>NTHP01000135.1:344359-368583 GCA_003416845.1 Oplegnathus fasciatus | reverse complement strand
AAAAAAAAAAAAAAATCATATTTATGTGGCCACTGGAGACAACACTTGAGAGAGGACACTGAACGCAGATTCCCAGTCTTTGAACGTCTACAACGAACTTATTCCGTATTTCATTTCATAACTTTAAAACACGCACCCTCATGCGTGAGAAAAGTGAAGGAGGACACATTCAAACAATATTACTCAATACAGGAGTCATGTTCTTGGCACAGGGGAGAAGGGGTGGTTATACCTGCAGCATTTGCCAGATGCCTAAAAAAAACAGTTCAGAACAAACAGGCAGTGAATAATAGTTAATCATAGTTCAGTCTGTCAAGTCATTATTACAGAATCGTGACACATTTGAGACACAGACAGTACTGGCAGCAATCTGCCAATAGTTTAAACTTTGGTATGACCACAAACACATACGAGAAAAATGTCCAGCATTTGTAAATACTATACACATGAGCTCAATTGAAAAAAAAAAAAAACACTGATAAAAAGGTTCAACGTGTGACTTTTCCGTCCTTTCTAAGGCCAATGGAATAAATAGAACTGCAACCCAGTTATCGCTAGGGACACTATGTGTGGTGATCACAGGATGAGTGCTCAACTGTATTAGTGACGTATATTTTAGACCTTAGACCTCGGCAGGCCGTGCTGGAGGAATGACAACATCCTGTTCTGCCCTACAGCTAGCGTGTCACCTATAATGATTGTTCTTACAGGTCGACCATCTGGACAGGCTGGTTTCAGGCTGATTTGACATTCTCAAAAGCATTCAAGCCTCAGAGAAATGTTGTAAACGGTGGGGGCAAGTCTGAGAATGCAGTAACAGTCCAAAGGGTTTAGATCATCCCTCAGATCATCTTCAGGAGCGGAACAGTCTCTGGGCGTTCACTGTGGGAACAACATATCTATGCACCCTGACAGTGTCCTGGGAGGTCTCCTGTTCATGATGGTCCACTCTGGAAGTGTGTGTCTGCAGGTGTTTTTGTTGGTATTTTCTAGTGATTAAGTGTCTCTGTCTCATTGCAGTGGATTATCAAACACAGAGTCCGGTAGCACAGAGATCTTCAGCTTCTTTTCTGGCCAACTGTACTCCTTTGGTAACTTTGTCTGCACAAAGAGAAAGGATGTACAAGGTGAAACATGCAGGCAGTTGAACAAACTCAAAACAAAAGTTAAAATATCGGGGATTTTTACTTACCTCCTCACGAGTGTTAAGTTCTTGTAAATCCCCAAGCATCTGCTCCACAAACTCTTCAGTCAACAATATCTGTACAGGGAGAGCAGAAGGTCAAACACATGCATTAAATATAAAAGCACCACATGGAAACTTTGAGTTTATGTGTGTGTCTGTACCTGAAGCCAGGGGCCATGGGCTGCATATGGATGCTCCTCAGTAGCAAAAGCTCCTTCAACTCCCGTAGACACGAATGTAATGGCCGTGTCTCCATTGATACTTTTGTAAGTGAAGTGTCTCCCATGGAGCAACCGGCCCCTGTAAAAAGATTACACATGAACAACAAAGGTCATTATAAGTGCATGAGTGTGTGTTTTCATTCATTTTGGCCATAACAGAATATTTCTCTTTCCATGTGACAATTACTAGCGAGCTTTTAAGAGGGTAAAGTTAATATTATAGCTTATGAACATTTGTTTTGTGATGACTGAAGATAGCCAGCCTCCCATTTTGATATCGCTTGAGACGACAGTGTAACAGTCAGCATCTTATAGAGAAGTTTTAAAGAAATAACCTGTTGAAGAAAAACAATGCAATGCAAACAATACAAATATGTTTGCAAATATTATTATGAGAATGACACATAATAATATTATTTCTTCATTTGACTTTATGGACCTTTCCTTGAGTAATTGCAGAAACTTAGAAACAGTGAAATATTTAGTAATAACTCAAGACAGCTACTAATGAAACTGTCTTTTTTTAAATATTTGCATTTGCAGCCATTATGGTAATTTAAGTGTGATAGATTAACTTCACTGGCAGAACTACATAAATAGTGGCTTTGCGATAAAATCAAAGAGTGATATCATCCTGAATTAACAGGAAAATTGGTTAGTGGTGTCAATACAGCCTACCTTTAATATGACAGAGACACCTTAAGTTGGGCCTGTTGCATAGTGTGAAATGCTCCCCTATTTTCACAACCTTTCCAGATATCAAAAGTCACACAGTTTGTAGGCAACATTTGACGTAATCACCCTCTGTGCCTCATTTTCCAAATAAACCCAGAGAGTTATCAGCCACAGGTGTGTAAATTTCACAACACACAAAGCATATCAGAGAAAGCCAAAGCACACAAATGTTACAATCCTGCAACCTGCTATGTCTTAATTTTGCTGTTTGTTTTGTCACCACAGCATGTAATGTAATAACATTTTCTTCTTTTGTGTGTCTGTATGCATGAGTTTGTTTTTTTAGATCTTCCTAAAGTCTGTGAAACTTAAATGTAAGTTCGTTGAGGATCCATTGATCATGTGTTAGTTAATGCACAATAAAAAGACAACATTATAATCGAATTTATGATCACCGACAACCCCAGTTTTAATCCAGCAGATCATGACCTTTGTCCTTCTAAAGCTACTTCCTGCCGTTTGACACACCTCTGGTTGGGTAGGCGAGGAATAAAGAGAGCCAGTCATTGGACACGAGCTGTGTTGACTCCAGTGGCTCAATTATGGTATCAATGTACAGTAATAACCTTTGCCGACTTCTCTAGTTAGCCAAGGGTCAGGAAAAGAGGTGAAAACAGCAAACCTATTTACACAAAATATGCCAGACAAATACAGAGCACCACGGTCCATATCCTCTTTGGCTTCACTTTGAAGTTGTTCTGCTTATTTAAAATAGCGCTGGAGACACTAAAAACTGGCTAGGTTTTTATTTTCTTGACACTTTGAAGTGACATCAAAGTGAAAGTAGTAGGAGGAAAATCAGAGTTTGGGACTGACTTTCAGAAAGCCCCTTTTTTTAACCTCTGAGAAACTGGTGTCATCTGTGTTTCTGGTCTAGTGTTTCATTAAGACATTCGGCCACACCCATCCAACAAGAATGTTTGGACTGTTTTTTATCGGTCTGTCTCAGGGGACATTCCAAAAGGGTAAATATCGTGTGTGGGAGTAGAAGAGAGAATGGTGCAGTACCGCAGGCAAAGGGGCAGGAGTGTGCCTGATTCTTGGTTGAATTTCAGATGGACACTCTCCAACTGTCGTGTTCGGACCAACTCATGAGGAACAATGGCTGCTGAACTCTCACTCTCCAAACTGTCCTTCCGACTCCTGAGAAACAGACAAAGGAGAGAAAAGAAAGAGTGGAAGTGAGGAAGTGTGACATGGTACAATCAGCAATGAGAGAATGGTGGTCTGCGAAAAACAACTACTGTGAAGGAAACGGCAGCTCCTTGGCCTTTGTCCGCAAATAGGAAGATTTCCCAACTCCTTTCACGGAGCCGTTACCTGACTCTGCGGAAGACGCAACGACTTCCACAGAAAAACTGCAACAAATTAGTGACAAACCACCACATTGTGCTGGTAGCTAAGAAACAATGGTGATAACAGTTCAGATGTCAGTTGTGAGTCATTGCACACAGTGGAGGGAGTTATCCTGCTGCAAACCGTGTGCTGAGCTCAACCCATGTTAGTGTGTGTTGGTGCGTGGGAGGAACACTCACTGAGGTCTCTCGTGGCTCTGTCTCTGGCTGTTGATGGGTGGTAGTGCTGCCTTGCTGTTAAACTCTAGTCCTTTTCTCAGGGTCTCCCTGATCTGCTCTGTGTCTGTCAACACACAGACAAAAATCAGCATGGAATTATCCCATCATGCACGGCTGACAGCATGAAAAAGAACTCCTGTGCACAGACAGGTTAAGCATTCTTGGATCTGTTCAGTCTTAATTAGAGGATCTCTTTTCGCTCCTTTGGGACTTGGAATACCTTTGTCTGAGAGCCTCCGTGGCTGTGATCCTATGCAGATGGATCGACTGTCCTCCTCATCCTCTGGCGGTCGACTCAGATCGTCCCACACACACTTGGCGCTGACCCCACTCAGGTTAGAGCCTTCTGTCTCGATACCCTGGTCCACTCTCTCCTGCTTAGATGAGCAAGAAATATACGCAATCATTAACACTAGCTCACATAAAACTCACATAAGGTTAACATTTTCAGAAATGCATAAAGACTTTTGGGCCAACAGGGGGCACTAAATACTGTCAGCGAGTAAAATCATTTACAAGTGGCTGTAAGATAGGGATAAGGGTAAGGGATTCCTCTAAAATGCTTTGCCTCTGATATCCAGGACCAATCCTCGACCTGTCCCAGGTCAGTTCCAGTTAGCACTGCAAGTTATAAATGGCTTCCTCTTATTTATTCATATCTTTATATATGGACAATCGGCTTCCTTGGGGCCACTTTAAACTTAACTCTTTACAATTTAGCTACACTTTTCCCAGGGCATCACAGGGGCATCACAATAATTACAATATATTTGGAGCTATAAAGACAACATAGTGCACTTAGCTGAGTGTGCAGAACTTAATAAAGCCTTACTTGTAGGTGTGGATCAATGTCAAAAATGGTCTCTCCTCTCCTCATATCTGTGATTAGCCAGGGGCCACCAGCTCTGTACACAGGACAATCATCAACATTAGTCCCAGAAAGCATTAACCTCAAGTTAAACACAGAGTTAATAAATGAACAAGCAACTACGCTCTTCGCTTGCTGCTCACAATGTATTTGTCAAACTGGACTCGATACATTTTACACTGGACTGGCATTGATGTAACAGTGTTTTCAGTTCACTTCAGTTCAATGACTGACCATTTGGAGGCAGACTGCAAATATTGTGTTACAATAGATAATGAAATCATCTATATTTGCTTTGCTAATACTATAAAACTGAAGCAGAAACACAACTAACCCAGCTTGTTTTGACTAATGAACAATCACTTGAGCAACAAAATAAAACCTGAGAATAATAACGTAGCCCAATAAAGTTTCATTTTAAAATCTGAAGCATGGCTTCTTCATTTGGCCGAACCATGTTGCACAGTTGTACTCACACTCTGACTCCACGCATCAGCTCCAGGATGCCTTGGCCGTTCCACTGTTGGGCCGCCTGTAGCTCCTCTGTACATACACCCACAATCTATAGGAGACAGTGCTGAGCATGAAAGGGTGCGGCCTACAATCTTTTTGGGAGTGCTTCTTTCAGCTGCTGCTGCCTTTACTTTCATAAATCATAACAAGAATTAAATCTCTAAGTTGTACGAATTTTATTGACAACCATTTTTTTTGCAGAAAACACATTGTCACAAGTTAGTGTACTGTCGCTGCTTCAGCATTTCTATTTATGTTTGGTACTATTATGTAATATTAACTAAATGTCGCAATGCGTTTAGTCAGCTGCATAATAATATATTAATTTAGAAATTCAGCTGATGTGACTTGATGCAAAGAGAACACAGAGAGTACAATATACTGACTGTTGATCTTCCAGTCTCCTGTTGTCACAGGACAGGTAGTACATTGAATGAATTTACTTCCTTAAACATACTTAAAGAACAGATTAGTGTACACACACTCTTGAGCTCCAAAGATTTATTATTTTCCAGGACAATATAACTGAATTTTTACCTGGATTACATAAAGGTTTTGCTTACATTTGTTAACTTGGAACTGAATTTTACAATAACTAACTGCAGTATCATCGCTGATATTAAATTGTAGGGCTACAGTCATCTCTTCTAATGCTGGTCCATGTTTTGTCCAAATTCGCAATCAAAGTCCATTACAGTTGCCTGTTGTCAGTTTAATTTAGTAGGCAAAAAGATCCCAAAAGTGTTTGATGTGAAATTACTTACACAATGAATATCACATATTTGAACTCACCTGGAGAAAGCTCACTGAGCCAAATGGCGTTTGAACTGGTTGCATCTGCGGGTCCTCTGTAAGCAACATATGCTGGATACGAGATTCACTGTTGTCTAGTGGACTGTGCCACGACACATGGTCGCCACTACAAAATGTGTTTTCTGCAGAAGAGAGAACAAAAGGAGACTGTAAAGTATGACTAAATATGCTGTTTTAAGTTGTCTGGAATACACACACTGTCATGAGTGTTAGTCGGCAGAGTGCATTTGGGCCTGTACCTTCAGCCACCAGCAGGAAGCAGTCATACTTTCCTATATTTCATTATCTGACAGTACAGAATGGCTGAAGGAAAGTTACAGTAACAGGAAAACAGGGGACACAGGTCAGCAAGAGAATAAGTAAGTGAGAGAGAGAAACCAAGAAAAGCATAAAAACTACATTTCCATCTGAGGAATGTGTCTGCTTGGGAGGTAACATGCACCCAGTCCAGAATCGCTGCAGGAGAAAAGCGAGGGGGAAGATGGCCAGGGATCAGCATTCATTTAGCTCAGGAGCCCAGCCCACCCACGCGCAAATTGACCCCAGCTGGATAACAGAGAAGGGCTGGGTGGCGAGGAGAGGGGAGCCCGGAGAGAATAGCCTTCTTCTCTTTCTGCATGGCTTTTGAAATGCCCCCTCCCTTCTCAACCACACTTTCTTGTTCACATTATATACGCAACTGAAGGATTTTAAGAACTTAGCAGCAGAGTATATACCCATTACACACAGAGTATACATTCACACACTACAACAACGGTCTTGTTTACCATTTTAATAGCACTGTTTTCACGAATGGCAAAGGGAAAGAAAGGGGAAATTAGATTTCCTGTCAATACCCAGAGCTTCAACAAACACAAGTGATGTGTACTAAACCTAAGACTGCTGCCTGCAGCAGACTCCTCTATTCTTGTATGTTTAAACACATCACTGGAATTACAAGCTACCTTTACAAAGAACACATTCTTCATATTTACAAAGACGTGACAAAGAGGCATGGCAACTGCAGCCAAAAGGGAGCTGTCCAATCAAAACCAGTTCAGTTAAATCATTTACTAGACTATTAACAAACGGTGACTAAATGAAACACACAAATCATTACTCTTTGATACAAGTTTTCCAGGTGAAGGATGAAGAATGTAGGGCTCCAACTAACAATGTTTTTCATTATCTCTTAATCTGTGAGTTACTTTATTGATTAACCAATGAATCAGTTCATCCTTAAAATGTCTAAAATAATGTAAAATGACATTTCCAGAGCTCAAATTATTGTCTCGAAACTTGTTTAGTCAGACCAATTGCTAAAAACTAAACTAAGAAAAGCATGCAACCTTTTACAAAGCCAGCTGTCGTATTAATACCAAATGTTTTGTGTTTTTAATATGATAAATTAAATCTAAATAGTTTCTTTATCACTGGAACACTTAAAGTTTAATTAGGATACACATTTTCCTATGCCATCATTATTACAAAACTGTCCACAATAAAGTTGTTCAAACTAATTTACAATTTGTTTTACGATAGTGTATGAGATTAAATTACTTTGGCCTTGACCCTGAGGTGTTTTAATATGTAGCTAACTCGATGCAAGAATTTAAGTACCGCTTTGTTTTGTGGGCCAAATGCTGTGCTCTTACCTGACTGGAACACATAGCGAGCCAAGCCTTGCATGAGTTCAGCTGGCCAGGTTGGCGGTGCCGTCTCTCCCACCTCTCTTTTGAGTCTAAAGGTGAGCTCAAAGCCAAACCCACTGGGTCCGTCTGCCCCTGTGAATCTAACACACACACACAAAGTGTGAGAAACTGGTAAACAAAACATCAGGACATTATTCCTTTGTTATATGCACGAGGGTTGTGAAAATCACAATGCTTGTCAAGATCAACAGCATGCTGTAGAATAATAGAGGATCATCAGGTGCCAAGTTAGTCAGTAGGTGGTCTACTCTTTAAGGGCTCCTGACATAAGTAAACATTTGGCATGCTTAAGAAAGGCTTTATGTGATGTACAGATTTAACAGGGTTTTCAAAATGGAAAATTAATTAAATGAAGAAGCAGCAGATCAAGAAAGGTCGTCATCTATCCCATCAATTCCCCCAACTCGGGTTAGGGTTTGGACAGGGGCAACTGGAAGTCAAGCTGTTACATTAGTGTACTTACTCATGAACCCTATTATCCCCATACAGGTCACTCAGTCCAAAGCTGACATAGTGCCAGTGCTCCTGGATGTCCTGAGCTGGACAGCCCATACTCCTATACATACTGATGTAGTCTAACGGATCCGGTCCCCCTAACCTGTGAGAAACATAAAATGAAAACCATGGGCCATGTCAAAAATGTTTCTGTTGTCAGTGTTTACTCTTCTGTACACATATGTAAAGACAGTTAGCTTAGCTGGGAGGCCATAACTTGTATAAAAGATGCATAGAAATTTAACTACTTTAATTAAGCTTGTATAGTTTGGTGCTGAATCCTCAAACTCTCCAAAACAGAGCAACAGCTACCTACAGTATGGCTCCTGGATGCAGTTAGCTGAAAAGTTAGCTTAGCAGCTAAGCTAACTTTTGGCTAGCTATCACTACATAAACTTGTTCCACAAACTCAGAGCCTACAGATGTGTCAGACCCGCAACAACAGAACCGGGTACCTACCAATATTTTACAATGGCTGTGACTTGAAGCGGGTTGGCCTGCTCGGGGTAGAGTCGCCGGCATTCCCCGTAGATAGCCTGCAGTCCTGGAGGAAACAGCGGCACCAGCCCGTGGGCTTGAGCACCACTGGTAGGCCGTACCTCATCCATGCCACGGCCTCGAACAAATCTGGTTATTCTATAAAAAACAACGTATATGCAGTTATCTTCTGCTATCTACCCCCAGTTCAACAAAAACTACACAAATCTAACTCATAAAGGGTTCACATTAGTGATGTTATATTATAAAAAATACACATTTAACCCCGATCGTTGTGCTACACTCAGCAGGGCACAGCCTGTTGCTCATCCTCTACAAAAACTCACTAACCATTGGTTGGATGGGGATCGTGACGTCAGTGAGTGACGGCTGAGAATGACCAATGAGAAAAGGGATTTTAGCTTCGTGTGGATTTGTGTAAGATTATGATTGGCTGATACACTGTCAGTCAAACAGTAGGAAGATGTGATTTCAGGGTCGCAACTTCAAAGCTTTTGAGGGGGCCAAATGGTTCTTAAAAGAAAAGTTCAACTACTGTAACGACTGGTTGAAGAAATCCTTTACTAAGTAGTAGTAATACGAAAATGTTAAATTAATCCACTTAAGTGCTACATTAAATATTTTACTTGAGTGAAAATAGAGAAGTTTTATCTGCAAAATGTACTCAAAGTATCCAAAGTATTCATTAAAAATGGCCCCTGTGAGAATGTACAATTATGTATTATACTATTGGATTGTAAATACTGATATATTAACGTGTAAGGATCATTTTAATGCTGTAGTTAGTTGAGGTGGACCTAAATTTAACAACTTTATTGGATTGTTTAATCTATGCCTCATCTTTTATCGTCTGATTTTTAAAAAAATCATAAAGTAAAAGTCAAACATTTCCTTTTGAAATGCAGTGAGGTAGAACTACAAAGTCACAGAAAATGGAAATACTCAAGTGAAGCACAAGCACCTCAAAACAGTACTTAAAGTACTTAAGAAAATGTATTTAGTTACTTTCCACCACCCAACTAACGTTATTGTGTTAAATAACATTTTGGATTTTCTACCCATAAATTCTTTAGACATTGTTTTTTTTTGTTGTTGTTGTTGTTGTTGTTTTTCAATATGGTTTCATAAAGTCCAGAAAGCATGACAAATGATATTTGTACAATTGACTGCAAGTAAACATTTCATAAAAAGAAAGTACAGTTTGTGTCAAGGAGCCCTTCAGCCAGAGCCTCTTCATAAAGTGAGTGTTATTAACATTTCCTGTAGAGTCAAAGAGTTCAGTCAAAATACATCTTCACTTTAAAGATGTTGTAGCCAAAAAGTCATCATGACAACATCATTATTTTGGGGGAATGTGGCAGGACTGAGGGCCTAATAGTTCCATGACTGGCAGACACCAGATTACTGATCTTTGTACTGTATGCTGTGTGCATGTTTTGAATTAAAATCCTTAAATCAAGTTAAAGAGAATTAGAAAATACAATATCTGGAACGTTGGCACAAGAGTGCATATCAACATGGGATATTCATTAAACATGATCAGGATTTAGCTTTCTTGTTTCTCTGCTGCCTGGATAGCCTACTGTTATCTTTGGATCACATGGCAGAGGCCTCATTACACCCCAAATGAGTCATAACGAGAAAAGAGTGCCAATTTGTTGAGTGAAATTCAACGAAAAATAAAAATATGCATAAGCAGACACTTATCATGAGAAAAAAGCCAACATGCTAAGGTGAGGAACTTGAGGGTTTTTTTTTATCATTACTTCCCTGATAAGAGATAAGCATGGCACTTTCATAATACTGAATTCGAGAGTAGAGCAACAGTAATGAAGCATAGTGTTTTATCAGCCGACAGGTTTCCCGCTAGGCCGAGATAATCTAAACGTGCCTGTCAGGCATCAGGGTGTCAGCCACCCTCCACACATCTTTTCTCATATTACCTCGTTATGTGCTACAAGAGAGCAATGTCTCCATTATACCTCACTCAGCACATGCAGTAGTATAATAACAGCCACCTTTTTTTGCCAATCACAGTATACAGTACACAGCCATATCTAGAACCTGGAGGCCAGGAACTGTAGGACTCAACCAGGATGGTGAAGAATACGACCACTACCTTCTCCTATAATGTTGTTGAATCCATGTGGGAGATATATGCGCCATGACTGGTCATGGCTTCAGTCCCAAGGCAGGGTTTGATGGCTTCACCACCTAACATGAGCTTTCTTAGGGGAGATTGGAATGGGTGTGCCACCCTGTCATGGAGCTAACAGCGGTTGTCAGAAGGGTCCTGTGTCTCCCAGAATAACTTTGAGAAACTACAGATACCTCAAAAAGAACTGCTTTAAACAAATACTGGTGTACTACAACTATGTGTGATTGAGTCTCCCACCCCTAAAAGTCCATACGACAACATGCTGTTCTGTATTTTATACTTCCACAGTTGCAGGTTGCAAGATTTGTAAGCTTCCCATGATATTGTAATTGAAAAGGATGTTGGCTGTCGTATCTAATCGTATTTTTTATAGCTAATCTAGCTAACTGCCATCACCATGTGAAATGTATTACATATGTTTCAGTATTTTAATAAATTACAGAGGAAAATAATTCACTTTGATTAACTTTATTAACAATATACAACATGCTTAACATCAACTTTGAAAAACTCTTATCAGTAATGTTTATTTTACTCACAGTAATATTATATGTAATTTCAAATTAACTTCTTATTCATTATTTGAGGAAAGATAACAATGTACACACACATACAGACAAAAATAACGCGTAGTAAAGACTGAATGAATATAAACCATCGCCCTTTGGTGCTGCGTAGTAAGGCTGACAAACTAGTACCATGCCAAAAGAACTGAGCCCATAGATGACACCTGAAGACGCCACCATCTATGGAATTCAGTTCTCATAGTAGAGCACTTATCAAAATTTGGTCCTCAGGAGCCTCTTGATCCTTGAACGGCTTAATCATTCGTCACTCATGCTTCATTATTAATGCTCTTTTCAATTCAGTTTAATGCCTATGTATTAATGAAATAAAACCAAAAGTAAAGCAATCTATAACCAATAAAACAACATGAAAACTCCTGAAATTAACAATAAAAGTGGGTTTAGGATGCCTGATATATAACATTGTTGACCAGCACGTTGAGGTTTAGTCACTCATGACCATCCCCATTTCTTAAGAAAAGCTGGTTGATGATGAGATGATAACGTCAGCCCTACTTCTTTCGCTGGAAGATTGAGCAAGAGACAGTTACAGCGGCGGCTGAAGTCGATCTTAAACAGTGATCAATCATAGCTGGCATTTGTATTACACACTATTGCACTATGTAATTTAAAACATCTACTTTTTCACAAATTGGCAACAGATTGAGGTGGCATTTTATGTAAGTGAAATGAAACCAAAGTGGAAAACAAACCTCTAAAATGCAGCTGCATGATTGATTGGGTCCAATGCTGTGGTTAGACAGAGCCTATGGAGAGTTTCAGGGTCATCTGAGGAACCCAACTATCTCCTCAACCTAAGTATTCCTGGAAATGCCTCACAACCACTGAAATGAAAGTCTGTCCACTGGGCTGATGCAAGCACTGAAACAGATCATGGTGATAGTGCTCCGGTCAAGGCATGAAATGACTCATCAGTTATGGCTGTACACTCCCAGGAAAAGAACTTTGGGACAATGTGATTACTCACATACAGTAGGTCGATGTATCTTTGAACCCTCCAAAGTAAGTTTGCTATTAACCGACCTGTGTTGTATTACTGGATCTCTTTTCTCCATCTAAAAAACATCTCATTCAAGGCATGGAGTCAATATTGACAGTGACGGTACTGTGAGATAATTCCTCAATGTTATCTCAGTCACTGTGGTTTAATCAGTGTACATTCTTTTAGGATACATGTAATACACTACAATGAACTTTCTGAGGAAGGCCACACCTGAACACGTTCAGGAAACTCCTATCTTTCCGGCAGTTGGACTGGGAAACAACCGGTTCTACGGCTTATTACTAGACAAGAAATACCCTATTAGGGCATTAACCCAGTCTTAAAGCCTGCACTAATTCAAACAGCTCTCTTACAAAGATCAGATTGGTTAACATAGTATGAAGGCATTAACACCCTTCATCTGCCGATGCTCAGAAAATGTGGTAATTAGTTGTAATTTCTTTGTAAGAACTCTATTCTACTTATTTCAAAAGATTTCACAACTTTAAACATGTTGAAAGTCTGTAGATTGTAGTTTTGTATAGGTATATCTGACAACTTTAGATAAAATGTGTCCAGTATTTTTTTTAAAATTAATAATTTGACCAGCTTGAGACAGTTTTCTACCTACATACTTACCCCAGTCATTCACTGAAAATGTTCTTTCCAGATCGTGGGTATATCAAAAATACATCTCCTCATGTAGGCCTCCAAGGACTGTGCTCTGGCAGAGTCGAGCTTTGAACACACTTCAGCGGTTCCATCTCAACAGAAAGATGTTTTAGCGTTGAATCAGCAGCAAGTCTTTCCAGACTGAATGAACATTGTGAGCCGTCCCTCCCCAGTTCACCTGCACGTTCTGCTCACTCTCCCATGTCCTCCAAGTTCCAAGGAAGGATACGGCATACTGTGTGACATTCAGAGCAAAGAACCTTAAATACCACCACCTTTCACATCACCCATCAGTCTCCCTCCCTCCTCTCTATCTGTTTCTCATACACTCCCTCCGTTCGGTAAGCCTGACAGTCACTTCCCAGTAAGAAGGAAACAGTGGGAGTGAACAGCACGCCCCCTCACAGTGAATCAACACATAATAGTTTCTGAGGAAAACCATCTGACTGGCCCTGCCCCCTGTTCCCATAAAGTAAGCAGGGGAAAGGCTGTGTCTACTCGAGGAACCAGGAATTCCCCCACAGGCCGTGAACAGCTGTCGAGATGAGAGGCGATGACGAAGCTGACACCCTGAAAGTTTGCTGGCCGGGGCATATGCAAACAGAAACCGTGTTTGGTGTTTTGTATGAGCACAAGAGTGAAATAGTGTTTAACACTACACTGTATTGACATAATAAGTGAATGGAAATTCTGTCCACACACTGTGGGTGTTGAAATGCACAGTCATGTTTGAGCTGGTGACATTATGTTTCCTAGAAAAGTGTTTTTATCTTTGCTAAATATTATTTATCAGCAGGGCGGTGTATACCGCCTGCGTCATGGGCATGTTTAGGATGGGATCGATTCATGTGAATATTTGTGTAGCTGGAGTCATTTGTTCAGGTGAGGTCTGATAGGGGTGTATTCAATAACACAGCCCTCATAAAATAACTTGTTTGCTCTCTGGCCACAGTCAAACATGACAGGGATGTGATACTGATTGTGAGCATGACGGGACTGGGTCAGCAGGGCGAAAACCACAGTTTCTATTTTAAACGAGCCAGCGGACAGTAATATTCAAGCAGTTTCATTGTTCAGTGACCCTGTAAAAACCCTCTGATTTCCTCATCCTCCTTACCTAGTCACCTCATATACGAGAAACTAGTCTGAATTTCATACAAACTTCCTCAGAAAAAGGCCCCGTCAGATTAAATTCATGGATTTCCGTGATCTGGACGAAAAAAGGGGATTCCACGTGGTGTTGAAAAGATTACAGCATAGTTCTCTTCTTGTACTTGCATTAGCATTTGTGCATATTTCCTGGATGCATATGTATGTGTCATGAGTTTTTGTTTTGCAATGGAGAACACCCAGATTATGCAGTGACTTTGACTGAAGGTAAAAATCTGACAGAATCAAGAGGAGCCATTACTAGAATTAGAGGTACAGAGACCCCATAGAGTCCCACCATTGGTGTGCAGTGACTCTGGACTCCACTTTCAAACTACATCCTCGGGCTGGTGGGATAAGTTGCAATTGACATTTTGCGCCGGACTTCAGAAACAAGCCTGGCTTTCATGCTGCTGTTTGAACACTGGGGAAATCACTCGCAAAGGTCACTGAGCCCATTTCCTTTCTTGCCTCCCCATGCATCTAAAGACCTGTAACAGCCCCTTTCAACTGCACTTCACTTACTGGCAGACATATTCAAATTTCTATATAGGAAGTGAAAGAAGGTGTAGGTAACCAAAGAGCAAATTCAAGATGAGACAGCATTTTTTTATTACAGCTTTTCCTTGTTTTACCACTGTCGCTCTAACACACAACTTACACGCTTCATATGGAAGAAATCCTGATATTTTTATTTGCATTAAACCGTGTAGTAAGAGTCCCTGACAGTTATTATAATGAAAAAAAGCTGCGTATATAAATCCAGGACTGCTTTACTTGTCTGTTGCTGCTTTAAAACGTAGGACTACCACATGTCTCTGAAGTCCTTCTTCCCCATCCCACAGGTGATCCAAAGAGAAAATACCCCTCTGCTCCACAAACGTCTCAAACAGGTGCAGTCCACCACCTACACCAAAGTAGTGGGATTTGGTGGCGAGGTAGACCAGTCCACCAGGTGTCAGCAGTTTGTGGAGGGTCTCATGTAGCGCAGGGTAGTATGCAGTGTTGTAGATAGTCTCTGAGGTAAATATAATGTCATATTTGGGTTGTGGATCTTCCTTTTTAACCAAAGCAAGAAATGTGCTCCAGTCACCAGAGAAAAAGCGACACTTGGCCAGTAATGGGTGCTGGGACACGTCTACGGCTTTCTTCTTAGGTGGTGGGTGGCCATCTTTTACCTCTTGTTTCTCTTTTGCCTTCATTTTACAACCATCTTCCTCCTGTGTTTTTCCCTTGCCCCTCTCTTCTTTGTCATCTTCACTGTCTATTTCATCATTCTCTTGGCAGTTTAGTATTATATTTGGCATCGTGAGTTGTTTAATAACTGTGCTGTTATAATCTTGGAAGTGGACCTGCCTGGCTCCTCTCTTCAGAGCCAGTATCCCCAACAGCCCCGCACCACAGCCCAAATCCAAAACTGCCTTCCCCCCGAAGGTCTCTCCGTCTTTCTCAATCAGCTCCAGAAGGTCGTAAGTGCACTCCCACACCTTCAGCCCTCCCTCGTACATGCCAGAGATGAGGTCAGACCTCTGCTCCGCGGTGCGAGAGAGAATCTTCTCCCCGTCCTCCCTCTCCGAGGCCGTCTTTTCAAAAACTGTCTCGTTGAGGAAGTGAAGAGGAGGAAGAGTTCCAATGGTAACCGACTCAGTGACAGCATCCATGAGGAGGAACCGTGGGTCAGATAGTGGAAGGTGCTCTTTGGCCTCTTTTACTGGCTCTGCTGGTTTGGTATCATCCTCCATCTGAAAAATACAAACGCATGGTTAGGGCACAAATGTATTCCCTAAGCTAGGCATGTGTCTGACTGTGATGTGTGAATATATGACTGTCCAACAAGGAAGCTACACAGACAACATGTGTTCCACGCTGACAATACCATGGCTTGAGGCACATTTGGCAGCACAGATATAAATTAGCAATACACTGAAGCTGTGTAGCTTGAGGCAACTACTCGTAGCATGAAATCTTCTGATGTTAATGATCATGGTGCTTTTGGGTCTTCATAGAAATTTCCTACAGTTTTCCTAAGTATGCTGTGCTGTAAGTGTTTTGGTACGAAACAAGATGATTAAAATTAAATATTAAAGCTGTCACTTAACAAACAACAGTATCTTACTAAGTTACTTTCTTAACTTACTTTTATTTCTTACTAACCAATGTAACCAGTGGTGATATTGAAACCAGGCTTATCGAAGCTTTGATAACTAGATGGGTTACAATGGGCTCACAACTCCAAGTTTCAGTAAACATGTCTCACATGACATCTGCTGATGAAATAAACGTCGTGAGGCCAAATGAAGCAGATTCTCTGTTATTATAGGATCCTTCTGGGTGTGAAAACACCATGAACACTTAAGAACTTGGATTTAAACAAATCTATAAGAGTTTGATTGAACGTTAAATGGTTTACAACAATGCTACAGACTATCTTCCTCATTTTATTTGATTCTACGTGTATTTTTTAGTTACTTAATACCTCTATAAAATGTGATGTACGTGCTGACTGGCTGATGAACTTAAACATGAGACTATTACAAATCAGCCATGTGATTCTCTGTGTGACTGAATCAGTGTTCGCTAATGTCATGTGTGGCTTGGTTGGTCAAAGTGTTCATGTAGTCACACCCACCAGAGCACAACAGTTAAGGTAAAAACTTTGGTGTCTGACATAACAACAACAACTCATACAGCGTACTATCAGTATGAACTCGCATGATTTCCGCTATGACTTTTTGTTGACGTGCCTCCTCCGCCCTGTGACGTCAAGGCTCCTGGGAAAGGATATAGTCAACCTACGCTCTCTAGTGGATGCACACCTAATAGACGAATTTTCATTGTTAACTGTGATGGAATCGCTCACACAGTGGAAATGACTCAACTCAATAATCTGCATATGTGCGTAGTGTGTGTTTGTATTAGTGAGGGGGGATTTCACTGACCTTTTCTTCTGTGCTCCATTCAAGGGGGCAACTCATTTTTTTAACTTTCTCTCTATCTATTGTAACAGAAGACAGGTCTCGCAATACTCTTCTATCCTTTGATTTATTTTAAACTGTAGCCTGTAAAATTAAATATATAAAAAGATGAATTATTCGTCATTAAGATGGGTAAATGCCACATTAACTCGTGTAAATTGAAAAACCAGACACCCTCCTAAACTGATTTTATTACGAGTTTAGGAATTATTTTCCTTCCTCTGTGGGTGTTTTCACCAACACACCAGGCAGTCCAGAAATTGTATCAAGTCATGTATCAGTTTCTCTTGTTTAAGAGTTTTTTGCCATCTCAGCTCCATTTTTATTCCACAAATACTGTTTTATAAACTACAGACGGGGGACAAATTAAACCTGAATAAAAGAGCGAAGAAACATATCAAATGCAGATGCTTCCATATAGGTGAGAAGCATGGTTTGGGTCCACTTGTCCCCTTTGGGGGAGGGGTTGATGCAAATCAATAGAAAGTTATTCTCAGTGATCACCTTTATACTTAAATGAAACATTTCAATCCTGATGGGAGTGGTCTCTTTCAGGATGACAATGCCCTCATCCATAGGACACGAGGGTTTGATGAGTATGAAAATGATGTGAATCATATGCTATGGCCTTCGCAGTCACCAGATCTCAACCCAATTGAACACCTATGGGAGATTTTGGACTGGTGTGTTAGACAGCGCTCTCCACCACAATCATCAAAACACCAAATGAGGGAATATCTTTTGGAATAATGGTGTTCATCCCTCCAGTAGAGTTCAGAGACTTGTAGAATCAATGCCAAGGCACATTGAAGCTGTTCTGATGGCACGTAGTTACTAAGACACTTTATGCTGGTTTTTCCTTTAATTTGTCACTCTTCAGCAGTATATATATAAATAAGTGATGAAGTCCGTGAGGTGTGGTAGTAAGTGGACCTTCAGTTAAGATTTTTTCTTTCACATGCAATTATTTGTGTATCGTTTTACTGTTTACTGCCTAACTTGTTCTCCCGGGATCTTTTACATTGCTCTAGATGTGAATGTTATTGTTATTGTGCAGTAATAAAGTTGTTATTACAAAAAACCAACTAAGCCTGGTGCCTTATTGAGGGTCCTGTTGTTCCCCTCACTGCCCTCAGCCCTCGTGACATTATACAAGCCACTGCGTGCGCATATTCTATCTTTCTTTCAATAACGACCATACTCGTGCCAGCAGGTCGACTGGCACCCGTTGAGTACTTTGAGTAACTTAACCTAGAACACATTATTAGTTCACTAACGTTACTCACGCATTTAGCAGCATTGTCTTTCTTTCCGTTTTGCGATCCATTTCCATCCGCGTCCGCCAGGTTTGTTGTTTGTGCGGGAACATCGAAGTTAAAACAAAATGACATGATGACTGACAACACCGCACACAGGCAGCCTGAGGTTGGAAAGTTCACTACAGGCTCCACATGGCGAGCAAGCTGGCGTGCAAGTGTAGCTTAGCAGAGCCGCTGCGTGTAAGAACTACAAATCCCAGAATTCTTAGAACCACAGTGTCCGACGAATAAAGTCACCGTTACATGTCTGTCTATGTGAGATTCGGTTTAGAGACATATAACATAGGAAATTTAGGCACATACATGTAAATTTCTGGAGAAACCAACCATATCTAAAATGTTGTAATTACTTCCTGACTCAGACTACCATGATGCCTTTCGCCGCCAGTATGGCGCATGCGCAGTAACTCCGAATCAGGATTCAGATCTGTTACTGTCACAGAAGGTCCCTGATCCTGCTCTTCTCCGCTAATATGTGGCAATAATCCCGGTTTTCTCTTCCTTTTTGAAAATGTCGACGGGAGGGGTGTTTTCGGCAGCTTTTCTGCCTTCATAGAACAGTGAGTATTCCCTGAAATACATCTGAAATGTTGGTAAATATCTGAACGCAGCACACAGCGTCGGGTTTTTGAACAGGAAAACACTGTATGACATCCAAACAAAAGGGATTTGGGAGCGTTAGGATGCAGTTCATCTGTCCACGGCAGAGTGTACTGTGGGCAGATGAACTGTCAGGGCTCTCATGAGGCGACAGCTTACCTAATTGCCTTGTAGTGGTCTTTGAGTAGCTTAACATTACGTGATGGGAGTGAAGCTGAATGCTGCTGCTGACAAAAGTCAGCTCCACTCCAGACCACTGCCCCCGTTATCTCTCACTCTCAGGTAGCTGCAAAACCTCCGCCCAGACTCCACCCTGTCTGGAATGCAGCAAAGCAAGGTTGTGGTGTGTTTCTAGGCTTTTGGCATATGTCCTATGTCATAAGCAGCCAGCCCTTTTCCACACTTGATCGTTGGGTTACCTCTATATTTCTGTATTCAGCAGCGAGTGCTCCAGCTTGCCCTTCCACACCTTGTATCTGATTAAGTTAAAGTGTCAGTTGCCACAGACTGATGTGGTGAGTTATATGAACAAGTTAAAATCCAAGTAGACTGGCTCCCAAATTCAGCGTTTGGTAAGTTTGATATAATAGAGCTGTTTGGCAACTGTTCTGATAATGGATTCATTGTTTTAGTCACTTTTCAAGCTAAAATACCACACTTTGTCTGCTTCCTATTTGTAAGGATGTGCTGCTGTGCTTTCTGTGGCTTTTTTTTTTTGTTTTGGGGGGTTTTTCATTATTTTTCTCCATGTTATAGACCAAACAATTAATTGATTAATCAAGGAAATATTTAGCAGATTATGTGATAATGAAAATACTTGATAATTGTAGCCCTACGCTGGATTATTAGTCGAAATTACCTTCTATGTCCCTTTTGTTGCAGATGGGTGTGTTAAACATGCAATTTAGTATTACATTTTATGAAAACAGGATTACATTTTTTAACTTCAACTTGGCATAAGGCTGTGAGCGGCTATTGTTTATTGTTTCTTTATTTCCCTCAAAGGTGCGTGCATACTACAGATGCAGGATGCGGTGGTGTCCCAGCCCAGTGCTCCACCTGCTGCGCTGTGTGCGGTTATGTACCAGGAGAGGAAGGAACAGGCTGCCTTTGTGGATTAGGGAAATATGGGCTTACATGAGTGTGCTGGTGCAGTCACTTTACTTTAACTCCCTCACGGACTCGGATGTGGTTTTTGACTCGGTCTTTGAACCAGTGTTTTGGACGGTGGATTATGTCACCCGCTGGTTTGGCACGGTGAGTGTTTGAAGGTGTGCTTTCATTAGTTACAGGGAGTTTTAAGTGTTTTTTTCTCTGAAGATGGCTCTCTATTGGTGTCCCCTGTCTTTGTCTGACAGGTGTTTGTTTGTCTGGTGGTGATACTGACCAGCTCCATCATAGGGATTGCCTATGTGGTCCTGCTGCCTCTGGTCCTCAACACATACTCCCCTCCATGGATTGCTTGGCACGTTTGTTATGGACATTGGAACCTCGTCATGATAGCTTTCCATTACTACAAGGCTACCAAGACTTCCCCTGGGTACCCCCCTACAGTAAGATATCAACCACACTTTTCTGCAGAACCACAGGTAGCTTTACTAATCTGGGCTTGATAGAAACTTACATGTCTTAGTGCAACAAAAATGTCTTCTTTCAATCAGGAAAAAAATGACAGTCCATTTGTGGCAGTCTGCAAAAAATGCATCATGCCCAAACCAGCAAGAACACACCACTGTGGTATCTGTAACAGGTGAGTCAGTGTCGTTTTTCTTCTGTTCTGTTTGCGTAACTGATGCTAACACAGGTAATGAAGGCTAGCAAACGGGCTAAACAGACTAAAAATGTCTTGGTTGACCAAGATCCTGTCTACCGTGTAGTGCAATATAATGGACTTACAGGGTGCAGACTCGGTTAGAACTTTTTTCTGTTGGTGGGCTGTTGGCTAACATAGGCTCATGTTACGCAAGGAAAAACGTTGCAGAGTTGTCTATATAAATATCAGAGTGTATATTTCCTTTTTCCTTTGCAGATGCATTCTGAAAATGGACCATCACTGTCGTATCCTTTGTGCTGTCATTATTTCAAATACTTATTTTGTTGTATCAGAAATCACACAATGTGACTATGAACAGATGGTGGTTTTCTTTAATGTGAACATCTCAGCCTGGTTGAATAATTGCGTGGGCCACTTTAACCACCGTTACTTCTTCTCCTTCTGCCTCTTCTTGACCCTGGGCTGTGTCTACTGTAGCATCAGTGGCAGAAACCTGTTCCTAGATGCATACAATGCTCTTGAGGTGAGATGCTCAGACTCACACCACACTGCTGGACTGCTGTTGCTGGCCTTCTTGGCGTTTTGTCCTTGTAGGGCTTGTTAGGTTTTGTCTGTTACTTTTGCTCCGTGTCTGGTGTCTTTCCCTGTGGGGCTTAACCGTTCTTCGCTGACACTGCCTTGTTTCTGTCTTCAACACTCCGGTTTGTGTATGCGGGCTCTTCCATTAGCGCTTTAAGCATTTGGACGTGGACAAGCCAGGGGTACCAGTAACAGGGATGGGAGTTCTCATAGGGCTTCTCCCCCCGGGACAGGTACAGTCTCAAGTACACACACAATAACATGATTAAACTTGTGTTTTTATCATCTGTTAGTAGTATGTGCTCTTTTTCTTTTTGTCAAGACCAACTATCAGACACCTGCACCTCCGTACACCTTTAAGGATAAGATGATTCATAAGAGCATCATCTACATGTGGGTGCTTACCAGGTAAAAAATGCATTTCATGTTGCCACTTGCCATTCATAGGGTCATGCCACCAACTGTTACCAATGATCATATTACAAACTGATTAAAAGCAGGTTTTGTGTATGTAGTGCGTTCACTCAAAGATATCAGTGTGCGTACGCTTAATGAAATTACACACTGTTAACTGTCAGTATGTAGTATAGAACTGGGACATGGTGGTTGTCTGTTATTATTTTCGCAGCGGATCAAATAAAATGCCTTTTGTTCTTTTAGCACAGTGGGAGTGGCTCTGGGGGCTCTGACTGTTTGGCATGCAGTTCTCATATCCAGAGGAGAGACCAGCATAGAAAGACACATCAACAGCAAAGAAACAAAGCGAATGACAAAACGAGGAAAGGTGAGCATGTTAAATATTTCAAATGTTGAAATAATTAAAGGTTGTGATAAGTTAGGGGAGATTATTTATGCCACACACGCTCAGTTAAAGGAAGTTTGTTCTTCTGGTGTAAATGGCAGTGATCTTTAATAGGTTTTTAATTGCTCCTTTTCTTTTCCTTTAACTGCTCTGCCAGGTCTACAGGAACCCTTTCAATTATGGCAGGCTGAATAACTGGAAAGTCTTCTTTGGGGTGGAGAAGAGAAGGTGCGGATCTCTGAAGTTCTTAGAGATTTCTTTGTTAAAGGTGTAGTCTGTGATTCTACTCCAACACACTTTTTGTCAAATTCAGAGAATATCTCCTGGCGGTCCGCTAGCTGTCTGTTCTGTGTGTGCACTGAAAAAAAGTCTGGTGCTCATACACAACCCTGGCTTTGTAAACAGGAAACAAACGTCAAATACCGATGCTTTAGCAACGTTTCCACTAAACACTTCGGTATAATATGTCACAACTCGTGCTCCTGCACAGGACAAACTAATGCTGTGCGTTACTCGCGTGAGTTTGAAGGAGCACTGAAGGGAGGAGTGTACTTCTTTGGCTGTTGAGTTCAATTATCAACAAGCTTTCTCCAGAATCGTAGACTACACCTTTAAGTTATCCATGCATCATCTAAGACCAGCACCTGCCCTGTCCTTCTTGTAACCTCAGTTTTGCCTTTATCTTTTGTCTCTAGTCACTGGGTGACACGTGTTCTCCTTCCCTCTGGACACGCCCCACATGGTGATGGTTTGAAGTGGGACGTCTTCCCAGTTAAAAAGGACTTAATACCTGTATGACAGACTCTACTTAGGCATACTTGTAGCCTGATTTCAGCAGCTGTGTCCAACCCGCTCTGATCATTTGATCTGGTTGGCTTAAAGGATCCTTGCATGGTGGCTCCATACAGCTGAAGAAATGGGGTCATGTCCAACCTCCAATACCTCAATAACTAGCTGTGGCATTGCTCGTGGTTTGACGGTCTACAGTTATCACCAGTGAAAGGGCAATGTGCCATGTATGGTTTGTCCTCTACTGGGTTTTACTTAGTCTTGCAAACTGCTCTTACTTGACTCTGAGCATTGTGCTAATGACGGGTTTAATATTTTTATAAAAGCCACATGTACTGACTGACATATCTGCCCAAGCTGATTTGTATTCAAAAAAACTTAAACAAAGAAAAGAACACTAAAGTTTGGTACACAATAGTTCCTCCCAACACCTCCTCCTCCCCATTCCATGTGCAAACTCTAGTCCAATATTATCATTTGAAATTAACTGTCAAGGAAAACAATGACAATGTGTTATTTATCTGTATTTTGTACCTGTTAAGTTAATAAATCTTTATAAATTGCTTTACTTAAACAGTTGGATACTGTGAGTATTCCACGTTATTCCACATTTTATTACTCATATACATCAACCTCTTTGTGAATGGTATAAATATGAACTCTGGTAGGCACCTATGCCTAAATAACTGTCAGTTATGTTATTCAGTTTCTTTGCTCCAGGATCACTTTACAACACTGAGCAGACAAACGCCAGCTCCAGTATTATGTCACAGTTTTGCTCATGCAGACAGACCCAGAAACATGCCGCTAGTAGGGGAGGATTAATTGACATGCCTGCCGGATTTAGTCTGCAGATTCATGTGAATATATTACATCAGAAACAAGCAGCTACAGAGGCAGAGATGCAAAAAAGATGAAAGCAAACGAGCAAGTGGAGATGTGAAAGTTTTCCCTCCAATTTGAGCAAAATCTTGCTGGCGTGAAACTATCCCAAAGACATATGTTTTGATCTTTTGCATTTAACGCCTGTGATAAGCAGACGGTTAAAACATTGATGGTGATCTTGTCAGTTAAAGGGTGAATGCAAGAGGAAGGGGTTGTCAGATCAAGACGGAAGAGATTAAGGGATGATGGCAGAATTCAGCCTGTTTCCAACCCTCTTTCACCCTGCCGCTGCTCATCACATCCTCCCACTCTGTCTGAAACAGACCACACACAGACACACACACACACACACACACACA
>NTHP01000135.1:268442-335089 GCA_003416845.1 Oplegnathus fasciatus | reverse complement strand
TTTTTTTTTTCTTTTTTTAAAGATTGCTGTCATGCGATTTGAGAAGTAGGGTAAGGATGGCAGAAAACTGTAGAGAAACAGAAAAATGTAAATATCAGTTTCCATATGTGTTGTTTGGTCATGTAACTATGTGCACACTGCATTTTCAATTCACGGCTGTATATTCATAATAAAGACACGGAATGTAACGAAGGCACCTTTATCAAAGGTAATAAGAGACGATCAGATTTGTTTTTTATTTCATCACTCCGTACAAGATACTGTAGACTTATGTACAATATGATGCTCACTGTACTTGAATAACTTATCAATAAATATTATAAATTTCAAGTCATTCTCCGCTTTCCTGATTCTTAGACACCACAAGTCTCCATAGAAACGTTTAAAGTTAGAACTGATCCTAAAGCAATGGTACCCAACCAGGGGGTCGGGGGCCTCCAAGGGGTCCTGTGGTAAATCTGGGGGATCACAATTTGATTTAAGAGATAAGAAAGAAAAATACATATTTCTGCTACACAAAATTATATTTCTTTTCTGACTTTTCTTAATCTCTGATTTACTGACTACTAACATCTCTTCAGGCCTCTAAAAATCCTTCAAAGGACCCAATCTAAGAAGGAAAAATGTGCTCACAGCTCATGACCGCAATAAGGCCACAACTTGTTGACCTCTTAAACGCTGTTTTGAGGGGTCACAAGCCAAAAAGGTTGGGAACCACTGTCCTAAAGGTCTATAATCAGAGTGCAAATTATGGTGAATAAACAGTAATAGTTTTAATATGAATACATTCATATTTCATAAATGTATAGAGTAGAATAGCAGTAAAATAATGTGCATGTTTGACTGAACTACAACAAAATCAAGGTCCACGTATTGCCTTTTTCTGGAGTTTTCAACCATATCACACACAGTCTTCATCAGTTTGCTCAGTTGTCATGGAAACGGATGTGCTGACACGTGAGGTCAATAGCTGATGTGATGTTTGTTTTATGTTGTGTATGTTGTTTGGTGCTGAACAGCGTCATCTACCGTCAAAATGACACCAAAGCACGGGGCGGACACGTGGGTACACCCGTGACGTCACTTGGTAAGCGACAGAGTCATCTGGAGCTGCGCAGACAGTTTGGGGGTAACGTGATTATTTTCAACCCCGAAAATGGTCAAATCGGGGAAACTTCGGTCCGGGACCGGGTCGAAACTCAAACGGTGGAAGAAAGGACACAGCAGCGAGTCCAACCCGCAGACGAGTCGCTTCCGGCAGGCTGCTAAAAGCCGCTTCTTCAGCCGACCCACCGGTAAGCTTCCCTTTACACGTGGGTCTCTGGCTACTGCTGCTAACGTTAGCTAGCTAGCGTCAGCCATTTAACTTGCAACAGCCCAAGCTAACTTCATATGTGCGCCATCAGATATTTAGCAGCAATCCCAATAAAGTTGTCAGCGGGAAATCTAACTTCTTACCTTTGTGCCTTCTCCCTTTGGTCAGCTGGAACAACTCGTCAGTCTGTTTAGTCTTTGATTTGAGATGATAACAACTACTGTGTGTGTGGCTGTGTGAGCCAAAGAGACACACTGTTTAACTGTGTCGACAAATTAAGATAAGTGTTCATTGTTGCTGCTGGTGTCCTACAGGTCACACCCTGAAATAGACAGTCCTGACAATAATAATACAAACTATCTGGTCAGAGAGACACATTTAGTTGAGTTGGCTCTGAACTCCAGCACATTAGATTTAAATGATTACTCTAAAGTTAAAGTTTGGGCTCCCAGCTTTAATTTTAGGGTGTTTACATCCACACACGGGATGAAAAGTGTAGGATTTATAGCCCTATTATTTTTACATGGTCCCCCAATATCAGGGTGCCAAAAGTAATTGAACAATCATGTCATCATATTTAATATTTGGTTGCAAATCCATTTGCAGTTAATGACTGCTGGAAGTATATAACCCGCATACACCATCAGATACTTGGTACCCTTCCTGGTGATGCTCTGCCAGGCCTGTGCTGCACCAAGCCTTCAGTCTGATCCTCAGCAAATGAAACACATGCTTAGTAGGATCAAGGTTATGTGTAGACCTAAAAACTTATTGTTTACTCTGGTTGTATGTTTACGATCATTGATCACCTGCATTGTCTTAAAATGTGGGAGCTAACGTCACACATAACAAAAAGTGTTTGATTCCTGCATTGCTCACACAGCATGGGCATGAACATCTTCAAACACCCTTAAAGCTGCTAGTCAGCACCCATGTCCAATCATGAGTATGGAGCCAAAACAACAAAGAAAGGGTCTCTGTCTAGGTATTTAAGGGCAGCCCTGTAGTTGCCTTGTCCCATGCCAGTCTTTTCTCTAACCCTGTTTATGCCAGAGTTCCCAAAATTTAAGTTTGATCTTAGTCAAAATGTAACATGGTAAAATCTTTAAATTCAAAAGTTCAGAAGTCATCAAAAAGTCTTTGACTCTGACGTCTGAATGTCCGAGGATGGCTTCCATTTCTCTCATGAGGAAGTCATGTTAGTGTAATGTGTGTGCCTCTCATCTTTTTTCCCCCCCACAGGAAAGAGTGATCTGACAGTCGATGCTCTGAAGCTACACAATGAGCTGCAGGCGGGTCCGCTGGAGATCAGTACAGGCGGTCGTAAGGATGCCTGCATGGAAGAGGAGCCAGATGAGGCATTTTCAGAAAGGACCTCGGGCACCTTCCTCAGCGGCCTGTCAGACTGCTCCAATCTGACCTTCAGAAAGGTGCAGCGCTACTGGGAGTCCAACTCAGCTGCTCACAAAGAGGTAGGCATGACACTGAAGGTAGATCATTTATTCACAAAGCCCCATAAATAAATGGATTTATGCAGCTGATATCTTGGCTGGTTTTGATGTAGTCTAATTGCCCTTTCAGGAGCAAAAGCTAAAAAAATTGAGGCCAACGCTGAAAAGTTGTTGACGACATTTTTAGGAATTGATGTGAGGATGCAGACACAACTAACAAATATATAATTGTAAAAGCAAGACGCTAAGTTTTCCTGTAGCTGTAACATTACCACCTGATGTGCTTCACAGATCTGTGCCGTGTTGGCAGCTGTTACTGAAGTGATCCGTGGTCAAGGAGGGAAGGAGACTGAAACAGAGTACTTTGCTGCTTTGGTGAGTCTTTTTTTTTAATATGTTCACCAAGACGTTACCTAATAACTTGTGTGTTGAAAAGTGATCGTGAACCTACGTGTTGTACTTTTTGTAGATGACCACCCTGGAGGTTGTGGATTCAGCAGAGTCTCAGGCTGCAGTGGCGTACCTCCTCAACCTCGTCATGAAACGGTTGGACTTTAACGATTTTTTTCCTCCAAAACAAAACCCCCGGGCATGTCGAGGCTAATTCAATACGACTGGAAATGTTTCTCATCTGATTGGTGTGTTGTGTTCGTCAGGGTTCCTGCTCCAGTGCTCATGTCCAAGTTCTCGGACACCACCAAGGCTCTGATGGACATCATGTCTAAACAGGCCACGTCTGAGACCGCATCGGCTCTTAGATGGGTGAGTAGATTAGACTCTGAGCCTTTTTGTCTTTTTATTGTTCATTGTTAAAAACTGCAGAAAAAAGACTGATTTAGTCATGTTTGCATCTATAGATCCTGTCATGCCTGGCCACTTTATTAAGGAAGCAGGATGCATCTGTCTGGACTTACCCGTCTACTCTTCAGGCTTACCACGGCCTTCTCAGCTTCACAGTGCACAGCAAGCCTAAGGTCTGTCTCGCCAGCCTTCTAGTAACTGTCTCAGAAGGATTACATGTTGAATTCAACACTGAATGAGATGCCAAAATTGTACCATTTCATTTTATGTCCACTTTTTCGTCTCAGGTCCGTAAAGCAGCGCAGCAAGGTGTTTGCGCCATTCTCAGAGGTAGTGACTTCCTGTTTACAGATAATGCCCCAACCCATCACCCTGCTGCAGTGACCACAGCCAAGTTCTGCATCAAAGAAATGGAGCAGGCAGGAGGTAAGACAACACAGTCCTTGACATACTTTACTGATGCTTACAGCCGTATAGCACCGGTATTTTCCCTTTTTTTCTTACGGTGATGAAGATGATAGTTTACGTGATTCTGTGGTCATCCAGCAAGTTGTAGTTTATGTCTATTTTTTTCCCCCTCAGGCAGCAAAGAGGACACCACCACACTTCATGTGCTGGGTCTCTTAAAGGAGTTGATGGGGACGTTTCCTCTGGGAGCTGTCAAGTCCTGTTGTGAGACTCTGCTGCGAGTGATGACGCTCAGCCATGTGGTGAGAACAACAAAAAAACATTCATACTCTCTGTTCATCTTCATGGAGGCTCAAATGTAGTTTTAAATATGGTTGCTGTGTTTCTGGCTGTAGCTGGTGACGGCGAGTGCCATGCAGGCCTTTCATAGGCTGTTCAGTGGGAAGCCAAATGCTTCAACCCTCTCCCCAGAGCTCAATGCGCAGATCATCACGGTGAGAGAATAACAAAAGAAAACAAAACAAATGGGCCAAAGTCATAATGAAGAATGCGGCGTGAAAGCTAATGGGCCATTTCTCATCCTCAGGCTCTGTACGACTACCTGCCCAGTGAGAACGACCTGCAGCCTCTGCTGGCCTGGCTCGCTGTCATGGAGAAAGCACATGTTCACTTGGCGAGGTAATAAACTGTATTTACTCACAATAGCATTGCAGATCTTGTCTTGTAATCATGTAATTGTGTGTTTTCTAGTCAGACTAGTCAGCAGTCTCTGTGTCCTTGTCTAGTTTGCAGAGTTCTCTGAGTTTGGGTCACCTCCCTCGCCTCTTCTCTGCTGCCATGTCCTGCCTGTTGTCGCCTCACACACAGGTGGTTTCTGCAGCCGCCAATACACTAAAGGTAAATAAATTGTCTTCAGGACATCCAGGCTCAGGATATTTCTGCATTTAAATTGAATCTTTAAAGATGCATTCCAGACAGGGAAGTCTGCTAAATTAGCAAATCCTCCTAACTGGGAAATTTGACACAAGAGTCAGTTGGCAGTTTGAATTTTTTACAGTGTATGCAGGGTACTAATAGATGATTTATTTATGTTTATCTGTTTCAGACTCTGTTGACTGAATGTGTTTCCCCTCGCATGGAGGAAATGGGCATGATCACTGCCACAGCCTCCACAGGAAACCCCTCCTATGTCTGCAAAATGTTTCGGTAAGTTCGCTAACTGTTTGCAAAGCTAATCTCAGTCTTTTCCCCCTTTTCTTTGTAGAGACTCATCGTGATTATTGTGTGTGTGTGTGTGTGTGTGTGTGTTCCAGCATCGTAGAAGAAGGATTGTCCTATCGCTTCCATGCCTCTTGGCCATTTGTGCTGCAGGTCCTCGGTTGCTTCTATCGAGTTGCAGGGAAACAAGCGCACCCCATCATGACCAAGGTATAGTCATAAAACTTTGCGCATCACTCTGCGAGTAAAGAGAGAGAAAAGGTTGCCTGAGTCTTTGTGTTGTGTCCTGGACAGTCCCTGCAGTCCCTGGCTGACCTGCGCTCCACTCCCCAATTCCCCTTCAGTGGTGAGTTGGACCTGGCTGTAGGGGGAGCTGTAGAGAGCATGGGACCTGAAGTTGTGCTGGGTGCTGTGCCCCTCAACATCACCGGCTACGAGTAAGTGCAAATAACACGGACACACAAATGCTGTGGAGCAGTTTTCTTGTCTTTATAGTGGTTTCACTGATGTGTTGTTGTTTTTTCACCAGGGATGACTTGGAGTTCCCACGCAGCTGGCTGGTCCCGGTCATACGAGATCATGTGAAGAACACTCACCTTGCTTTCTTCGCTTCGTACTTCCTCCCTCTGGCCTCTACACTCAAGCAGAGAGGTAAACCATGTGTGTGTACTCCACTATACTATACTATATACTATTTTTTTATGTGTATTAACTGATGACTCTGTGTTGCAGCTGAAGAGTTGGAGCAAGCAGGACAGAAACTTGAGGCCAAAGTCTACCAGACATTACAGCTGCAGGTAGCTCTAAATAGACTTAACTTTGATGTGTTCAGAGTAAAGGGTTCCAATAAATGAGTTGTTAAGAAGTGCATGTCTGCTCTTTCTCTTTCAGATTTGGACCATGCTCCCTGGTTTCTGTACATGTCCCGTGGACCTGCTGGCATCCTTCAAAGGCATCGCCCGCATACTTGGTATGGCTATTAATGAACGGCCGGACCTGCGACTCACGGTGTGCCAGGCTCTCCGCACCATCATCAACAAGAGCTGCTCCACTGGTAGGACAACACGCGTGTTCACAGAGAGAGACGACCCGTAAAAACCACTGCGACTTCTTACTCTTGAATCGAGTAATTCCAAAACCTGTTGTGTCCGCTTTATGTCTGTAGAGGAAGAAAAGGCAGAAGTGGGCCGCTTCTCTAAGAACTTCCTGCCCATCTTTTTCAACGTCTACAGCCAGCAGCCCGCAGCTGGAGAGTCAGGCACCTACAGGATGGCTGTACTGGATACCGTCAAAGTCTACTTATCTGTCACCGAAACACAGGTCAGTTGTTCACTGTTCTCATGTGGTGCAGTGATGGAGCAGTCCTGTGAACTCACTTTGAACACTTTGAAGTGTGCCAGCGGTGCAGGGCTTGATATGTATCAAAGAAACCACGTCTAGTCTTCTTTCATACAGAACTGATCATCTTTGATGGGTTGTCTGTCCTGTCATAGGCCGTGTCTCACTAATCAAAACAATCATTCCTCAGATGGTCTGCACATTCCTGCAAAAAGCCACAGACAGATTGAGCAGCGCAGACACCACTGAGTTCACACGGTAGGACATGAATATGGATATATTGCTATAGATTTATGTCTACCTCAGAGTAGATATCAGTATACTTACTCCTCCGTCTGTTTGCCTCTTTTGTTCTGGATTTCTCTACCTCTCAGGCTGTCAATGATGGACCTTGTGGTTGCCATGGCTCCCTCTGTAGATGAGGTCACCATGACTAAAACCTTTGAGCTGATTAGGCCATATTTGGAGGTAAGGGTATACACAGTATGCTTAATGGCATGTCCGGTTTTTAATTCAAAGCTATTGAACCTAACCTATTTCTTGTTAACTTTGTGTCTGCTGTTTTCAGACCAAAGAGCCCGGCATGCAGAAGAAGGCGTACCGTGTGCTGGAGGAGATGTGCGGAGGAGAGAGTGACGAGTGTCAGTCGTTTGTCGTGGCTAATCTGGAGACACTCAAAGTCGTCCTGCTTGAGACTCTGAAAAACGCCTCCTCGCCAGCGAAGAGGGTGAGACTGCTGTGTAGAGAGAAACAAAAAATAAAGCAGACGTTAGATTGGATTGTATATCTTGATTTACGGCGTTGTGTGATTGCATCTTTCTATTTGTATTTATTTTTCTTAGCCCAGACTGAAGTGCCTGATCCACATCGTTAAAAGGCTCAGCGAAGAACACAAAGACTTTATCACAGCACTACTGCCAGAGGTACAAACATAAACAATTGCTGGCAAACACACACAGAGTACTGATGTTTCTCATCTTCATGAGGTTGTTCTCTCTTCCAGGTGATTGTCTGTACCAAGGAGGTGTCTGTTGGAGCTCGTAAAAACGCCTACAATCTGCTGGTGGAAATAGGAAACGCATTTGTCCGTTTCTGTGGGAACGCAAAAGGTAACCCACTTCTATTGTGCATGTGTGGACACAAGTTTCTCACTTTGAATATTTGACAAGTGGGCAGTGAAGGTTTTAAAATACTAATTGAGTATCTCTCTCTTATCCAGATGCCATGGAGCAGTATTTGGTGTTGGTGTATGCAGGACTCACAGGCTCCGTCACCATGATCACCTGTACTGTGTTGGCGCTAACTCGACTAATGTTTGAGTATAAAGGTAGGCCTGCTGACTTTCCTGCTGGTGTTTGACTGCTCATATTTGTGGACTGGTGGACTCAGTCTGGTGCCTTTTCCTTCCCAGACGCCATAGAGGTGTCCACTAGGGAGCAGCTGCTGCACAACGTCTGTCTGCTGCTGTCGTCTCGGACCAGAGAGATCGTCAAAGCCGCCTTAGGCTTCATCAAGGTCATCCTCTTCATCATGGACCCCAAGACGCTGGCATCACACGCCACTGTCATGGTAGGCATTGACATTATAGATACTTGAGTCCACTGTAAGAGATGGTCGTGCCCTCATTTGATACAGACTTTGCTCTTTGTGCTTGTGTTCAGCTGGAGGGCATCGGGAACATCAAAGACGATGTGAGGAGGCACTTCAGAACCAAACTGAAGAACATCTTCACCAAGTTCATCAGAAAGTTTGGGTAAGTGCTGGTTTTCTTCTTCTTTTTTTTTTTTTTTTAAAAGACACTATGATCATCATCATTTAGCTAATTTGTGGCTCTGAGGGAGACATGGTGGCTTGTAATACTGCACACTGTCAGAAAATGTCCAATTCAACAGATTTTTTTTTACTCTCAGTTGTAAAATCTTGTTGTTTTTTTCTTTTTGTTTTTCGAAACAAGTGAGTAATTCCTCCTGTTTTTTTGGCACTTCCACAATGGTGTCAGTAAATCACTTTAGCCAGCAAAATGACCGTATATCAACACTGGAACTTGTACTTAATCATGTTTTGTAAGTGTTTGTGTCTTGAGATGTGGACATACTATATGGAGCCTGGACAACAAATGTCTTTCACTGTATTCTCAAAAAAAAAAGACATTGATTTCTGTGCTGTTTTTGACTGGGAGCTGATATTTGATCATCAGGGATGCATCTGATTTTTTTGTTTAAATGTCTGTCTGTCTGCTGCTGGTTAACCAAAACAGTCTTGTTGTAAACACAACTGATTAAAGCACTGTCCAGTGAAATTATTAGAGGATGGTAGCAATAATACAAATTATACTAATACTAATAATACTAATCATATGCTAACATTAACAAAGGGGTGCTTTGTTTAATAATGGCACCAGCTGTTTGAGATGAACACAGCTGACTCCTCTTAAACTCTGATGAGGTGGTTCCGTTCTTTTGTATCTGTACCATTTGTGATTTGACCTGCATTCACCTTACTTTGTCTTTTTTTCCCCCCTACCTTTTCGGTCATAGATAACACAACTACATGGTTTCCATATGGTGCAGTGTCATGTACTGTGTGTATTTCTGTGTCTGATTGTCTGCTGTATTTCCAGCTTTGAGCTGGTGAAGAGCATGCTGCCTGCAGAACACCACAAGGTGCTCGCAAACATCCGCAAGGCCGAGGCTCGCACCAAGAGACGGAAACAGGCCGCAGAGCAGCAGGACGATTCGGAGAGCGAAGAGGAGGCCCCTAAAACGAAGGGCAAAAGGTAGACCACGGTTCCCATACACAAAGCCCTGCCTTCCCTCAAACATTTACCAATTTCCTCCTTTAAAAACCTTCTGTTCTTTCCTCTCTAGTATTGAGGACATCCTGGCAGAGTCGGACAGTGATTTGTCAGAGGACGAAGGAAAGGCCGGTAATGCTCAGAAGAAAACAGGCAAGCAGCAGAAAGGACGGGCGTGGCTCAAAGAAGGAGAGGAAGATGACCCACTTAACTTCCTGGATCCCAAGGTTTCCCAGAGAGTGCTAGGTAACAGAGCCTCCTTACTTTGCTTTTAATAGTTGCTGTGAGCCGGCATTTTGAGTTGTCAATAAAAAGCGTATATTCTGCAGGGATATTTGTTAACGTGGTTTTTGTTGTTTCTCAGCCACCAACCCAGCGCTGAAAAAGAGCGCCAAGGTTGAGCATGGCTTCAAGGTGACATCAGACGGGCGGCTGATCATCAGAGAGGACGAAGAGGAGGATGTAAAAGACAAAGGTATGAGGAATGTAGATATACCAACTGTCTTGTACATTGTTTTTTTTTTTGTCTGAACTGCGACAGTAACCCATTACTTTCCCCACAGACGAGGGAGAGATGAAAGATATCTTAGAAGAGGCTGGAGTCAAGAGTGTGAGTATTTCGATATGTGACACAGTAATTATGTAGCTTTCCTGTTGCTGTAGATTTCTTATTATTGCTCATCATCTACGTTTTTTTAATCACCCCAGAAAAAGTCACAGAAAAGGAAGTTCCGAGATGACAACTTTGATGAGGACATGGACATCGATCCACAGCTAAAATATAAAGGTAGGACTGGTACCAAACATCCTCAGTGAATTGTTAGTAAGTTGGGTTATAGGCAAGAGTTTGGGATTACATCAGCTCTTTTTAGGTTAACATTTGGGCCAGTTCTGGAGTCGCAACATGACCAGAAAGCAACGTATCCATAACGAATTGGGATTTAGACTAAGCACACTTTTTTTTTTTCTTCTCAGCTGGGGGCTCAGGTATCCACAGACCCCTGGGAGGAAGGGAAGATATCGGGGCAGACTACAAGTCAAAGGTGAGTCCGGCAGCATGCAGAAACACACACTGCAGGAGTTTTTGGTTAGAAACTATAATCCTGAGTGTATTTTCTTTCATCCTACATCTCTCAGAAAGGAAAAGGAGATGTGAAGAAAAAAGGAAAGCTCGATCCTTACGCTTACGTTCCTCTGAAGAAGGCTCAGCTCAACCGCAGGTACTAGCAACGTTTTTTTTTTTTCATCGTGGAACTCCATAAACTCTGATGAGGAATTGATTTATATCAGAATGTCTAACATGTTTAATTCTGTGTTCACAGGAAGCGTGCCAAACTGCAGGGCCAGTTCAAGGGCATGGTGAGAGGAGCCCAGAAGGGGGCGCTGTCTGGAAAGAAAATGCAGAAAAAAAAGGGGAAAGCCTGAAGAACATACTTATATTACTAAATGGACTTTAAATACATTGTGTGTGTGTGTGTGTGGTGTGTTCATAAACATACTAAAATGTAGACACACACTTTGGATGTGTGTGTATGTCTGTGTGTGTTTCTGGCAGACTGTTGTTGAAGGTGAAAGCAGTTTGTTTTTAAACTGTTTCATCTTTCTGAGCTCTGGAAATGCTCTGATTGACATCAGACAGCTTTCACAACAGTCGACAGTAAGCGTGTGTGTGTGTTGGTTGTGCTGTCCATGCCGTGATGAGTATTGACAGACCAAATGGAAAATCTTCTGGCTCTCAAAAAAACACTCAACTGTGATCTCAACTGTTGTGTATGCATCAGATAAAACTCTCCCTTTTGATAAACATAAAAAATGTATTTATGTGTGAACATTGTCTAGATATGTAGACAGACAATAAGACTGGTTTGGGAAGAGCAACGTCTGCCTTTGTTCTTGTGTTATTTGGTCACTTGAGGGCGCTGTAGACTTCTCTCTTATTAACAGTGAATCTGAGCGTTCATGAATGCATTCAAGATGATTTAAACACAAATTTAAAGCTGTTTTTGTACTGAAAAGTATAAAACAATATTTTCCTTATCAGAAAGCCAGTTATCTCCAGCCTGTGCTTAGTGTTTCACGTGTTCCTTCAATGCAGCTCCTTAAAGATGTCGAGCGAGAAGCTGTAGGTTGCTGTGCAGGGTGAGTTAACATACCATTAGCCTCGTGTGATTCATTTCCCCCGATGGATTGCAGCAAAATGAGTCATGTAGTGACAGACTGACCTCCTAATCGCACTCTTTTGTGTCTGTGTGTCAGTCGGTGTGTTTGAGGAGGGGAGCAGATGTCCTGGACTGATTCAGGACATTCTCAGACCAGGCATCATCAGCACTGAGGTTAAACGTATATATACAGTGGCTTCAGAAAGTATTCAGACCACTTCACTTTTTCCACACCTTATTGTGTTACAGATTTCATTTAAAACGGATTAAATGTACTTACACCCTTAATGACAAAGTGAAAACGCTCTTTAGAAATTTGAAAACTTTCCAAAGCCACTGTAAATACACTGCAGGACTTCTGCATTGGTTGTTTAAATGAGGAAAAGATTTATATCAGAGCAGTGATGTGTTCCAGAAATATGACTAAATAAATCCGAGTACAATTAAAAAATCTTAGAATTTAGTATTAATTTAGCAGACTACCTATATAAATGTCATGGATAGATTATTAGTGTCCTGACTGAAAGTGTAATTAGTTTAATTAAAGAACGTTGCTTAAAGAGGAACACGTAAAATCACCAAATGTTGCATCTTGCAATATCCAATTAACTAATAAATATGTCATTAGGTCTCTGTTGCACTGACCCCAATGTGTTTGCAAGCTGATTCACAATATGACTGTGCAAAAAAAGCAAGTCTCATTGAAATATAATCCCATACTTTTTAACACTTTTAATAATTATTAAAGAAATAACTGCCAGGCAGCACATTTAAAAAAAAACCCATTTTGTTTATTGAAGACAGACACAAAAGGTTGTTAATAAAGAAATAATGCGAATGATCATTTCAGTCAGTAAATGCAGTATACAGGAGAACCCTGAAGATACAAATCTCCGATGCAATCTTTCACTTGAAGGTGCTAATAAAACCACAAATACACCAGGTGCTGCGCCAGAATGCTTCCTTACATCCACCTTGACATTCCCCTCTCCCTCAAAGATTTGAAAACCTGGAAACCCACCTGATACTAAATAGAAAACAGATGCAGACAGGGCTTGTATTATAATAAATAAAATGTGGAGAAACTGCCCTGCAGTTGCATTAAGATCACTTAACTTTTACACTAAATTTTAACTAGAAAAAGTTTCTTTGGTTGAAAAGGTAAAATGATGACTGATTTGTAGCAATCTAAGATAGTGTACAATTAAAAACCAAAGCCTACTTAGCCGACATTGTTATCATCTTTCACGACATGCTGTATTTTTCACCACATCCCTGCTCATCATTATTATTCTCTAAAGTCTATTTACCACCATTCATACACGAAGTGTCACAATCTGACATTCAACAACACACAAATCCTTTTTGTTGAATTTCCACAAAGGATTGCACTTCCTCTTACCACTGAAGTCAACATGACATCTACTACTGTACATACAGGCTTAATCAAGTAACTACATGATGATTTTTCTATAATGTTTATGTGTGTTTCTTATAAAAATGTTATCTTTGATGAAACTCAGTAGCTGATTTTTTATATCAGATAAATATTTTCTTGCTGTCCAGCAACAAAGCACGGAGCTTCAAGTCGGAGCTCCTGCCTTATAAGATTTTACGCCTCTCTGCTGTCTCAGTCTTTGGGGTGAAAGGAGGACATGGGTTTTTTTAGTGGATGTATCAGTTGTTTATCGGAGGCCCCCTCTTTGTCATCAGAGCCTGGGTGGGGGTCGAGATGGTGGAGGTCCCGGGGGCCCCGGGGGTGCACGACTTGGGGGTGGACCTGGAGGGGGTTGAACCATGGAAGGGGGTGTGCGGGAGGGTGGCGTGGTGCGGGGCCCTCTTGACGGAGGCTTCGTTCGGGGGACAGAGTTGGAAACCAGAGGTCGCTCTTCGGCGGGAGGAGGAGGAGGAGGAGGCGAGGGAGAGTGATGTGTGCGAGGAGGAGCCTGGTTGTTTGGGGTGGACTCCCCATCTTTGACCCGTTGGAAACTAATACAGCGACCCTGCAAGACACACAGGTGGGCAGACGAAGGTTAAACCACAACTACGCATCATCATCACCATCATTTCAATGCAGAATACAGATTTAAAAAAATGCAGCGCGTCTTTGTGCAAAATCAATGAGTGTCTAAGATTCACCAGCCAGAATGGTTTGTGTGAGTCTTTGCCCAGCTCTGCTGACAGAGGCATGTGTGTTCGAGGCCCCGGAGGGCACACAGAGCTGCTTCTGTCTTCTGTCCACACCTGCACTACAATAGCTGTGATGCTAGCAAAGACAGGCACTGACAAAGTTATCACACACACATATGGTTTTGCAGTCCCCGTTTCCCCTCCTCTTCTCTGGGAGCTTCTGCTGCGACTCGGCCTCTCTTGATGCAGAACAGAAAGTGGTTTATGTCTCTTATGTGCTTGACTTGTTGGAATGTAAAGGGGGGATTTCAATATCCCAACAATAGTTAACAGAGGCCCCTTAGCGTTTAACATAATTTACAAGTCCGGGAGAATGGAACGCTTCTCTTATTGTTCTCATTGATGGTTTGCCTCTCTGTTCCCTGCATCCTCCTGCACACACACTCACACACACACACACAAACTCCTGTCTTGCTCAGTCAGTGTGTGAAGGATGGAGAGTAGGTCTCTCTGTCAGAGACCCTTGGTGGTCTGATTATAACACCTTATTAAACAGAGAGGCCCTAAAGTCACACAGGGGCCAATAAGAGGACCCCAGTGGCAGTAGCTTTGTGACTGAGGGGGCCATTGTGTGTTTGTGTGTGCGTATATTAGGGGTGCGTAATTGATTGGGGGCAGCCCGGTTGGGGGGGTGACTGCTTGGGTCTTGTCACGGGGCCACGGTGAAAGGGCCAGTTTGTGAGCAGCAGAGCAGCAGCACAACACCAGAGACAGCATATGGACACAATGAGAACACAAGCTCATGAATATGAGTGTGTTTGTGTGTGTATGTGACTGTAAGCATGCCTCCACCAGAACATATGGCCTGAATGAAACCTCGGCCTCATGAATAACAGAAACAGAGGGAGGGAAAGGTTAGGGGGCTGCCTGCAAGAGAGCACCAAAAAACATAAGATTGGTGTTGAAAAGAGCAGCAGAAAAGAGGAGATTTTTCCTCGTTTAAGTAGACAATATGTACATAGATGAGCTGTGTGAGAGGTCAACAATGTGCCACTTGTGATGGTCAGTCTCTCCATGTGCCCCTTTGGCTGTAATGTCTGTCACTGCTTTACTTCCCCCTCTTGGCGATTGTTTACTTCAAACCCTCAACTCCTTTTTTAGGAAAAACAAACCCCTAAAACACCTCCAGCATCCCTCTTCACACCACTCCTCTGTCTAGCCTCTGTTTCTCCTTCTGAGCCCCAAGTCTTCCCTCACAAACACACACACACACACACACACACACACACACACACATAAAGCAGATACTTTGTGGCTGTTTACAGGGAACTGACGCGCGCGCATTTGTCACCATTATAGTCAAGAAAATGGGAGAAATACGAGAGAGTGGAGACACACATCTGACCTGACAGCTCTGCCTGTCACCTCGCATGACATTACAGTGATCCACTCACATAAGGAAAATGCTCCATGTGTACCAACACACTTCATAGACTACATATGCTGCTCTGTAATACTTAGATAATGTCAGGATGACAGATATGAAATGGAGAGATTGAGTATTTCAGGGGCGTTTTATCCAAATCACTTACACTTGGTGGTATTTAACCATGCAGATAGTTTTAAGTTTGAGGTTCTGAGATTTCTGTTTGTAGTGCTCAATGCATTGTTTTTCCAGAATCAATAGCTCGGTTGTTCTGGATCAGTCCCACTCTTTTATGTCCAACATAACACCGGATATAAGCCCTATCATATCAGCTCAAGTACTCCTTCATGGACACCACTTGACATGTTCCATGTTCTTGTCTAATACTATTAATTAATTAATAGATGTTGTTATAATATTTCAATATTTTTTTCATACAAGTACATTCAGCTACCACTTGGAGTGACAGAAGCTGGACATCTCACCCACTTATTTATTACTTTTAGCTATCTATTTCAGCTTCTCTGCTCGCATGCAAACCAGTTTTTTTTACAAACTATCATTAGCAACATGTGGTGTTTGGTTGTTACAACTGACTGCGGTTGGTTGTACACATCAGTCAGCCAGTTGTAGGTGGTAGTTAACTGGTTATTTTGATAGTAAATATACTAAACATCAGTCTCACACCAATTTGTAATCATTTTTGTGTGTTTATTTTCCTCCAAAACACAAATATGTGGATTTTTTCAACCAAGTCAAAATGTAAGAATTTTCAAATTTCCACATAGCAACTGCTGAAGTGATGTCCAGTTCCAGGATAATGAAGACCTTGCTGTAAACAGTTTTCACTGGAACTACTTGCTATGGAAGAAATAGTCATTATGAAAACTGTTGACAGCACAGAGTACCAGTGAAACTGTTGACTTGAACTTGAAACAGATGTTGCTGATCACTTTTTTTTCATTTAAAAATCTCAGTTCTGTGGTCGTGTGAATAGCTGGAAGCTCCAGAACAAGTGAGTAAGTGGAGATTGTTTTGTCAACTAAATTGCTTTGAGCACCACAAGCATTCACCTCCACCTCCAATATGTTTTTTTTGTAATTTGGGAGAATTGATTCTTTAAGTGAAGCGATGGGGGGGAAACAGAGAAGAGGGTGAAGAAGGGGAGGTGCTGCTGTGCTCATTTGTGCCGCCTGTGTGTGAGGACAGAGGGACAGTGGCCGGCCTCTGGTCTGGTCTGTGTGCTGTGTGACGAGGCCATCGGTGCCATCAGCTCTGGGGACAAAAGAAGGGAATCTCTTCTGTCACAATATAGCTCGTGGCCTTTCAACTCCCCATCTGTTTGTGTGACGCTCGCTCGGGAGAGCTGACACACACACGTTACAGTGACACACACATGCGCGCACGCACACACAGCAGAGGGAGATCAAACGCGAACGGGGAGCGTGGCAGAAACTGGCAGCCCGCTGATGGCCGTTTGCAGAGGCAGTGAAGTAGGAGTAATGTGGGGAGAAAGCAGGACGAGCTCCTCCTGAGATGCTGGTTAACAATCTGCATTGAGAAGTCTGATCTGTGCTTGTTATGCACTGTGCTTTTCGCCACCTTGTTGGGCTTTTTGCTGTTTGTCATCCAGAGATGTTTGACATTACTACTGTGAGGATTTAGATCTGTGCCTGGTTTTTGTCAACAAGAGAAATCATTGTCATCTTTCATGTCTGATATGGTTATTAGCGCCAATTCTGAACGACTATCTCCCTCGCAACAAAAGTGGATTTTTTCCCCCTCATTTCTTTCCATGTGAGAGGCAGCGTTTTATTTTCCTGAGTTAATGGCTCGTGAAGGGAGTTGCAGGGGTCATTGTTGAGCAGCTCTGTGAACCACAGCCCCACAGAAAGTGGCTGACAAAGACTCGAGAAACTTCTGTCCTGACGGAGATGAATTGTTCCGCTTAGAAAAAAAAAGTCCAAGATGGAAAAGAAGGGGTAAAACCATTGATGATGACCAATTTTATAGACTCCAGATACAGTAGACACACACATTCACACTGCTGCACAGTAAAGATGAATCATGCCATTCAAAGAGCAAATCAATAAATTTCAAAGCGATATGACCTCAGCTCAGCTTGGCAACAATGAAACCATTTACAACGGAGCAGATGTTTCACCATGACAACCAGTGTGATGATGAAAACACGTCTGCGGGGTTATGGGATGCCATACACGGGGTCAAGGTTAGATAACAGGGGCTGCTCTGCTCTCTCTTGTTCTGTCACACACACTCACTTGGCCGGCACACAGTGATGTCATGATTTAGGTCTTTTTTTGTCAGGAGCAGCTGTGGTGGCAGCCAGGAATATAGTTTAAATTCAAATTTCACAGGAAACCAAGCAAATAAAACCCAGTCCGACACAGTAGCTGTTACTAGAATTATCACTTGGAAATAGAGAGTGAATGTGTAACGTGCTGAAACATGATAGGGAGTCACAGGGAAGTCTCAAAGAAGAGTACAGAAGAGTACAGTACTCCTTGTGCGTGAACAATGGCAGCTTTGACGAAGAGAGTGGTATCAGTAGCTCATTGACTCGCTGTGTGTGTGTGTGTATGTGTATGTGTGCATGGAGAAAATCAGTACTGAGCTGCTGTGTTGAAGCTGTACATGTTGCTCACTGACACGTGTTGTCTTTATGCAATGCGACAGACAGAAAAACAGAATGCAGATGCTCAATTGTCCACATACAGAGGCAGAAAACACGCTGTACTATCCAACTCGCTCATAAAAAGCTTTTAAGTGGTCGTTACCCACAGAGCAATCCCCAGAAATTACACATAATTACCAAATTATAGCTTTGTATCAGTCATTATGCCTGTTTGTGGTACATCAGGTTTTCTAGTCATGTTTTAGGTGAAAATGTAAAATGAAATGCGACTGCAGTTGTGTGTCAGGCTCACCTCGTCTCCAGGCTGTGGTCTCATCAGAGACACCTGGTCGTAACCTCTCCTGAACAGAGCCCACAGAGCATCTAGCTTCCCCTGCAGGACCCAGAAAGAAAAAAAAATGATGCAAAAAAGCACATATTTCAAATAAAAAGAATAAAAACACAACCTTAAATATACATTTAACTTCTAAAGGCAATTACATAAAAGACTAACCTGTATGGGAGTGTACCACCTCCTCTGCTGTGGGGGGCGGCGGGGTGGTTTTCGAGGTTTGGGCTCATAAGGTTCAAATTCCTGCTCCGGCATCTTCACAACAGCATTTTTAGGTTTGTCCAGCTTAGCACCTTCCTCAGTGGACCCCTTCTCCCCCCATCGCACCTAGGAAAGCCTCATTAAAATATATATCCTTTTGAACGTTAAAAATGTGTGTGTGTGTGTGTGTGTGTGTGTGTGTGTATGTATGTGTGCATGCGTACCTCCATGCGTTTGATGCCACCCACTCCTCTTCCTCCATAGTAGGATGCATCCACAGTGGGCCACCTCTTCTTGGGCATCCCGTCATCATCATCTGAGTCCTTAGAGAGCGAGACTCAATTACATGACACACCTCATATTCTCCCAAACATACTACAATTAATATTAACACCAATGAACGGTGAATAGTTACAATGAGAGAAAAAAACTAGTCTTACTGGTTCCGGAGGAGGTGGTGGTGGAGGTTCTTTGATCACCTGATGATTGAAAAAAAAAAAGTCATGAGGGAAACAACAAATGACCACAATGTCAAAATACTGATGTCTGAAGTTCAAACTCACCACAGTGCAGCAGAGAGGCCAGAACCACCACATCAACAGCAGACCCAACAGCAGGAACACCACCAGCAACGATACGAGCACGATGGTGCCATCGAACTACACACAAACACAGAATGGCAGGATTGAGATTCAATGGAGCTAAAAGACAGGGGAACGAGAAAAAGGTGAAAATGAAAAAGTACTCACAGCCTCCTCTGATGACAGACACAACAGAGGAGACTTCAGAGAGGAAGGAGAGAAGAAGAGGACTAGAGAACCAGGAGAAAATAAGAAGGTTGAAAGAAAGTTTAATCAAATAAGGCAGCATGCCAGAGGGAAATATCATCATGTGTCACTGCAGACTATACACACAGGATGTACTCACACATTCAGTAGTAGTGATGTGAACGGAGCTGGTGATGTAGGAGAGGCCCTCATTCATGCTCACCTGCAGGTAGATCACCCTGCAAAACACAAACTTGTGACTGATCTGACCATCCGCACACATCACACACTTGACTTGATGCACGTCTGCTTGTGCACACACATTCATGGTCTTGTTTCGGCTACTGTGGAGAGGCTCGCCCGAGGTGTCAAATACATTCCTCCGTCTACTTTGTCCATACTTGCCGCTTTATAAAACACACAAACATGCTGACATAGACACTAAGCCAACGTTTTTAAAGAGGTCAGGGAGTTCTCCACCCACAGAAGGAATCTCTTCTGTTTGGATCAGACCCAGACCTCTAATGTGGAAACCACAGACAGCTAAATGACTTTTTACTCTCCAGTATTCAGTGCTGATATCTGCAGCTACAACTGCACAAAGATAGGCAGGGCAGGGACGGGAGACAGGGGGAAACATATAGTCTTTGGTTGGGAAGATGACAGGATAGTGGTGTTGATGGAAGGTAGCAAAAAGGACAGCGGGATATTTAGTTGACAGGTTATTCATAAAGCTCTTCAGAAATATGAACAAAAACAAGACATGGTAGCCAAATAGGCGGATGAGGGTGGAAATGTAGACAGCTGGATTGTAGTTACAGGCTTGGAAAAGAATGGAGAAAGGCTTCTTGTGCTGTTCTTATGGTTTGAGGGGGGAGACAAGGGGGGCATTGAGCTCAGGGTTTAGATTTGAGGAGGGGGCGACAAGGGGGAGGTCACTGCAGGGTGGGAGAGAGGAGAGGAAATAGAGAGTGGGGGATGGTAGGAGGAGGGCCTTTCCTGTTCTACATCCCTTCAGCGCTGTTCCTCCCTTCTGAGGCCGCCTCTTCACTTCCTCAATCACTGACTCTGTTTTCGCCTCCTGTATCCTCTGTAGCTCGTCTCATAACTCATGCTGACACTCACTTCAGAGTAGGAAATTGGTGGTGCAGGTCGCACTCATCTTTTCTTCCACTCCCTCCCTCCCCTTTCTGTACCCCCCCTTCCCCATCATATGGTCAGCCCTCCTTTCAGGCAGGCAGGGGACATGGAGCTATCAGCCCCTCTCTGACAGAGAGATCTCAGCCCCTATCAATCATCAATCTGCCCACTATATATGTCTTTGCCCTGTGTGTGTGTGTGTGCGTGTGCAGGAGGGGGAGCTGCATCCGGAAGGTTCCCAGTCAACATAGATTTGTGTGACGGCAGCGACAATGACTTCATTATATGTGGTAAGACTCGGGTGGAACAGGAGGTGAGTGAGGGTCTTTGGGGTTTGGGTGCAGAGGTGATGCTGGGAGCTGGAGTCCGTAAGACATCATGTATAGACTTTACAACCCCCGAACAGGAAGCAGTTCATCTATAACATGATCTGACATGTATGGAATCATTTTTAGGGATGCAACTAATGATTATTTTTATTATTGATTAAGTTTGGTCTCTAAAATGGCAGAAAATAGTGAACATTTTGCTGCATTAGAAGGCGTTCTTTATATTTTTGGTATAATCTGTCTACTTCCTGGTGTGTGGGTGGGTTCAACTTTCCTTCTCGCTACATGGCTTGTTGTATGTCACTGAATAAAATGCGAAAATCTTACAATTTATTTCTTCTTTCTGTATTATTTAAGTGTCATGACTATTTTTGTTGCTTTTTTTTTGCAGTTTATTTACTGGTCACTCAATGACTCGGACAGATGCTGTGATAACGGACTCCAACAGTTGAGAGAAAACAGCTGCTTGACAAAAAATTCTCCACACAAGGTCCACTTACTTGGTGTTTAATTTTTAGCAACTCTATCCAATGAGGAAGGCCATGAGACGGGGTTGAAAGCTTCAGAAAAAAAGTGGACCTTGTGCTAAGAATTTGTTTTAAACAATGTTGGGGGGATGACGCTGTTTTGTATTCTTCTTTCTCTTATAAACAATAATAACAAAAGAAAATCGTGAGAAATGTCCATAATAATTTAACATCACCCAAGAAGACATCTATTCTCCACTTTTCAGAAGCTGAAAGTGGTAAAATTTTTGCATTTTTGCTTGATAAGTGGCTCATACAAAATATAGATGTGTGTGTGAGTGTGTACAGTACAAATCTGATGATCTTGGGTGATGAGAAAGAGGATTTTGTTGAGATGGATTTTGGTACACGTCAGTACACGCAGGAAATCATTTTGTATCACAGACACCTGTCCAGCCTGCGCAGTGGCACTCTCGCTTCACAACATATTTCCACGTCTATCAGCACGTTGTTGCACCGCAGCTCAGAACTCATCAGCCAGCTGTTGGCCTCCTCTCTGGGCCCTTCAGCCATTCACAGCTGACTTCCTCTTTAGCAGCACGCAGGTTGTTAGGCAGTGCTGACTCTGCTCTAATGGGCTTCTGTTACATAGAAGGACGCCTCCTTCAGGCACCATTGCAGTGTGTAATGATGCTCCCTGTCCTGCTCTGCTCTTGGGAGGAGCAACCCAACCTGCAACAAAAGCCACGCTGGCAACAGTCACAAAGACACGAAGGCAGGCAAAGGACCGGATATTTCCTGGATTGTGAATTGTTGTTGTTTTATTGATTCTAATTCTGTCTTTTTGTCAATCGCCCAAGACCTGTCCGTGAGTTACAATTAAAATTCCACGTGCCACATCTGTTATAACAGTGAAATATACTGTATGTGACAGACTCTTAAATCTCCCTGCTGCCACAGTGTGAAAACAAAATGTATTTTTTCCCCATCTCTGTGCAGTACTTCCCCATCAAAGCAGTACTTTTCACTGGCGGACAAGACAAGTTCAAATCACGCTAGAAATCTGAGTGACAGCAACAAGACAGATGATGACTGGGAGGTGTCTGAGGCCGCAGGCCGGAGTGTATAATTATGCACAGCACTGCAGGCAGCGGGGACAGGAAGGCTGCCGGGCCTCGGTCCTCTCCAAGCTCAGCTCACAGCATCGCTCTGTCTGCCCCGCAAGAAACTTCTGCTCTGAATCACCGGGAGCAAAGCTGGAAGCCCTCAGAGGAAACTTTACACTGCCCCGCCGACTCCACTCACACTTTCGCTCTCCCAAAGTGTCAGACAGAGATTGGGATACATCACACACACGCAAATACACAAACACATACACACGCATACACGGTTGCGAAGGTCCTCTCCAGCAGGCTCTCATTAAGTCGTGTTCCTGGGCTCTACTCCTGTTGTCCCCTTGTGATTGGTGTCTGGCTTCGTTAGCCGTGACAAACACTGATTGATCACAGACACTCAATGACTTTGGCCCTAATTTGTTCAAGGACGGCAGTCTTCTGCGTCCACACCAAACTTAGCGTGCAGCTGGCAAATATCTGGGCTCAGAGTGTTACAGCTGAACACGGAGAGTTTGGCAACAGGAGTCATAGCTGAGAAACAGCGTGGGGGTGAAAAAGGCAGTGAGAGCCAAAAGAGATGTGCAGCTCACCTCCCAACCTCCTCTACGACAGGAGCAGGACACAGCAGGAAGGTATCTTCTATTCCAGCTGGTCTCTCATCTGCACAGGGAAAAACAAAATCCCAGTTTATGTCATAGACATTTTAACATCTGCAGCCTAAATACGCTTCCCACATTCTTCTTAAATGCACAAGCCAAACCAGAATCCCATGATGCATTAAAGTGTACACATTAATGTATTATAGCAATGTGCTGTAATTAGAAGCATACAAAAGATAGTCTTCTGTTCTGATGATAGTTTGAATGTATTTTCCAGAACACTATATTGTCAAGAGACTGTGGGTGTCTGCGTGCACGGACACACGCTTGTGTACATTCGCAGAACTTACCCACGGAGTGTGTGTCATTCAGTTTGAAGCTGCAGAGGACCTGGTCAATGTTTCTGGCATGGAGAAACCCATTGCCTCTTACCACCACCTGGAAACTCTCTGAGACAGAAACAAAAAGAATGCAGGCACCATCAGAAATAATTAGCAATATGCACACTCATGCATAACAATGGTAAGACATATTTCCTGCTGTATGTGAGAGATGTAAAAGATCAAAATTGGCCTCCTATTTTTGTTTGAAGTGGAAGAAAATTTCTGGTGTACCATTATGGTGAGTGCGGACGGCCGTTCCCTTTCTCTGATGTGCTCAAGTTAAGCAGCAGAAACTCATGCATGCCTCATTACTGCTTGTTTATATCTGTGTGCTTGTGCGTGTATGTGTGGAAAGGCCATAATAAGCTCCAATGGTGCTGATGCTAAAAGTGCCACTGCTCACAAATATGTGTGCAGTAGCCAGAAGGTGTGTGCGTATGTGTGTGTGTCTTTGACCTTTAGTTTCCCCCAGGCACTGTTAAAGCGCACTGACAGAGGCTTGCCAGCATATGCTGGAGTGTCTATGTGGCTGCTAACCAGCATATGTTAGAGAGCAGGGAAAAAACACTTGCTTAAAAACATGCCTGCAGGGCTGACAACAGCACAGCACTGTCAAAGTAGGTCTGACCTTACCTATGGCACCATTAGCACGTGTGTGTGTGTGTGTGTGTGTGTGTGAAGGATGTGTATGTATATGTATGTACTGGTGTACATACTGTATGCGTAAACTGCCTTTGTGTTTTACTGAGGAATGTCTAAGCGTCTGCATGTCAGTATGTGCGTGCATGAATGTGTGCATGTGTGTGTGTGGTCTCTGGCTGTGCACTGAGGTTTCCTCTAGCATTACCCTGGCTGATAGAAGTGAACATTTGCCACACCTTTAACAAAGCTCCAGCGTGAAGATCACTGGATAAAAACATCACAGGGTGTGGGGTGTACATGTCCCTTAAAGGTCAGACAGGCTGCTACAAAAAGCCATGAATACAGATACACAAACAGAGGCAGAGCTGAGTGGAGAAAACAAACATCACTTTACATTCATCTGCACATCTCTACATGTTTACAGATGCTGTAAAAATGTTGAAGAGTGCAGATTTGCTGTTGGAGCAGATCCAGGAGGAAAAGTGGTGATATACTGTACAAGACAGATGGAAATTGAGTTGTATATATCACATATATAATATAGGTACTGAATAATACATATCACTGAACACATGGTACCTTGGTTTATACAGACAGAGCAGTTAGGCAGCCTCAGACAGATAAAACCTTCTCTAGGTCAAATTTCTAATATCCTGCAACTGTGCACACAACTGAAATCATACAGCTGTGTCTGTCTGCACGTGTGTGTGCATGCTTATTTACAGATGTTCAATGACTTGCAACTTGTCAGTACTGCTCATGTCATTTCCTCAGCTGGACTCAGATTCTACATGTGTATATACACACACACACAAACACACATACGCCACCCGATGAACCACACACCTCGTTACAGACAGCCTGATCATTTACTGTTCACCACGCCCTGTGTCTTCTCCTTCCTTCTGCCCTAATTTTACTATTAAACACCACCACAATAATCAGGACGATAAATTACAACTATATAACAGAATATAAAATAACTTGGATTGTATTAATTTTTACTGGTGGTTTATGAGGTTTGTGGTGGTTTGCAGCTACAACAATGTGCAACTTCATCAGACGTCTTAAGACTAATTATTCCAAATGCTCAGTGCCCTGGCTGCTTTAGCAGTCATCCCCCTTTCACATAATGTTACCATCAAATAGCACGAGCTGCACTGTGACACGGCGCATGTGCACACACACAAAAACTTGGAAATGGTACATGGCAGATACTAATCCAATGTCAACTGTTTGTCTACTTTTGAGACAAATTATAGTACTAAAAGTAGAAAATGAAATTGAAAATTGGTAACTGGCTTTGCTTAATTCATTAGCATTTAAGTAGTACATTGCATTATAACTACATGTAACAGTTTAACATCTAACAGAGAAGGATCTTATTCATTCAAATATTGAATACCAATTCATCTTGAATATTTCCAAACCAAAATGTTTGCTAAAAAGAAACACTGTCAAATACACCGTATCGCTGTATCTTGTTGGTTTCCACGTTTTATCCATCTAAGCTTAATAACTGAGCTGAATAAGTCTCAATCTGAACATCTTCTACACACACCCTGACACACACACACACCGAGGCTTGATGGGCTAAAAGGTCAGTGCTGTCAGACACATGGTGGGCAGGGACTGGTGGTGCCCTGCTGACATGTACAACACATATGCTGCCGCCCTCTCCTCTCTGCTTTCTGCCTGCCTCCGTGGCCACATGTCCCTTTACATCTACACCTGAACGCTTGACAAGGATTAGATTTGTATGAACGTGTGTCTGCGTGCGACTATACGCACGCACACGCGTGTGCATCCTGTGTGCGTGGAGAAAAATGGGGTACGGCTTGTCCGAACGGCGGCTCTTCAATCACGTTAGTGCGACGGGACAGTGAAGGGCAGGGAGGGGCAAAGGAGGATGGGACAACGGGGAGGAAAGGGTCAGGCGTTAATGAAAGCAGCAATCTCTGCTGTCATGTTAGATCTAAGGCCCAACTCTCACTGTCCTCTCGGTGTGTGTGTGTGTGTGTGCGTGCGCGTGTGTGAGGGGAATCAGTGCTGTCATGTCGGATAGTGTGGCCCAACGTTCACTGTCCAGTCTGATGGCCTGTTTGCAGGCAGCTCGGTCTGGTCACTTCACATCAATGTGAGGGACATGTGTGTATATGTGCTTGAAGATGTGTGTGTGTGTGTGCTGACTAAAGCACATCTTAACATGTGTGTGTTGGTGTAAAGCATATACGTTATGTGACTACATGCGGGCAGAGAGAAAGACAGAGAGAGAGAGACTGTCACAATACCTATGCAATGTGTCAGTACGTACTTATATGTAAATGCATCAGAATGGATGGATGTGGGTAGATGGTTATATTCAAACCTCTGGGGAATCTTCTCCACAGTTCAAAATAAAAGCAAACTCTTGCTAAATAGTGACAAACAATTGCATTATAATGCAAGAATAAGCTTTTAGTAAGGGACACAGGTGCCAGTTATTTCTCCACAGTGCAATTTAAAGCCAATCATAAACACAAGATGGAAGCACTGGATGTCTAAAATAAGAGCTGTATATTATTTATGTACATCATGTCAAAATAAAGGCAAACACAGTGCAGCATAAGCATGTGTTCAGCACATTACAATCTTTGCCCTTCATTAATTAGGCCAGAATCAGGTCTTGGTTAAAGTGGGTCCTTGGTTTCTTAGTTCACTGACCATTAGGCTGCTCATCAATCGAATAATAAATGAGGCTGTTGGAGGATATTTGGGCACATGTCGAGTGACACACACTCAGGCTGTAATTATCACATGGGCACAACTGTGATTCTTTATTATTCCTTCCTCATTTTTGTCCTTTCAAGGGAGCATTTTCCTTGCTGTCCTCTCCTCTCCTCTCTCCATATCCTCTCCCGTCCTTCATATCCCATAATGGATGCTAATATCCATTGGTTGCCCTGGTAGCGCGGCTGCAAATGCACTCTCTTAAGTGAGTCCTAATAAGGTCATGTCAAAGCTCATCCATCCTGCTGGCTACACATAAAGGCTCTCTCTCACCGTCTCTCCCTCAGTTGCTATCCTGTTTCCTACTTCCTGAAACTGCTGTCCAGAAGCAGAGGAGCTGGACGTGGGAGAAGAGGTGAGAAGGAGGACAGGGTTGAAACAGCCATTTTAACATATACGATGTGGCAAACTAGGCCAGAGAAGCAGCCATGCTTAAAGATTCACGGCTAATTCCTCTGACCAACACCCGTCCCCCCCTCCTCTTTTTTTGCACACATGCTGTGCTGAAGCGGCTATGCTAATTTCCCCCGGCCGTGAATGACAATACGCTCTCTGTCACTCCACGGCCATAAGCGTCCATGCGATTACTCAACCTCATGTTCCACTCCAGAGGCTTTACATGACTGTCATCTGACACAATCGCACACCGTGACTGCCCAGTGTCTTAACAAGGAGGGGAAACCCTTGTTCCTCACACCTCTTACCTCCTGCACACACACTGGACGGCTCTGCCGCTAGAATCTCAATGCAGGACTTCTTGATGATCTGACAGATCAAAAGGAGAAGAAGAAAACAGTCACAAGACAATTTAATGACATAATATGATTTTGTGTGTCTCTCTCTGTGTGTGTGGATGAGTGTTTGTATGAGTATACATGTGTGTCATACCGAGTCAATGATTCCCCTGAGGGCTTGGAAGCCTCCCCACACAGGAAACACATGTTCCACAGTGTCTGCAATAGTTGCAAGCTAGAAAAACATACAGACACAGAAATGAAAAACTGTATTTGACTTTTTATGTATTTGCTACATCCTCAATATCCTTCTGTGGATCCTACCTGGGTCTGGTTGAATTCTTTGACCCCTACACAGTAAACAATGGCTCCCATAGACCTGGCCCTCTGTGCCTGCAAAAAAAGAATACCAAATACGTCTCCCACAAAACACACCAGACTGTCTCAGTCCACACAGCAGAAACTTTAGACAGGAGAGAGACAACATGATGTACATTAACTCTGTAGTAGCATAATTAAAACAACGCCACAAAGGTGGATCATATTGCTTTAATACCGATTAGCAGCATTTGTCAGCTTTGAAAGGAATCTAACAATTAGCACTTAAAAATTCCTCAGGATTAGTGAGCTTTCACCACGTGTGTTCAGTGCGTGATGTCCTGAGCTCACCAAAGCAAATTCTTGGCAGTAAAGTAATGAATCTTGAATCTTTTAAGTAATGTGAACTGCAGGTGCATCAATCAAAACAAAACTATGAAATTAAATCTGTCAAGGGGAGCAGTTTAAAAAATATGAAATTCACAAAGAGCATCAATAAAACAGAACAGCAATAACAACATGAACCCAATAAACAGGAATAAAACGGACTTTGAGTACGGTAAACAAAAAGGCGCTAAATACATTTATCTGTCATGCAACCTAGCAAGGCCCACCCCTGTGGCAATGTTTGCAAGTGACTTTAATCTAAAAATCCTTCTCCATCAAGTGTTCACAATATTTTGTCTACCCCTCCACTTGATAACACATCTTACCTCTCGCTGAGCTGTGTCAAACTGCCACTCATTCAGTTCTCCATCAGTCAGAGCGATGATAACGCTGGCTGTCCCTGCAGAACACAATGCTTTCATGTTCTCTGAAACTATGCAGCAAATGTAGGCTAATGTAATGAGCATATTAGACAGAGCTTACCCTGCCTCTCTTGATATATCTGCGCATTAGCCTGCGAATGCAAAGGAGGCATTAGTCAAGATTTGAACCAGTTAACTGAACAGAAGACAAGCACAGTTTCAGGCATGAAGCCTGCACTGCACATGCTGATATTATAACAAAGCCAGCCCACAAATCTCACTTTGCTCAGTGTGGTCTGGCAAGGCTCAAGTACACTGTACGACTAAAGATTGTTAAGTGCTTTTGTGAACGCTTCCTCCACCTGATTGGATGAATGACATGCTAGCACATCTTTCTTTCTTTCACGTCTTTTCTTTAGATATTCAAACTTGGATGTCATCTTGAAATGTTAAATCTTTAACCACCGAAACGTGTCTCTGATTGAATTAAAATGAGACGTAGACCACTTGGAAGTGTGGATTCACGGTTGACTTCAAAATGCCTTGCTTAAATACTCATCCACAAAGATCAACAGTTTCAAGAAGCAGCAAGTCATTCATGATCTGAGCCACTACTCATAGTAATAACTGGTCCTGGTTCCAGCTGCCAGGCTCAATTAACCCTTGGCGAATATTTTCCAGATTAAAATAATTAGTGAAGACTAAACTAGTGTGATTTAGGCTGGCTTTACTAACGAGTTGAGTCTTCATCCTTACCATCTCCAGGCCTAGGTTCATAAATGTGTCCCCTCCAGGGATAACCCTTCTCAGAGCTGTTAAGCCTCCAGTGATGGCCTCCCTGTAGGGTAAACAGACAGTCTGATAAAATCCACTGGAAGAATGCTGCTCCGAGGAAAAGAGATTGAGAGATATCCCCAAATACAGTACATAGGAAGAGGGAGGTAGAGAGTGGTTTGAATTGGCAAGTAATTGTGTGGCTCAAGTCGTATCCAAGGTTAGTCCTCAGCCAAAGTCGTCCTCAGTAGACTGAATGCACTGCTTTGTGTCAGCAGGTTGCCTAAAGCTGGATGAAATTTGTATGCAATTACATTTTCAGTTGCAAGAAAATCTGTTCAGAAAATCTCAGTTTCCAGACGTTTGGAAAACCAAAAGATAAACACAGCAAGAGAGGACATGTGTAGTGTTAGTGTAGCGTAGTGCCCCTACAGGGAGGGAAAGATACAGACCGAAGATACAGTCCAGGTGTTGTTCAGGTGTGGGTCTTTACCTGTTCTCAGTCAGTTTCATGATGATGTTCCCTCGTGTGGAGAAGACAATGAAGGACATTCGCAGCATGGGGCTGCAAACACACAGTTGTTTTACATTAACACGCACAAACATAGAAAATATCCAAATTCTTGAATGACTAATCCTGCTGCTTTTTTACCTGATAAACTTCTCTGCCAGCTGCTCAACAAAGGAGTAAATCTCTATCCAGTGATTCTTCACACTTCCAGATCTGAAAAACAACAAGAACACAACCTTATAAGGCAAAAATGTGATGTTGCCACAGATGACTAATTATCATCAGCCACAGCCAATACAATTATTTTGAATTAAATGCAGGATTACCAGGGAACATGGCCAGCTCTCCCAGGAGGTTTGGGCTTATTCATACAAAAATGTTTTTTTTTCTGTTAGAAACTAACTATGAGAAGCTATGGCAGTTATTATCCACGCCAGTGGCGTGGCTTTATGGATGATGACAATGCCGGTTTGTCAAAAACCTTCAGAGGGAATGCCATGAAATTTTGTACAGACAGTCATTGTCCCCAGAGGATAAACTGAAATAACTTTGAGGATCTCGAAAGTTTTCATCTATGAGTTCAAAATTTTGATTCTATACCTTAATGAAATGATTAAACTCTACCTTAGCTACAGAAAACTAAATCAAAACCTTAGAAAATATAGGTAAGAGCTACAATTTCCCTAATAATTTATAAAAAAATCCATATCTGAATAATAGGGCCATCGCTTTTCGTAGGATGTGATTCAAAGGTATTGTAGGTTTTGTCGGATACGTATGAACATGTACAAACTGGATTTAATGGCCGTGAGATATGTTTCAGGAACAACCGTAATGGTTTATCTGCTCCACATTGGAGGACATTCCTCCGGCCACTCAGTCACATGCCATTACTTCGGACAGTAACCTGTCAGTGGTGAGAGCTGCTGGTTAGCCTGCTACATGCTGCTGTGTCCATGACAGTCTCCTTAATGAAGCTCAGTCCCAAGGGGCTGCTAATGGGGGCTAATTGCTGCTGGGCCAGAGGGTTGAGGTTAGACAGGGACAGATGTAGCAGTCTGCCTCTAGCAGGGACCATGTAGCAGGCAGCTGGCCTGTGTGTCCGTGTTTGTGTGTGTGTATAGTATCTGTGTTTATATGAGCGTGCATGCGTGTGTGTGTGAGACTGTGAGGGGGAACAGATGGTCCCAGTGAGCACAGCCAGTCTAACAACAGGTTGGGGGTCCACAGAGTGAAAAGGCTGTGACATGAACAACAGCAGGACGCAGAAGTAACACTCAGCAGGGGGTAAATGTGAGTGTAAGTGTCTATTGAACGATGTAACATCAAACAGCGTCTACACCAAACTCAGCTCAGCAAAGAGCAGGGCTGTGTGTGTGTGTGTGTGCGTGCGTGTGTGTGCGTGCGTGCGTGCGTGCATGCGTGCGTGCGTGCGTGTGTGTGTGTAAAAGGGTCATAAACAGAGGGAAAGTCTGAGCTGGTGAGACTCCTTGTACCTCTCATTTAACCAGTTGCTTCCTGCTGGACTTATCCTTTTCCCTGGAAGTGAGGGCTTGATAAAAGCCCTGATCCAGGAGGAGTCTCTTTGACAAAACAACACTTAACATCTTAATCTAAAGCTTCAAAGAGTTTACTGACACACACACACACACACACACACACACACACACACACACACACACACACACAACAAAAGCTCAGTTTCAATCCACCTTTATATTATATACTATATGTATTATGTGTGTGAATGACTGAGGAGGAGTTGGCCTTATTAGCATTATCAGTCCATTTCCATGTGTGGAAATGATGCGTTAATGAAATTATCTAAAATTGGAAGTTTTGATTGATTATTTAAGTCAACCATCAAGCCAAAATGCCAAACATCTGCCAGTTCCAGCTTCTCAAACGTGAAGATTTGCTGTTTTTCCTCCTGTTTTATATCATTAGACATCTTTGGGTTCTGGACTGTTGTTCAGATAAAACAAGCAATTTGGAGACATTACATTACATCATTATTTTCTGACATCTTTTCAAATCAAATAGTATTCAATTAATCAGAAAAATAATTGAGAGATTGATCACCAATAAAAAATAATAATATACGGTGTGAGTGAATTGAACTGCTTTTAAATGCGGCATGCATTAGGAAAATTCGCATTCTCAGCAAATGTTCTATACATTCAAAGTCAGTTCATGTCCTATAAACACACTGTATCTTCACTAGTTTCATTAGAAGGCTACAGATGTAAAATCACTGCCATCATCCAACCAATTCAGCCATTAATCTTCACCTTTCCACCTCCTAAGTTTGCATGATATCAGGGTAGGATCTCCTTTTGTCTGTAAGCACTTGAATCAGTGAAAACAAGTCTCTGTTCAGAACCCAGCCATAAAACACAACACCTATTATTCTATTTGTGGGCAACCAGATAGAGAGGAAAAATGCAGCCTGGTATTTGGTGTGGTCAGACGTGGAGTGTAGGAATGCAGGGAGCTGATGGTGTTTTAGTTTTTCTAATGTTCATTCAGTGCGCTGAGATGCGTTCAGTGGAGCACACATGCACTCCACTCAGCATGCCTCATAACCTTCTGGACAGTGAAGCCAAAGACAAACATGTGAGAGTGAAGAGGTGAAGACCAGTGTGGTTAAAACATCCCTAATGCACGATTTCGCTCTATCACTGAAGCTTCAGATTAGGTCACTGTGTGGCATTTAAGATGTGAGAAACAGCCAACAAGTTGGTGCCATCTCGGGGACAAAGAGCAGAAGCTTCCTGAAGGCTTGCTGAAGCATGCAGGTCCAGACAGCCAAACAAACAGGCGTACCAGAGGCTTGGCCATGCGTGACATGCCATGCTCCCCGGGCTCCTCCTAAACTTTTTGAAGCGAAGGGTAAAGACTGAAGAGCGGCTGACAGATGTTGCCGTGTACATCCGAAAGATCATCAAACGTGTCGAAAACCGAAGTAAAATGTCAAATATGTGTCCACCTCACAGCTCATAGGTGGTGCGCACATGGCAGCTGAGAACATGCAGCTTTTTTAAACCATTACTTCACCTATTTCCAAATGTTATACACAGATACCACAGTTGTTAACAGCTTCACCGCAAAATCACTGCGCTCTGTCATTATTTTCAAAACATCATCTATTTTTTGACAATATAACCTGTTATTCTACAAAAAGAGGGAACAAATTCAATCATACCTCACGTGTTTTTTTTTGTTGTCATTCTATCTCTCTCTCTCTGCTCACTTAGCGTGTTTTGACATGTCTGATCGTTCTGTGTCCACACGCTTGCAAAAATGTCAATTATAACGTCTGAGCTGCTGCGAACAGCAGCACAGTCTAAGACTGCAGAGAGATGGTGCATGGATAATTACTGGATGCTTACACTGCTCAAAAAGGTGGCAAAAGCATCCTCACTGACCACATAGCCTGAAAAATCTTATTATTGTGAGATTTAAGTGTGTTTGTTGGAGCTGTGAGGTGGCCGAATGCGCATTCCTCTCGGCTTACAAGTGGTGCCACCCAAAAGTCTATTGAGTTTCAGGCGATAAAAGTGTTTAAAATTGGCGTAAAGATATTCAAAGACTGATCTGGGGTTAGTCTGAGAGTTGGCATTAATGTTAAAATTATGGCCATGGGCATCTTTGTGGCCTAGATGTCTAAGAGACACAAGTAATCGCAAGGTCTCTGATTCAAATCAGGCTGGGGACTTTTGTTTGTCATCCTTGCTCTCGCATGCCTCATTTCCTGTCAGCCCTCTGATTCCTATCAAATGAAGACAAACATGCCCAAGAAATACTTGAAAAAAGAAACAGGGGTAAGACATTTTAGGATAAGTCTAAGATCAAGGTTACATTTACAAGCATACTTTAAAAAAGGGTTTTAAATTGTAACTATAAAATATATTTATAAATAAAGTGATTTTAGTTCAGATATTTTGCAGCCTTTTTCTGGAAGGTAAGTGTTTGACATCCTGGTGAATGAAAGAACCTGTTAAAAGGCAAAGACAGTTAAGCTGGAGGAGGATACACACTATCCAAAGGAATGTTTCATAACTTGGCAACCCAAGTGTTATTCTGACAAACGGCATATTTCTGATCTGTAAAGCATTAATGAACCTATTAACCAGTGATAAGATCATTAGTTACAACTTCTAAACTCCTTATAAAACATGCCTTAGCACCAATATGCATGTCATGTTTTTTTCTGGTGTTTTTGTTCCATCAAACCTTCAACCTTATCAGATTTAGTGTTAGGAGATCTTATTCCCTGCAGAGAAACAATGAAGAATGGACCCTGCTTTTGGTCACTATGGCCGGTTCATGATACAATCGGCTCACACAGTAGATGGAGAGAGGAATAGTTTAAAGGATCACCAGGCCACAGAGCACCGCTGTGGGGCAGCTGCTGCAGCTGTGTCCGCAGGCGTCATCAGCCTGAAACTCTATCCATCCTGCTCGCCCGGCCCACATCCCGTGGGTAAAGCTAGATCTGTTTGCCTCTCCACTTTGAACCGGACGAAAAGAAAAGAAAGGCATGCCTCAATGTCTGAAATATTCTTCCTACTTCAAATACAATCCTGTATACCTGTGCGAAAAGACACTAAAGGACAAAGAACGAGGGTTAAAATGGTTTTTGGTTCTCCGTGTAGTCATTCCTTTAAACAAGAAACCGTTAAAGCATTTAGGACTGATTTTGTGATACAAAAAGCAACCTGACAAAGTCTTCCGAACATACTCAGCTCAAACTTGTATGTTACTTTTGTTTAGCACCGTTACAACAACAGACTGAATCTGGCTGATGCGCTCCGCGTTTCCAAACAACTGGGCGGTTGCATGGCAATGCCCAGCGATGAGAAAGTAACAAAGCCATAAATAATATCGGACACTCACTTGTCCAGGACAAAATAGAGGTCGAAGGCGCCCTGACAGGACCTCTCCTCCTCCTCCTCCTGTTGCTCTCCCTGCAGCTCCCCTTTCACCGAGACGCCGAGGAAGAAAATTCCCAGCAAAGCCAGAGCGAGGAACATGCGAGTCTGTGTCCTCGCCATCTTTCCCGGTTACTGCTGACTACTCCAACACTGTGACAACTAAAGATCTTCACATTTTCTCTCTATCGTCTGCTTCTGAATCGACTGTGCGCATATAACGCGTTGTTTCTCGGTGTTCTGTCCCGTCGGGTTGCGTGCATTCAGTCTTGTTCAGTTTAAGCCGGGCTCTCCAAGTCTTCTCCTTCAGCTGAGGGGGGAAAAAAATGCAGTGAAGCAGGGCAGGATGGAGGAGAGGAGCGACACCCGAGGAGACACACAAAACTCCACTTTTACACAGAAAAAAAAAGTAGTGAGCAGATATCTTCTGTCTGGGGTGGGATTACCCAGAAAAACAAGACTATTTGAGAATGGGAGAAAAATAAAAGAGTGTCCTGGAATAAGTCTGCCTTGTTTCTAGTTTTAAAACACCAGAACACCACAAATCACCTGTATTACACATGATTAATTAAAATTATGTTCATGTCCTTTGATACAGTGTTTCTCCTCTTTTTTGTTTTACTTAATAATAAATAAGCAGGCTGGTTTTAGTGTGATCAATGATTTAATGTCATATTTAGTAAATCCATTATTGTGTACCTTGTTTTGAATAATCTGGCCATTTGTTTGTGCCTCGGAATTTGTGTTTTTAAAAGACTTCCATCTCTTCACTGCCTCTGGCATTTTGCCCTCAAATGAAAAACAGGGGAGCTGCAAAACGAGAGCAACTCAATTATGGGCCTGAATGCAAATCGACCCTTGAAAGGATGTGATGCTGAAAGGTTTCCAAAGTGTTCCTGAGATTGTCACTAAAAACAATGTAATGTGATAAGCAAATAAAATGGGAGGAAATGTTATCTAACATTAAATAAAATATTGTTGAGCCTGTAGTGTAATTGTGCTTTAAGCAGACAGTTGGAGTCCCCAGCGAAGGTTTTTATGTGTTTCCGCTTTCTCATTACACAAAGTTGGCTCGATAACCACCAGGACATTTACCCAAACCAAAGCTTTGATGCAGAATAATCCATTAAATGCTCATTAGAGAGAAACATTTAGTTTATGAATAATGCATTTGCCCGGTGGCAAACCCAGACCACCCTGCATCATATCATGTAATGGTGGCCAATTTTACAATTTCCCATTGCCCACATTAGCCAGGACAATTTCCACCACTCGTGTAGCTGGACTTATTGTTTCCAGAAACGTGACCAAAAACTCTCTGAATGCCACATGGCGTGCACAGACTATAGTCTGAATGTCTGTTGAGCAAAATACAATTAGTTTCCTTTAAAACCATGACAGACAATAAGATGTCACAAACAGAGGCTCCATGCACACATTATAATGACTTTTATCTGACTAATTGCAGGCTGGCAGAGGCTTGTGGTCCTCTAAGCTTGTGCTTTTAGGAAATTTAGGCGTGCTGCCTCAAATTGGACAATTTATACGCAGTAAAGACTCGGAACATTATATTTAAAACGCCTCACACTGTCTAAAAGGTGAAAATGTTACTCTTGTTCATGTGTGGTGCACAGTATGCCCACATCAGTCAGCTGCATGCGTGCTGTACTGGATGAACCATATTATAAAGACCCCATAATGTGCATTATTGGCCAAATTATCACCATGTCTCTTCTTCATTGAAAGCACTGCAAATCAGACAAGGGAGAATTTGCCAGGGGACTAAATTCATGGCGTGTGTGCGCGCGTGTGTACGTGCGTGAGCGCGCACGTGTTTACATCAATGCGCCACGCTTCAGTGCGCTCTCTGAAGGGGATAAGTGGGAGTGGGAGAGGAGAGGGGCGACAGTACGGAGGAAGATTCAGTCGGATAAGTAACTCGTCGCCACGAAGCGAGAGGGCATCGTTACCGAGGTCCGCTGCACCTGCTGCAACTTGCTGCCACACGGCACAAACATCCTCCTCCATGTCCGGCGGGTGAGTCCACATGCACCACTATTAATGCACTTCTGTTTTCTTCACAGGGGCACACGATTTTTTTTCTCTCATTATTTTTACTAGGAAGACTGGCATGTTCAGATTGGCACCGGATCATTCTGTTATGATGCTGCGCGGTCACCTGTCAACATTTTTACAGATAAAACCCTAAAGATCCGATACTTTTTATGGACCAAAGAGGGGGAAATCAATAGTCACGTTATGCTTCTATCTATCGCATTAACAGTGTTCATAAATTAGGAAAAACATACTGAACTTATCCTGCGCGCAGGGGAGGCAGTTGGGCTCCACGGCAGATGGGGAGACAAAAGGAGAAACCGACTGAAAAACTGAGACAAAGGACGTTAGAAATCATTTTGCCTCGACACCGGCTGCGCCTGCCTCAGAGTTGGGACGCGTAATTTTAGCAGAAAAAACATAAAATACTGTTGCCCAAATTATTTTTTTTAACATTGCATGCAGGACAAATCAGCGTGGGCTCAGAGCATATGAATCCAAATCGGCTAACGGCATGTCAGACCACTAAAACCTATATTTAATTTCTTATAGCCAAACGGCTCCCTCTACATTTTGTTTGACTAAAACAAATGAGATAATAAAACGTGTATTAGTTGTTACAGTTCTCATGATTTTAGGCTAATTCTATTAAAGATTAAATTAGGCCTCGTGATTTAACCTTCATCTTGAAATAATAATAACCCTAAACCATTTAAAGCCTACATCGTTTACCTGCTTTAACTAATAACCGTTTTTTTTTTTGTTTTTTTTTTACAGTTTAATGATGGATCACACTTTCCTGCCTCGGTCCATCTGGACCGGTGACAGTAAATTCCTCCAGCATCCAGCGGATCTCTACACCAGTGTGGTCGTTACGCGCAGCATCCCTGCAGGCACGTGCTTTGGACCATGTGTGCTCCAAAACACTTTCTACGACACTATCGCCTTCATAGCGCAGAAATCCTGCGACAAGAGAGCTAAATCCTACGTGTTCAGGGTGAGTTGTACAATTCTGTGGTCAGTTGTCACGCAACATGGACATTTGACAGAGATGGTCTCTGTAAACAGCTTTAGTTAGTTCTGATATAACTCGATGTGGGCGAGACCAGTTTTGGACACTAGATTTGTTTGTTCGTTATTTTAATTTTTGACTGAATTTACAGATTTGTTGTTCTGTATTCTTTATTTTATGTGACTATATTTTTATGCTGTCCAACTGCATTATTTTTGTCATGAAGCTTCTGTCTTGGGTATTATATATCAAAGGGACTAACATTTAAAAACGTGGATTAAATAATTGAAACCATTAAAAGTGCCTCCTGCAAAATGTCGCCATATTAACTTTTGATTATTTTTTAGGAATTCCAAGACTGTAGGAAAGAGAGAAATTAAAAATGTGATAATTTGGGAGCTCGAGTAAAATGTCAATGATTCCTGTCAACAGGTGGACCCCGAGGCCATGCGTAATTCTGCGCTGGTGCTGTCCTGGCTGCGGCTCGTGCAGGCAGCGCGCAATGGAGAGGAGCAGAACACGGAGGCCTTCCTGAAAGCGGGTCAGCTGTATGTGCGGACCATCCGGGACATCCGGCATGAGGAAGAGCTGCTGGTGTGGTACGACCAGGAACTGTCTCACCTACTGGGCTTCACAGACATGACCAGAGGATCGAGTGAAGGTGAGGCAAAGATCTGTGATGCTTTAATTATGAAGCCTCTCTACAGCACCATGTGCGTCTTCTAATTAAAAAAAGCATTAGTCTGAGTATTTTATTGCATTATGTTTAACAAATGTATATTATGTTACATATTGATTTTTCTGTACATCTGTTTTTATCTGTTTCAGAGTTCAACTGTGGAAGATGTAACCAGGTCTTCAAGAATGAGTATCCATTCCTGGCTCACTGCCGGTTCCTGTGTACTCAAGTGAAGAGTGACACCTGGGGCCGCGAGGTTTACGAGCACAAGCATGTGGAAATTAAGAGGCAACATCGAGTGACAGATTTCCACAACATCGCCAGAGATTTGGAACACAAAAAATCTGGCAGCAACGAGGACGCAGAGATTTCCCCCAAGAGAAGGAAATACGAGGAAACTCTTTATCCCAAGGGGCGGAAAACGGTTCTGTTAGAAAAAACGAATATTTCAAATGATGACAATATTACGCAGCTGAGTAAGGGCTACGACCAGGCAGCAGGAGACGCATCTTCCTCTGCGGGGAAACTGAAAGCTGATAAGATCAAACCGGATCATTTGGGATGTAAGAGCGATGCTTTTGCTGAAGTGAGGGAAGCCAAAGGGACTTTTACGCACGATAGAGAGATGGACGCACGGTCGGAGACGGGTGAGAGCTCTGTTGTGCGCTCAGGCAGCAGCAGCGCATTTTCTCTGGTCCTGTCCAACAGTCAGGGGGAGCAGAAGAGCGCCTTCTGTAAACCGAGTAAAAGAACTTCTCCTATTGACCCCCAGACGCATCTCAGCAGCGCTCCAACAGCCCCCTCTAGCCGCCTAGAGGAGATGACTGATGCCTTCACCTCGAGGACTGTTATGGGATACAACAATCTGATGGCATCCAACATCCTGAGCGGTGACTTACAGACTGTGCCCTCTCCTGTTGCGTTAAACAATGCTTTCCATTACGCACCGGAGCACTGGTCCAGGAGCATTGGCGTTCAGCTGCAGACCACATCTTCTCTCACGATCCTCCCGCCGACCTTCACCTCATTCGGCGTGTCGGTACAGAACTGGTGCGCCAAATGCAACCTGTCCTTCCGCATGACCTCCGACCTCGTCTTCCACATGCGCTCTCATCACAAGAAGGAGTTCGCGGCGGAGTCCCAGGTGAGGAGGAGGAGGGAGGAGAAACTCACCTGCCCGATCTGCCACGAATACTTCCGGGAGCGGCACCACCTGTCCAGACACATGACCTCTCACAACTGAGGCAAGAAGGGACAAACAAAAAACTTTATTTATTTCCTAAATGATGCTCGTATTTAACAGGTTTAGACTCCAGATTCACGGCAAGACTTTGGTGTGTAACAGTGAATGTAGGTAGCTGTAAAGAAAATAGCAAAACGGACACACGTGGCCCTCACAGCCTGTCCACTAGATGACGATAGAGGTACGTGTAAACTGATCTCACTGCAGTTTGTTGTCTGTCCTTTAGCCCTGTATGTTAGGTTGATGATTATTTTTGTGCCTTATGGAACTCAGGAGGGAAGAAAGACGGAGAGATCTCGAGGACAGCTCATGATTGTCACAAATATCTCGACGCCATCCTCTTATTTATCAGCTTTTCTCTGCTCTGATTTGTACAAGAGATGTGGATTGAGTGTGTTTGCACATTCGTTTTGAAATCTAAAGTCATGAAAATGAAGCAGACGTGTCGAGTATTTTCTTCCACCGTCATGTTGGTTTAAATCAGAGAGGGTGTCAGTTTTTGTCTGCTCCCATAGGCGGCGACTGAGACCAACTTTTCTCTTTTTTTTCTTTATTTCAATATAAAGAAAATCAAATAATGTTTGCTTTGTGATTAGACTGTCCTGAATGATACAGAAAGAAAAAATAGTGCATGAACCACTGGGAGGAAATGAGCATCTTTTTGTTCTCACTCTGCTCTTTTGCACTCCTTGTCATATATGAGACAAACATTTTGCTGTTAAAAGATGCATCAGTACAATATCTGTGTGTCATTTGAGATGTTTCACACAACATTTTAGCATGCAGCGTGAAAAAAAAAGCTGAAACTGAAGCTGAATAACAGGCTGTCACTCAAAAGTGAAATCAAGTTGTAATTTAAACAGTTTCATGGTTATCATTCATCTACAGAGCTGGATGGAGTCCACGTGAGCCTTTACTGCTTTGAATTTGTGATTTTATGTTTCTCCACCAATAGTACGTCCCATTCAGTTCAGGCTGCGGACAGATGGACATAAATAGCCGTCTCTGTTGCAGGTAAATGAGGCGGGAAGAAGGCATGAAGTTCATGGGAAAGTCAAGCCTCGACCCTGTTCAGTCCCTCTGTAATGTAAGCAGGTATTTAAACCCGCCCACACTGCTGTTATCAACTTTTATTTCAGCAACAGAGTTTCTCCTTTCCAGTCTCTACATCCCACAAACTGATTAGACTATCAGAGGGTGCCTTCAGGGAGTTCATTAATACTTTTCTGGAGATATAACAGATTTCTTTCATGGATGTTTTGCTTGTGATGATGAGCAGTTGGAGATTTTACTCGTATGTTTTACTACTGGGGCTGAAACCTGCACACAAAACACAAAAAATACAACACATTTGGCTATGAGAACAAATACACCGCAACATGTTCATAATCTTTCATTGAGTTTTCAAACCTCATTTATCTTTAGGAAGCTTGAATAATATTTGTTTCCAGACTAAAACTGACTTCTTGGCTGAATAAAAGTCCTGAAAGTTACCTGGAAACTGGTAAAAGTAGATTTGTTTTTTCACTTTCTAAAGGAAAAATAAGATTTTTAAATAAAATACCCAGTGGCCCGCATGATTAAATGGGTGATTAAGAAGCACAATGTCACTCTATTAAAGCTATGTCCTAATGAACAGAACTCCTAGGTCCCTGAGCTCAGTAACCATGTGAGGAAAGAGCCATTTCAGCCCAAACACAGAAAATCCTCTGTTGTCTAATAATGGCTGTATTGCTCTCCTTTAATTGAACAGTCATCATGTGGAAAAACAAATATTGTTCTTGGTTCCCCGCTCGCCTCGTTTCGTTCTGGCTTTTAGGCACACTGGGCTCTGAACACGAGCCTGGACTACTGCGGTTTTCTCGGCTGGAATTGACCATTGTAAGTACTCTCCTGTGACTGTGATTGCGGTTGACATGGGGTTCACTTTGTAATAGCAGACCGTGGGTCCGGACTGTAAAAGGGATCAGTCAGGAAATGAGGAAAAAAATGAACCTGGATGTGTTCATTACAATTGGGCCAGCCCACTTTGAAGCTAAAACATCTATTAATGTAAACATGATTTATAATAACCCTAACTGCAGTCATTATCTTAATTTAAATGGAGGTTAAAGGGTGCATTCATGAAAAGGTTTGTTGTTGCTGAACATTTCCACTTGTTCAACATGGAGAAAACTGAATCATGCATTTGGTATTTCAGACATTTCTCTCCACCATCCTCAAATATGGATTAAAGATAATCTCTTTAGGGTTGTGATACTGCTTATCATCTCATCATCACATGTCACAGCAGCACACACAGCAGGCCACACTGTCTCTTATATCTCTCTTTAGCAAAACAGCCATTTAATTAAACTCTTGTAATAACAAATGGTAAAATAGGGTTTATGAAAATAATAAGATTTCCTTTTTTATATTATCCTCACTGGTTTAATATACAAAATATTCACCTTCCTTGGATGTTTTCATGTTTTATTATCTTACAACATTGAATCAGAGGAGGTTTAATGTGGGTTTCTTTTACACTGATCAACAGAAAAAGACCCTTTTATGTCAACATGAAAACACATCTCTACAAAATGATCTAAATTAATTACAAATATAAAATACAAAGTACATGTTTGCGATAAAAAACAGCTAAATCATCACTGTCTGGTGCAGCCAGGCGGTGTTAGAAGTAACAAAATGAGATGGAGATCACCTGTGTGGATAAACACATCTGTATCTCGGAGGTCTGAATTTTGTGCTGCATTTGTAGAGATCTGTTTTCATTTTGACATTAAAGGGTCTTCCTCTGTTGATCAGTGTCAAAAAAGCCATTAAATCTCCTCTGATTCATTGCTGTAAGACAATAAAACATGACGACTTCCAAAGAGGGTGAATACTTTATATAGTCTCTGTACTGCCGCCCCTCCTGTCTGCGTTGCTTTGTCCTTTTCCAATTTGCTTTTAGAGATGACTGTTCCTTTAGCTCTTCATGCACAGTTACAAGCCAAAAGACTTGTAGCATTATTCTCAACTGCAATAAACAATATAAGGGCTCAATATTTTGTTCCTTCCCCCCAAGTGCTTACTAAATGTCTCTGTCTTTGAGACAGAATTACTGTCCAGTCTTGGCAAACATCAGAGCATTCTGTTGTTGCAAACAGATGTGGTACTCTGTGCCAACTTTTTCAGGCTCAAGGCAAAACACAACCACAGAGTAATGTGTTGATAATCAAAAGGTTCCCTCTGTCATTTCACTGTCAGTTTGACACACTGTTTAGGCACCATGTGGGTCAGCGTCTTCCTCTCGTGAATAAAAGTGACAAGCAGCCGAGTTAAAGTGGCTGAGATAGTCAGTCTGTAACCATCTGTTTAAGAAAAAGGCTATTGAGGACAACATCCTGCACTTGGAAATGTTCTGCTTTTGAATGGAGGGGGGTAAAGAAGGGGAAGTGCAGCACCATGTTTTGAAGTTCGAGTGGCTGACGTCCTAATAGGTGCATGCCTGCTTCCTCCATCAACAATTAACCCATGGCAACTGCATCAGTCACATTATTTGCTGGACAACAGACGTCCGAGCCTTTGGTGTGGGGTAATAATGGGTTCAAGGGGCTTTAAGGGGATGTTGGCTATCTTTGAGTGGAACCTTCCTGCTTTTGTACTAAGCTATTTTGGAACAGTGGTGCCCATTTAGGTTTGTTTTGACAAAAAAGTTCCCCCCCAAGAATCAAACGTTGTACGCAGTAATGACCAAGAATAACACAAAGCGTATGAAACAATAATATTCCAGCAAGAGCGTTGGATTAAATTACTTTTTTATTCTAACTTATAGAAGGCTACCTTTTCATAATTTAAACAATACACATTTACAAAACACCATCTCATCTAAAATATAGTAATACATAACCGAGTAACCATGACAAATTATTTTTAACCACGTTTCACATTCAAAATAGAAAAATATTTCTGGTTTCATTATAACATTCTTGAAGTGTTATGAGGGGGTTGGTGGGTGTAAATGAATTCCAGATGCTCTCCACAATCCATTGGATATTTCCTTTTTAAGATACTCAGAGCAAGAATGTACAATAACCTTCCTGCCTTGCAAACAAATTAACGTTGCATGTATGTACAATGTGGCGTATGATTAGCTCAAAAGTAAGAACAGCTGTACACAGTATGTAAAAATGTAGAAATATGTTTCATAATCTCTGTCATCTGTATGTGACTGTGTAAGCTGCCCGATGACACAATGATATAGTCTTTTATTTTGTAGCCTTTGTGTCCAAAGAAAACATGAACGCAAACTCACTGTGAGCTGTTTGAAAATCATTCTGAGATAAAAGGAAAACATCCCTTAAATGCTCCTGTGCATGAAATCCTCAGTATTATCTCAAACACAGAATCAAAACAACTGGGCTTCTTGGACATGTGGAGCCCTGACTTTAAATGTGTGACTCCGTTCCTCTTGCTAAGGCAGACGCCAGACAATGTGTCTCTTCAAGTCTGCTGCCGCAGGACAGAAGAGATGGAAGTGATTTCTCTACAGCCTATGTTCCTCAAGGAATAACGACGGCCAAGCTGACTTTGTTTCTCAGTGTCAAGAAACCACTTAACAAACAGAGGTATGGTCCTGTTTCCATTAGTCCTGTTTTCTGTTTCTCTCCACATCCACCCTGTTTTGTCCTCTGCCCCCCATTGCCCTCCCCTTCCTATCTGCAGGAGCAGGACTGGACGGACATATTGGGGTAAACCTTGAGCACTGGGTTCCTGGATTCATCCTGGTAGAGCACAGCCAGGGGACTCATCTTTTCTGGGACACAGCAGGGCTCAGGAACTCCAGGGATGATCCCAACGGCTCGGACTATGCTCTGGATGGTGGCGTGGTTGGACGGCTTTGTCACCTGGGAGAGTTTGAGAGGAGGAGAGGTGTGCAAAGGAGAAAGGCAATAAAAACACACTATAGTTATTCAGTGTAACTTGCTAATGCCATTTTGGAACCAAATGAGATGATGTAGAGCAACTGAGATGTTTGTACTCCTACCTTGGGCATGGGAAATCCACATGTGCCAGCGCAGTAGTAAGCGTCAAAGGCCTTGGGTGCTATGACCCACTCACTCCAGCCAATGTCTGCAAAATCCACTCTGAGGTTCCTCCTGGAGCAGCCTCTGTGCTGGGTGTCGCCCCACTGCCTCCTCCTGGCCTTACGCATCGTTTGTTCGTCAAAACTCAGAACAGGTGACTGAGAGTTTGCGCTCCCCTTGTGCTTTTTTCCATCTTTTTCCTCATTTCTCCGCTCATGCCTTCGTCCGTCACTGACGGTCATCACGCGACTGTCTTTGAGTTTTTTCACAGTTGCGTCATCAGGTTTGAGCCCCTGTGATGTTCTTTCTTCTTTGAGAACCTGAGGTTCTTCTTTAACATGTGCTCCTCTCCTTTGCTCCACTCCTTCTTCCCTTCTCTTCTTTTCCTTCTTTCCTGATTTGGGCTTAGGTTTGAGTGCCAGGTACCATGTGCTCTCCCAAAGGTCATCCTTCCTGTATCCATCAGGCCTGTAGTCAACCTCAGGCAGCTCATTGTTCTGAATGGGGTCAGAGAGCAGAGTTGCTTCCCTTCTCACGCGTCCTTTCAACTCTGGTGAGGAGTTTGGTCGGTGCAGGAGCTGAGAGGAATGTGAGGGCTCTCCTCCCTCGTTGAACGGGTCATATCTCTGAAGGCTTGCGGCCACGCTGTTGGGCTCTGCCAAGGCTTGGTCATTAGCATACAGTAACAGGTAGGGCAGGCTGTCAGCAGAGAGCGCCTCCTCTGGTTTCCTCTGGTACTGCTGCCCTAAGTCCAACTCCACTGACACCAGGAGATGACCCTTGTCCCGTGCCTCCTTTATGACCTGGGTCACATCTTTCATCTGCCACGCCCCTCTCCTGTGGGGGTGGAAGGTCACATTGCCTAGAAGTGACCCCATTGACCCAGATCTGACCTCTGACCCGGAGGAGACAGAGCGAAGGAGCAGGCTGATGGACGGAGAAGGGTGGACGGCTGAGGAACGACAGGATGGGCTTTTGAAGCGTTTACAGAACCAGGGTTTTAGCTGAGGGTGCCGATCGAGCAGGAAGTGGAATGTGGCAGAGAGGATGACCTCTGAGTCCTGGAGGGTTGTAAGGTTTAGTCGGTACACCGTCCTGTGGTCAGAAGAGTCTGCAAAGACAATCAATCAGTCAGTGTCAGTCAGTCAGGTGAACAACCTGACAATTAAACCTCTTTTTGAAAAAACTAAATTTATTCTAAAAGATTTGCCACTGATCCTCAGCATAAAAGATGAATCCACGTAGACAATTTGGCAGTTTTGTAGCTCACATGTGCTTCTATGTTCTTGTTTTGAAAAGGATAAATTAGCCAAAATTTGTTTCATATGTTCCATTGGTCAGGTCCATACAGATGGGCTGAAATATTTGGCATGATTAGATGATGTAAGTGTTTGCCAATATAGGCACTGGTAACCAGGAATTTAACTTTATTTGAATTTACACTTTTGAGCTTTCACTATTAATTATCGGTCATTTTGGAAGAAGGAATGACTGAAAAAGGAACAAGTTGATAATACAGTCCTATTTGAAAAGGAGGAAGGAAAGAGATTTGGAAAATGTATCAAATTGCACCAAAAGCACTCCCGCTGTGGTTAAAATCTTAAAAAAAGGGACTTTTAAACACCTTTCCTGGTTCTGTGTTACATGACTGAGCTGTGTTGCTGGTACGCTGCTGCACGCCTTGGTAGGATTGCAGAAGGTGCCCTTAAGAGGAACCAGACTCTGGGGATCTGGCTGGCAGGGGTGGAGGGTGGGTGAGGAGAGAGCTACATATTCATGATGAACATTAACTTCAACAGCAGAGTTATTGTTCATTGTATAAGAGTTCAGCGGAAGTATGGACTGACTCAAGAGATATACATTACCTCGGATTCAGCCTGCATATGGAAATGCTTACCTCAGTTTCTCTTAAAGCTTCCCCTTAAGCCCAATACAGCCAGCACTGTCTGCCCAGACACCAAGACATAATCAACTGTTTTAACAGATCTTACATTGTTGTGAAAACTCTCTTACATCTCTCCTTGGATTACACTCAGCCTCTGCAGTAAAAATACACACGTGTTATGATATGCCATCTGAGAACTATGTGGGATATAAATGTCTATGAGTTGTGTTTATAAAAACAGCATCAGACAGAGAGGAACGACTGTGCTTTAAGCCCCCTTGACTCCAGGACGTGGAGTCACACATGTCCTGTAGCCACAACAGGAACGTAGAAGCCACGACAATGACCCTTTGCGGCGCGTAACTGCCGCTGAGGTTTTACTGTACTGGAGCGGGACATTGCTCGCAGGGAAATCGCACGCATTCTTGCGCACGTTGCGCGTCTGTCTTTGGTAATTGATCAGACTCCGCGCATAAAGGGCACAGCTGCTGCCACAAACACAGTGTGCCCACAGCGTCCCAAAATCATTTAAATGCATTCTCAGACTGTTCAAAAACAATCCTACCTATTTAGAGCGTCTGACCGAGCCATGCAGCTCCACTGAGCGCTTGCACTTATAATAGCCATCCATGGGGAGGATCAGAGGAGCTTTCTGACTTCTCCTAACATTTATTTTTTACTTTCTGCGTCGGATTACTTGTGCACTAAGGACACACACGGTTATTTTTTTTCTTTTTGGTTTCACAATGAAATCTTTTGCAGGAGGCGATATATCGATTGCGTACTCTAGGCAGGTTAATCAACGTGTTCACACACCTTGGCTGGCTCTGAAACTCCTGACAGTGTTTCCCTCTTTGAGGCGGTTTTCCCTGTTGTATTTCTCGTACAGTTTGGACATGTGCTGGGAGACCATGTCCTGATCCTGGTCATCTGAGAACGTCTCCGACGAGGACTGGATGAAGCTACTGTCCTGTGCGCTCCCAGTGCCCCCTTTCATGGTCCTAACTGATGCAGCACCCAGGAAGCAGTTTAACATCAACAGGAACAGGTGCGAGGAAACCATTCTTAGAGCTGCCATTTAAGTGAAATTAATACAAAATCAAAATCCAAGAGGCAGACAGTGCAGAAAAATGCTGTCCAAAACTATCCAAGGTGGACTTCAAAGACGCGCCAAAGGAATCCAGACTAAAAAGGCTGTGCGTAAATGTTCCACCTCTCCTCTCACGTTCCGCTTCGTGCTCGGTGAGCCGTCTCACTCCTCTGTGTCAGACTGTGTGGGACGTGGATGCTGAGTGGGTTAGTCTGGGCAACAGTTGGAGCTGCTACTTTTACACTTGCGTCTGTGTGACCGCCAGAGGCTTGAGGGGGTTATACTGGAGCGGTGAGAGGTGCTGACGTATACTCCTGTCAGCCAACGAGGTCTCTGCAGAGCACGCAGCCAGAAGCGGAGGTCATGATGCTGACCCCCGTTCTCTCTTTGATGCTGATGATGATGCTGATGATGATGATGTCTTCCTTATGTTTTTTTTTCCATCGGTAGAGTAATAACATTGATCCAGTGGCTTTGGCTCAGTGTTTCAGAGCAGCACTCATTTGTTTAGCACTGGTCAGACAAAGTCACTGTTGAAACTCAACAAACTGTGCTTTTTTTTTCTTTGCAGGCAAAGTAATTCCACCTCACAATTTCCATCTCACCACATTATTTCCAGTAACTGCTTTTGACATGCTCTCAGTCACACATAATTAGCATAGAAACACCTACAATAATAGTCTGACCAACCACCCAAGGGCTATTGTTAGCGACAGTGATCCACATTTTGTACACTGTGTTGTGTGTGTGTGTGTGAGAGAGAGAGAGAGAGAGAAAGTTTTGCAGTGAAAGGCTGTGGTGTAGCTGCGATATGAGAGTCTTTCTAGGGACTTGCTGTGATTTCATTCATGGCAAACTGAACATGAGCTCTGCTGGGATTGACGGTTTCAAACTCAGTACAGTTTTGTCTCTGGTGTGTATGTATTTTTGTATGTGTGTGTGTGTGAGCAAAGGAGTTGTTTCCAGTGTGTGTCTCTGGTGTCTGGAGCTCTGTACCAACAATGCTTGTTTTGTGGAAGTGGTGGTCTCCAGCAGAGAGGCTGTAACTAGCTGGGCCTCTCGGGTCACTCTCTGCCACTACACACACACACATCACACGCACACATGCATGCACGAGCACACATACAGAGCTACATAGTACCTTTCTGGCCCCCAAGGGCCCCACAGGATACTCCTTTTCACAGTGTTCCACGGCAGCGACAGGTCTTAAATCTGGACTATTCTGGAGATGTGTTTGAAAGTGTGTGTGTGTGTGTGTGTGTGTGTGTGATAGCGGTGGAGCATTTTGAAGGAGTTGGCTCTATGGTTTTGTCAAAGCACACAAACACATGAATGCTTTTGCCTTTTCCCATACCATGTTGAGTTACACTCTGCTGAAAAACAAAATATGATTAATTGTTGTGGTTATTTGTTTGAATACATGCAATGCTGTTTTCCACTTGGTTAAGTGTCATCTTTGAAAAACACTGTGAGAAATGCAGTGAGAACTTAGAGTGGCATTTGAGAGTGACCACTCTGTGAAACAAAACCCCTGGCTACGCAAACAGATATTGACAGATATACAGTTGTTTCTTTGGAAGTAATAACATTTGAAAACCAAACAATAATTTCCCAACAGTGAGCAGTCATTCTCTGTTATTAACACGTCATTAAAAAGCCCTTGTCATTAAGGCAACATGGAAGTATCTCGTTACTGCAAATGGAAAGTAGCACATGGAAATATACAAGGAGACATTTGCATTTTGCACAGGCCGAGTAGCTTGAGTCATTATCTGTTCATCAAAACGGAAGTTCATACTGAAATACCTCAAAATTTTGAACATACCCAACATATGTGTGAGCAAGGAGAGAGTGAGGGAGCGTTAAAGTGATATCTGAAACCAGGGCATTAGGGTCATAATAAATAGTCCTGGGGAGGAGACAGCCCAATGCGAGTTCAAGCGTGAGGATGACGACATGAAATGGCTTTGACCTCTGACCCTGAATATGTAGGGCGGTGTGAGATTAATGTTGGGCATTATCTACAATAATGCTCGTCTCTCCATCGTGGCTGTGAGGACAGCAGCATCACTGTGACTAGATCAAATAAGATAAAAAAAACCAGCAGGACAGAGAAACCGCTGGTAAATGCTTCCCAAGAGATCTCAACCAGGCGCATAATCTAAGGCTACGGTTACACGTGTCATTTCAGTTCCACTTTAATGTTTCTGTCTGAAGCGCGGGTGTATTAAGTGACAAAAGTTGGATTTTGCTTATGTTGCAGTTGGGTCTTCAAAGCCACATGTGGAAGTAATCAGGCTCACACTGAGATCAGAATCCCACACATTTCGATTTTGATAAATACAGCCACATCAGATCTTCAGAATCAGAGATCACATTAAAAGGACAACTGAAAGTGCAGCCACCACGATACACAGCAAGCATCAGTGCACCATAGAGCTGAAAGAGACACGAAACAGAAATGACCAGATGCAATGTGGACTGTTGCATAGCTGATATATGCTCAATGCTTGTAGGATAGAATATGATTTATCATTGCAGGGTTTGAATGATTGTTTTATAATCCAGGTCTTGTGAGATGTGAGTTGCTGCTGCCCATTGATCTCTGCAGCGGTGCTGCACTGTGAAGCCTGTTGTATCTGACTACACGGGCTGTGTTACAGGGCCGCGGTGTGTTATAGTTTGTTCAACATGGAGGTCCCCTCGAAGGGCCATCCAAACCAAACAAGAGTTGTGTTCTGCTCTCTGTGGGGGTATGGAGGAGTGTGAGGAATTAACATGCCCGTGTGTGTGTGTGGTGCAAGGAATGATGGTTGGTTCTGGAAATGCTCCTGGTTTAACACCTTTGCATGGTACTGGGTGAGACTTTCTGGTTCCAGAGCTCAGCAGTGGGGGTCTGATAGATGTTTGTGTGTGGGCACATAGGGATTTGGTATGGATTGACTATTGGCCGGTCATCATTTAGTGACTGAAGTTGTCGTTGTTCATCCAAAAAGAACAGTGCTGTGCATGTATGGGGGACGGACTAACTGGTAATGTCTTATGCTCATAAAAATAAAGAGGGGGTAGTTTGAGCCAAGTGTTCTCATGTTGTGTATCCTCCAGGATGTTTACAGCTGCCATAAGTGACTTTCCTGTGTACCTCAGGAATATTTTATGGGTGGGCAAAACAACAGGTCACGCTCTAACGTACAACAGGTCACTCAGGATCGTAGGGATTTAAGCGGAAAGCGCCAAAGTCAGTTTAAAGGCTGTTTTAAGACTTTTAGGATCCTGTTAAGCGGACAAAAACATCCAGGAGAAAACTGCTGCCACATGTAAATCACTGCATTGTTGTAGGAGTTTTCTGTTGGGCCCTTTTTCTTGAATTGCATTTAAAGGCTGAGGTCACACCCAAATCATGAAAAAAACATTATGGGATATATTCATTCACTTTCCTGGTCAGAGTTAGATGAGAAGATTGACATCACTCTTATATCTGTACTCTAAATATAAAGCTAAAGCTGGCATGGCAATTAGCTTAGCTTAGCATAGAGACTGGAAGCAGGGGGGGAACAGCTAGCCTGGTGCTGTCTGTTACTTCTAAATTTTACAAATTAACACATCAGTAAAATGTTGTTATCTCATTTGTTTAATCCATTTAGAAAATAAATAAATAAATAAATAACAAGTTGTGGTTTTAGTTGTGTGCTGTAACTATTTCTGTCTGGGCGCAGTAGATGCTCGGTGTCTTGCTGTTACCAGGAGATCTCACAACCAGCAGAGAATCTGGGAGTCGCCGGCCTGACCAAGAAATGGTCCACTTTATACCAAGCTACGTTAGCTAACCGCCTGCTGGCTCTATAGCTTCATATTTAGCATACAGACATGAGAGTGGCATTGATCCTCTCATCTAAATCTGGGAAAGAAAGCAAATGAGCGTATTTTCCAAAATGTCGAACAAAAATCTTCAACTCTTGTGGTAGGCTATCTAGCCATGTAAGTAGTTGTGGTTTTATTCGTCCAAGTTTTGAGACCGGGAAGTCTCAAAATCTTTGAGATTTGTTTGTGGTGATCACAGCATTGAAAAAATTTTTAAAAATCAACAGCAACATGTCTTTCCAGAAACAGTGTCCCAATTTCTCTGGATAATCCACATGACATGCTGTCAACAGTTTTTGTGGGGGCCACGATCGATTCAATTCCAATGAAAACAATTTACAGAGAAGTCTATGGATTATCCAGGGTGACCATGATATTATTTCTGGGGAGACGCTTCAATACTGAATTTTTTTAATGTAATGTTTCAATGCTGTAATCACCGCAAACAAAATTCAATTGTACTGGGGTGGAGGCAAAAATCTCAGTGACAGCAAATAAAACCAAAACTATTTGCATGGCCAGATACCACTAGTGGTAAGTGAGCAAATATGTTTTTTGATATTTGAATGAACTAATCCTTTAATGCTTATTTGTGGCAAAGAATGCCTTGCTGCAGTAAGACTGACACCAGGATGCAAGCGTCCAGTAAAGTGTCTAGTAAAACACAGACTGTCTACAACTGGAGATTCGTGGTTTTTGGCCAGATTCAGATGGTGCGACCTAACAAGGAGACACAGGTTGGAGGGTTATGAAAGACCAGGAATCCCACCATGTGAATGTCATCCACTCCGCCGGTAGGTAGGTGTGTGAGTGTGAGAAAGAGCAGGAACGTGTTTTTGTGTGTGTGACTATGGAGACTATAGTTATGCTAGGGGGTGTAACTCTGTGACCCATTCACATGGTTAATAAAACATTCATAGAAGCAGAGGAATGTTATGGTTTTTGTGTGAGTGTGCATGCGTGTGCAGGCAAACGTGTGTGTGTGTGCATGCATGCATGTGTGTGAGAGAGGGAGAGTGTGTGTGTGCTCGTGTCTGTGATGTTGGGCCTCCTGCAGTGACCCCACGGAGTGCACCATTCTGTCCGCAAACAAAGGGCCGGCTGTTCCCCCCCACTTCAACCGTGGACTGCTCCAACACCGCCGACCGTTCGCCGCCGAGCTAACCAAATATTTCCCTTCCTGCTCTGAATTTGTCTCAATAAATAGTTTTGTGTTTTGGGGTTTTCTTTCTCCTCTGGCTCTGCCTTTGATAGAAGACTCCTGAACACGCAGGTGGCCACGTAATCTTAGAAGGCAGAATTGGACGTTTTCTTTTAAACCGAAGACAGAACCTGGCTTCTCACAAGTTCACCTCATGTGACGTCCTGACTTTTTTAAGGAAAAACCATCACACAGTACACCGGGAGTATTATTTCATGCTTAATTGACATCTGATTCATTTTGGTTCACTTCTGTCTTCACAGCCTGTGGCGAGGTATAGAGAGACGTATTGTGCTTAGGATCTCACTGACTGACTGAGTATTTTCTCTGAGCGTGGCTCAAACCACTTGACAGGAGGGCTGATCGGTGATTAAGGAAAATAAATGGAATATGTGTGTGTGTGTGTGTGTGTGTGTGTTTCAAACACTTGCAGGATTGATGTCCTTTCCCAGGTCTGACATACAGGCTTTGTTCTGTTTCTCTCCATCGCTCAATGACCACGTTATTCACCATCTATGCATCAATGTCATACTATGTGCCTGGACTAATAGCTAATAGCTTATTATTTTTTGAGGTTCACATTCATGTTGTTGTGTTTCTGTGCAAATGCCAATTGCCACGCCAACTATAATTACCTGCATGAAATACTAATACCATAAAAATGTTGTTTGTCAGTTATTGCTTATCCATTCATGCAATGAAGTCTCAAGTTAGACTTATTTTACAGACAGTACTGAGCGAGCAGCTCTGCACTCAGACACTGAAGTGACTGAGTGTGCAGTGTTAGCTGGGAATGCCGAATATTCTAGAGAGAGTGTGATTTGAGCTGCGACTGGTGGTGTTGTGTTTACTCTGACGCCCATGATATTCATTACAGGCTGCGCTGTGTGCTGCTACTTCCTGAACACGTCCCATAGGCCCGTGACCTTCACCTCCACAGGCTGCCCTTAAACCCCATTGGGCTGGAGCCAGGATAGAGGAAATTGCGCTGGGAGATTGATTGGCTAAATCCTTTAATTATTCGGATTTCACAACGGGGCCTGGCTGACTGTGCCTTTGGTAGTTGACTGTATCAAACAAAGATGGGGATGTTTTTGGTCGTTTTGACAGACCACACTGTATTTTTTTTAAAAGCTTTATTCTAAAATTCAAGTGAAATTTGAGGTTTTATTTGCGGCATGGGACTTGCAGCAGGTTTCATAATATTGACCGAAAACAGAGACGAAACACTTGGGAATGAGCTTGAGTATTTTAACTGTAAAACAAATCAAAGGGCACTTATTTGTCACTTCCTCCTCACTTCACATTTCTTGTGTTTTTTAACTTGAGTTCTGAGATGGGAAGAATGGACGGAGTGTATTTCTTCAGTGGGATGTGATAATTTTGTGCACGCATACATGGGTGTTTTACCAGAACGTGATATGCCCACACACATTCAGTACAATATCCTGCTGAGATTTACATGGGGTTTGTTTCTGTTGGGCTGACTTTTACCCAGTGGCCTCAGGGTTCCTTAAAAGAAAGCCTGTTATCCCTGAGCTCCGGCTCTCTAAAGAAAGCAGATATGTAATACGTGTTGGGAATATGATGGCAGGGCCTTTTCATAGCTTGATGGATCTGTCAGATTGACCCATGCTCTAATTTGCTTCTGTCTCCATCATTTAGCGAAGCGGTGTGTGATATTTCCCAATAAACTTACCCTCCTTGCAGAGTAATAACTGCAATATCTATTTCCCATTAGTGGGGGTTCAGGCCTCCTGTCGCTCTCCAGGCTTTAATTGGACGTGACCATTGCTCTGGTGATGTCATGTTAGTGGGTTTCAGGAAGAGAAAAGCCCGGTACTGGGAAGTGACTGATTACTGAAAGTTGGGGAAGTAGATATCGAAAAGAAACATGTTTTCATATTTCTAAGTCATGTTGAATCAGTTTGATATTTTATGATTCTGGCAGTCGTTGACACAAGAGCAAACATTTCATCCATAGAGCCTAATGGGATCTATTGTCTCTGGTGGAGTTACAGGCAGGTCAGCCTACAGAATAAACATACAGTGTGAGAGAGTGAGACCCATGTACATCGTCAGCCCTAGAAAGCCTGCTGTAAGGTCAAGGCCAGAGCAGCGGTGGCCAATCTCACAGGAACGCAGATTCAATTAATATCAGTGAAGGGCCTTTGTTGATAACTTCCTGGTTTTAAACAAAGTGAACCTTCAGATTTCACTGCGTTATTGCTTCCAATCTGGCATCAGACTAGAGGACAGGGGAGGGGGGGATTTTTTTTAATTAACACAGGGAACCAGCACCACAGCATAATAGGAAGAACACCAAGACGTTTTAGAAAAAGTGTGTAGGGAGAATTGTGGTGCTGCTGTCAAATAAAATGAATCATTATGAAAAATATCAATATTGCACAATGTACATGGGAATTTGAAGAAAGCACATATGTAAATTCTTTGCTTAAATCAAAAATCATCCTTTAAAAATATTTTGTTTTAAACCTTAAAAGTGTCTCCTTTTTGCAATGTGCTGTGGGTGATGTAAGTCTTATTGTTCTCTTATTTGAAGGCCTAAAGTCAGTTTCTTTCATTGTTTCGGGATACAGGCATTGTACAGTATTATTAAGAGTTATTCAAATAAGCTTGACTTGACTTGATCACAAAGCAGATGCTCTATTAGTAATAGTCCAAAGGAAAATACGAATTAAATCTGTTACTCTGTGATTAGCAACTTACTCAATGTCTCAACACTAACCCTTCTCCCTTTTTTCTTCACTTCTTTTCTTGTCCACCCTGCATGTTTCATTCTTACACACAAACTTATTCTTCTTCATACTTTGATTCTCGGCTCATTCTCTTTTTTTCTTTGTCATTCACTCCCTCTCTCTCTTTGTCTTTCTCATATCCACCTTTTCCACTTCTTTTCCGGTGACTATATTTTACATTTGTTTTTCAGCATTCCTCCCATTCTGACTCTACTGTGTGTGCACGTGTGTATATGTGTGCGTGTCCGTACAAAAACATAAACGTCAATGATAGATTGCCTCTGGATGAAGCTCAAGTTTTGGTTTGTGAACAGGAAATGCTAAAAGGGTTGTGATAACTGATACGTCTGCTAGTTGTGTGACTGCTACTGAGCGGTCAAGACCCACAAGATGGAATACAGCAGATTGTGTAGAATAAGACATTGTCTGCTAAAGTTTCAGACATTTGACAACTGCCTGGTTAAAATGAGCTATGTCAAATTTCATGTTACCTAACTTTTAGGGTTCAATGGAGCCCACGTCTCTCCATGATCGATGGTCCCAGTCCACCTTATCACAGCCTTTGCATATAAAATATAAATATTATTTATGAATGGTTTCGGATGTTTCGGACACAAGCTGTTAACATTCAGTCTCCATGTAAACCGAAACCTCAGTCCTGGTCCAGAGTCTTTCTGATTCACAAGGCATTTTTCTGAAATGAATGGACTTCCCCTCCTGACACGGTGGGAGCAGCGGGGAAGTGGTGTCAGATGTTACAACGCATGTGTACATACTGAGTGTGTGTATGTGTCTGTGTGTGCTCGTATTGCACTCGTGACTGCTTCTGAGGCCATGGCCATGGACCATGAGGTCTTCACATTATGTCTGTTGTTTAACCTCTCATACCATCACAGACTGACTCCACAATCCTCCCATTCAACTTAAAAGCATCCAAACCATGGGAGTCAAAGAAAAAAGCTATCAGTCCCAGTAACCTCAAGGCTCTACTATGAAAATTTGTATGCCTGAACACTCACACAGATGCACACTCCTCCTCCTGTACTCCCCCCTGCGTGATGTACCTCAGACATGAGGTGGAGACGGATGATAGATTTGAATGGGAGACGTCTGATGTCATGCTTGGCAGCTAAAGAAGTCTATCCAACAAGTCGTTAGTACAGTTATTCTAATGGAATGGGAAATAAGCTAATTTATTGGACACTGTGAATCTGTATGTTTTACCTTCTGGATGCAATGAGTATAACTCCATGTCCTCACTTTTTTTAGGAGTTTTGCCCTGGAAAACTCATTAAATATCAATTAAATCATCACTAAATGAGCATGTGTAAGTGTCAGCGGTAGCTATGATCTCACAAACACATCCTTTTTAATAGAGGTGTGGGGCCTTATTAGGGAGATAAAGCTGTAAGGGGAGTGCAGATTGGGTCATGACAGTGTCAGGGGTGAGACATGTGGCACACACCAGAGTATGTCTGCTAACACCCAGACGTCTGCTGTACCACACAGAGCTGATTGTTCCACAGCCATGGGCCCTTCCATTCATGATCCAGCCCTTCTCCGGTCCATCCCGGGCCCAGGGAGGACTCCCTACTCCTGGGGTGACTAATGCTGAATGACAGGCAGACACTGATCAAAGCTGCTCCTGGAAGCCCTCCTGTCACAGTTCGGAGGGGGCAGAGAGGAGACGATAAGTGGAGAGGCAAGAGCAGTATGCCCGCTCTGGACCTGGGCCAGATATCAAGGATCAGACAGCATGGCTGGATGTTATTAGCTTCATCACAGACAATACACTCTCCACAGTGGACCTCCACCATTGCCAGATTATCTCATCTCTCTTTATAGCCCTGTGGCCCAGAGCCACACCACACTGGAGTTCTGGAGGTATAGAGATGCCTGGTTAATAGATGCTGAATCCAGCCTTTACACTTTTGTCTGCTATCATCTTCTTACTTTTTGCTAATATAAAAAAAAAGACCCATGCCTCGGAGTCATATCCAACCTAAGATTTCTGTTTTATGCTTTATAAAATATCCATTTTATAGAGCATAAAACCACAGATTCAACTTAAAATGCAGTTCTCAGATTCCCATGGAGGTTGTAATGTTAGTTCGATGTGCCTTGAAGGCAGCAGGCGTGAAAAGCTTTCAAGAAACATGAAACATGATTGAGAGAAGGTCTTTGGCAGTCGGAGGAAAAATGCGTGCATTTGTGCTTTTGCATTTGTTTCTGTGCGCGTACACACGTATGCATCTTAGTCCACTAAATGCCCCCCCTGTACGCCTTTAAATCAAAGCTAACCGCTGAGCAACATATGAACTCCTGTTTGATTTTGCCTTGAAAACATGTTTATATTTGTAATATAAAGACAAGTACAACATGTCATGGTATATCCTGGGAGCATACTTTTCTCCCATGTTACCCATTCTGACTGGAGCCAAGGAAAACACTTTCCTTGGCCTGGACTGCTACTCTGAGCTGCTCTCTACCTTTCCCTATCAGTACACTTGGTGAAAAGTGGAACTTTACAGCAAGAAAAACGTATAAAGTCTCCTTTTCCACACAGGAGACGTACTGCCAGCCTTCCGTTGATCCGCTGGGCAACATGTTTCTGGTCAAATACCTTTGTAAGATTGTCTGTTTAAAAAGATAAAGAGGGATTTGCCATAAAATCTCTGGCTGAACTACTCCTCACCTCTGCTGAGGACACAAGAAATGTCTCAGCTGTGTGAAGGAAATCAACGCTTTTGTGCAATCAGTGGGGCACACTATGAGGAAAAAATCGCTCCAGGGGGTTTATGAACTTTCATAAGGAAGTTTTATCTTGATTTGACACTGCTTTGGTGCCTGTCTGTTGTTTCCGCTACAAGGGTGAGGTAAAGGAAGTGCTTTGTGACCTCTATGGTCTGCGCCTCAAGGCAGCCTTTACACTGAGCAGCACCCAGCGCTGGAGCTCAGTGGCATTAATTGCTTGTAGGAGCTCTGCGTTCAGAAAGCCCTCGATGTGATGGATGAATGAAGGGCACAGAGCAGCACTCTGGGCCCCGATTGTGTTTCTCTTCAGTCACCACGTTGCCAATACAAACCTGGACAGGCAAAGACAAACACGAGAATGGCCAATAAGTCACTCTCCCTCTCTAAAGAACGGACTGTGGTCACCAGCAGTTACATATAGCTTGTTAGGCTGCGGAGGGTCTCGCTCCTTTCAACAAACTAATAAATATTTTGTCCTTATGGGCAACACATCAATATTCTTAATGTACTACTCAGTGACTAACTCCATTAGTAATCGTCAGTGGCAATCGTAAATGTGGCCATTTAGCTTTTCTCAAAACAATCACATTTGCAGCAGTTGGGGTCATGGGCCAAAGTGGATCCATTTAGTATAAAAACAGGAAATAAAACCATCTGTCATGTACTTACATGTGTGAAGTTGTGCCTGAAAATGCCCTTGACCTCCTCCTGGTTGGCTTCATGCACCGAAGGTAAATACAATCCAATATTCTGCTTTACGTCTCTCATCATATCTTAATATATAATTTGGATTGTTTATGTTTACGTAATTATTTCCTTTTTTTAAGGAGCCGGAGGAATAGTTCAGTGTTCTAATATTGTATTTGATCTGGAGATCCTCAGACGTGTTCCCATAAATCCTGAAATGCAAATCACAGACCTGGAGGATTGCCGTGGTGCCTTGAGGTCTGAGTGCAGTTTTGATGGGGTGAAATTCAAAAGAATAATCATGGTTTTGGGGAATGAAAACTGAAACCGTAGCCAAGCAGGATCCTCTCTGAAGTGCTTCCGTATGCCTCCTGAGTCAAAAGGCCTGCGATTTCATTGTTCAGCCAGTACAGTATGTGTTCTGAATTCATATCGTTCCTATTATTATCCACCCAAATCCACCTCATTAAGTCAGCCTCTCCTTGTTCCACTGAAATTGTTTCAGTGAAGCTCAAAAGTGGCTTGTTTAATTTCAAGCTCCATCCACGACAATAAAACACTGTTATTGTGGCCCCCAGGCCTGCTCCTGAAATAGCACTGTAAGTGTCTGCTTTAATAGCAGAGATCAGCGTCAGCGTCTTTGAAAACAGATCTAGTCCGTTGCTCTGCAGTTTGGGCGACCACAACAACCAGCTTCAACAGAATGTGGGGACTGATCCATGTGGAACCAAAATGTGTTCAAGACATTCATGCTGCTTGACTCCAAATGTCTGTCTGGTTATGATATATATTTGCAAAGATAAGGCAAAAAGAAGAAAAGCATATATACTCTTATTGGTAGCCCTGCAGATAGTTATGGTTTTATTTGCCCAGGTTTTGAGATATCAGCCATTGCAGCCCTGTCTCCTAAAAATGACCCTAACCCAATACAATAGATCTTTTTGGTACTCAAAGGAAAAGAAAAGAACATGGGGACATAATGGGGGACTGCTGTTGAATATTTTAAATGTAGTTTTTTAATTCTCTGAGCACTACAAATAAAATCCTATTCACATCAGCAAATAAACCCCAAACTATCTGCATTCTAGAGACCACTAAGAGTTAGTGAGAAAATATGTTTTTTGTTTTTGTATTTTGGGCAAATCAACCCTTTAAAATGATTTAAAACCACCACAAGCTCAATGCTGTGAAATAATTCCGTTGTAAATTATAGTTAAATTCTTCTTTACTAACACCAAGTACAGAGTCTGATCTACACAACAATCATGCTGGAGACTGTGTGGAGAGAAACACGTGGATCACTCTCATGTATTCTGAATGGTGACATTTTGTACTGATGTATGGGTAGTTTTGAAAGTGATAAATGGTTATGAAATAGATGAGCGTTGTCTTCTATTTAACCTGACAATAAAATATGCATATACATGAAAATATGGAACATGAGTACTGCTCTGTTAGCAGCGACCAAGAAGGCAATCACAATGAGCCTGGGCAAAGTGGACCCCCATACTTTAAGACAGTGGCTGGACATTGCTGAAGAGATATATGAGAATAATCAGAGTTTAATGAAATGAGTGCTTAATGAGTTGAAGTTATATCAGAATATTGTTTACCTCACTGACGCTATTATTATTATTATCATTATTATGAAAACCAACAAAACTTTATTTCTAAAAGCTAATTATTTAGAGGAGATCAGTCAGTTATGAATGTGTGTAAATAAAAATGAGTAACAGAGAATGTGGAGGAACGAACAAACTAGGAGGGTAACACTGTGTTACAGTAGAGTTTGGTGACGGGCCAGAGCACTGGGGTCCACTCCCTCTCGTGTCCTTTACTGTATGAACCCACATGGCACACGACCAGCTGTTTTGACAGCCCTGAAAGAAGTCCTCTGATTGATTTTGGACATTGTAGCGTCTGTAAATGTGTCTCTTGCGGTCATTCTGGCCACAGCCACATCTCATGCAGCTCTCAGCCTCTGCAGCATTCCAGCACTATTGTGAATAATCATAGGGCTGTGTGATGAGCACCAGAATGTCTTTCTTCTGAAACCTGGCTGCTGCACGACGCCTGGGAGGAAGGAAGTGGACTCTTTTTTTTCTTTTCTGACTGTGAGACTTTAAGGAAGATGACAGCTGACAGATGCATCGCTCTTGGTGGCCACTGGTGCTGTTTGAAGACTTGGATTGGATCGGAGGGTGATGCTCATCAACCACTTGTCATTTGTCTCCTTCACAGAGTACAGCTGAGCGAACTCCAGAGGGTGTGCGGCATGTTACTTGGCCTCAAGAAAACGAGAAACTGTGTCCTTCATTTTCACACGTCTTTTATCTTATTTCTGCTCTTCTGGTTGAGAACTCGCGTCTTTTGATAAATGCCTTCATGGTGGGTGGGTCATCGGGACCATGTGAGTTCCCATGGGAATGGTTGATCTGCCCACTGCTCCAGAAAGGTGATGTAGTTCAGCCGTTTCATTTTCTTGCTTTACCGCGGCAAGGCTCTCACATGACATGACCCACAGTTAATTTGGATTCCTGAAACCCCAAAGCCAGCACTTTATTCTTTCTTTGTGTTTTATGTCCTTTTTTTCTTCTGTGGAGCTGCTACTGAGTGGAGGAGCTTTATCAGCCTTGCTTGCCTGCTGGGGAGATAAAAAACCTGCAGTGCTGGGTCTAATGAGTCCAGCTTGTTGATTTATTCCACCTCGAGATCCAAGTCCTGCATGTCTCTCTCCAAGACTGTTTCTTTCATTCTCTTCCTCTCTGGTTAGGTCAGCGGCACAGGGAGGAGTAGATAAAGTCGTTATTTTTTTTCTTTTATTTAGCACAGACATTTTCTGTTTCTCTCAAACACACATACACACTTACACTGGACACTCTCACCAGCTGGCAGCCTCGGACTGTGGAAGAAGAGGGCTTTGTGATTGAGGGCGGCCTGCTGGGCATGCTCTAAACACACCCACAGTGCTTCAGGGGAGAGGAGCTGGGAAAGGAGAGGCCTGAGAGAACACAGAGGCCTCAAAACAGCAGCCAGTGACCCGGCCCGCTGCTAACACTTTACATTATCGCCCCGACACCGTTACAATACACAAGGGAGGGAAAGATCCCGGTCACAGGCTTGGACACTCCTAAGTAGGACCTACTGTAAGAAATAAGTGTTATAAATGTTAAAGTAGGGGGCATGGGGCCTGCTGCACAAAGTCAACCGAAGAAAGTTCTGTAAATTGTGTTATTATTGAGAAGGGAGGGGGCGAAAGAAAGAGAGCAGGGGTTTGAGGTTTGACAGACTTCTATAACGTGTGGGGCACCTCGACATCTGAAAATAAAGCCAAATAAACTGAGTGTTGGTGCCAAACGTACAACTGGATTTCAAAAAGGCTTCATGCATTATTCAAAGATAAAAGAGCACATAACATGTCAGAGGAGAAAGAATAATAAACTCCCTGCAGGAGGAGGCCCGAGTGCAGTGGAGAAAGTTGTCAGTTGCCTTGAGTGTGTATGTGTGTGTGTGTGTTTGTTCAAAGACGGCAGAAGATTGATGATGCTGTCGTCTTTGGTGGTATCCTGGTATCATGGTAACAGTTTAATAGTATAATGAAGTGGAGGTTTGAACTGGGAGGTAATGGCTGTCACATGTGGCAACATCCAACAGGTGTGCCTTGCCTATCACCACCTATTCTTTCTCTTCAAATTCATTAGTGCTAAGTTTAGACCTATTGTGCATACAGAGCCAGGCTTTTCCTTTATGTGGAAAAGATCCCTTGTAATTTGGTGCAATTGTGGGCATAAAATCTCATTTAAATACATTAAATATGAGAGCAAAATATCAGTTACTGGCAGATTCAGTCCAAAGGTGTCAGTTAAGTCCTTCTGAGGGCTATAATCAGCCAATCCTAGTTAATGAGATGGAACCTCTCCCTTATATGCATCCAAATCACAGGTGAGAAAAATGTTGCTTCTGTCTAGTTACCCATGACATCAACTGCCAAATGATCCGTGATATTCCATGACACAGTTCGTCCTGCCAGCCGAGATCAGCCGGTGTGCTGTCTGGATGTGTGACATTATGGAAACTATTAGTGCTGAGATGCTGCACTTCGGCTTCAATACATTTCAGTCCAGACTTTATTCGTTATGAGCAGTGGATGCCAGTCTTTCTGTTTATCTAAAATCCCATGTTCAGAATGAAAATGCAACACTCATCGTTGTCTCCTACCCTGGAGGGGAGAAGCAGTTGTGTTCCACTACCTCGGGTGGTTTCCATACTGTCTTTAAGGCCAACTTTTTTTTTGCCGTGATGTGAAATCAAATTGCAAAAGCTTTTTTTCCCCTCTCTCGTTAAACAGGCTTCCTCGTTTAAGTTTCCAGCCTGTGTTCTCTCTGGGGTCTTTACCTGGTAAACAGGAGAAACATCTAAATCGGTGGAAAATGTGCCTCACGGTGTTGGGGAGCACTGCTCCCCTTTGCCCAGCAATTCTGCAAACGTATAAAACATTACAACCACATCAGCTGGAGACCACAGACTGAACACCAATAATGAAATGAGGACAAAAATATGGATCCAGTGGGAGGGGAGTGGGATTAATAATGGTGAGAAAGGGAGATTTTTACAAAGTATTTAATGTACACACACTGATTGCCCACTCTACTTGGAAAAGCTACAGTATAAGCTGAGAAAATCACATTCAGGTGTGTTCTGTAGTCTCACTCGGGGTCCTCAGAGGGTGAAGGATGAAACAGAGTCACAGTGAAGCTCGGTTCAGCCACACTCCTACGCTCCAGCTATTTGATGTCTTAATAACTCCAATGAATCCTAACAACCTGCCGACTTCCTGCACGGTTTTATCTTTGTCCAAGAGAAGCAGAAATTAGCATGCCTCACTCTCTCTGCATGTATGCATGTCACTGTCTATTAACGTGTACGAGCGTGGGTGCCTGCGCGGGTGGAGGAAAAGGATGTCGAGGAAAGCCCTGGTGAGGTGTTTTCTCATGGAATCCCCCTCCGAATGCTGCTACCTCGTTAGAGTTTCCAGCCACTTAAAAGAAACACTGTTATTCTAATACACACACACACACACATTCCTGCTCAGTCACATAACAGCCTACACGTATACAAACGCGCCAAACCATACACGACCTTTTTGATCAAAACAAGGTATTAATGTTCTCAATTTTGTCTTGGCTTGTAATCGGATTGTGGCTCAACATAGACAAGAATAGTGTCTACATAGAGCAGACTGTTAAATAGTTTGCTCTCTAAAATACAGCAATGTGATAGGAGAATACTGTGAAACTTAAAAAAAAAAGAGAATAAAGGCCTCCTTATGTGTTTTACAGCCCCTGTTATAAGGTCACAGGCACAGAGTGGTCACAGCTCAGTAATAGTTGCATGGCCACGGTCGATTTCAAGGGTCTGATTGATGCTCTCCAATAATGATCTCCATGTCCCATGCTGTGAGGTTCACTAATTGTTAAATAGACTGAAATATGGGTTTGTACTTTAGCAGCAGCATGACGGGCTTTTGACCCAGGGCCATCTGTTAGTTTCAGAAAAAAATGTAAGACTTTCTTGGGATTGTTGGCATCAAAGGATTTGTTAAATTTCCATGTGTGTCTTTGCGAATATCACAGCAGCTCCTGCACATACAGGAGTGTGTAAGAATTTGATGCTTGATTTAAGTGGCCCGCCAAAGTGGATTTTTCTAAGGGCCCCTGCTAGTTATTTAACAATCAGAAAACCGAGCCTCAAGTGGCTATTATAGAAATTTGATTGATCATGTATGTGGTGGAAAGAGGAAGATGATGAATTTATCAACGTGTTTTTGGCTGTCAGATCATAGCCTCCTTGACGTGTGTGGGAAAATGTCAGAAAAGTTAGGGTAAGGTCACACTCATGCACCCACTCACACCCACACACACACACACGCATGAAAAGACATAAAAATGCACACATTTTTGTACACACAATTTTTACTCAATATATGGTGATTAATGACCATACAGTCTTTATATAACTCTGATAAATGATGCTTTAAATAGGAATTAATGATCTCTGCCATTCTTGCATACATGCACCTAAATGGCAATTTGCATCTGTAATGCCTCATGTGAGAATGAAGATATTTAGCTGTCAACAAATTCCCCGGGGATTGGAGAAGCTTTTGTCTTCCCCCGCTTGTGGTCTCACTTCACAACATCAGAAATGAAAAAGAGAAATGCCACTCTCCTGCACAGATTTGCATCCACGCACAGCTTCAGAGTAAACATGTTTTCTAATTCTTTTCTCCATCCAAAGCTGTCAGCAGTGCTCTATTCACACATCCCAGAGGACATTTACTCAACAGAATGGCTTGCATGCACACGCAAGTCATAATACAAACTAAATGAAAAACACACACATTACAATGGCAACCTGTGCTTCGAGATATACACATCTCTATCTTCACCAGTCTCTGGCACGGTCCTGCTGCCCTCTCTTTGTGCTCTAAACAACATCTTCCCGTCCTTAAAGAATGCCTCTCATGGGCCTCTTTGACATGCATTGTTTGTGCAAGAGAATTTAGACCCTCAGCCCCTGGCCTTGGCCCTCATCTGCAATCCAACCATAGGCAGGGCCGCCACTGTGACTAATGCCTTATAGCCCTGCCCCCCTGAGTGTGTGTGTGTGCATACATGTTTGTATGTGTGTGTGTGTGTGTGTGTGTGTGTGTGTCAGAGAAAGAGAGAAAGTGTGACTAATGCCTACAGAATGGTATTTATACATTAGGGGGCCATTAGTAGTTTAGGCTCCTGGGTGGAACAGCAGGGAGGGAGACAGGCATTGTCGTGGCCCCCGTCACCCCTATCACAGCCAGCCACCGCCGTTCCTGCAGCACATACAGCCATTTTGAGGATGTTAGAGAAATAAACAACAGCTGCCTGTGCAGTGGAACATGCTAAATGAACACGCTACTTAGCATCCAAATCAGTAGCTAGATGTTGCTTCTTTTTGTCTGATTTTAGGTCAGTTTGTTTTTTACTTGCACATGCTGCCACAAAGATTACTGTGATCGTAAACCTTCAAAATTTCCTTTTCATTTCATGCTCATATTTGCCAGCAACAACCAAGATGAAATATCCACTGCAAATGAAGAGTAAACTGCAGATGAGGACAAAACTTCCTTCTTGTTACTACATTTTGTTTTACTATATGTGTGTGCTATATGTCTTGGTCTGGAACTGGGATTAGGAATATTATGTATTTACATTGGAAAACCAATAAAAAGAGTGATGTGCATGTTATGGCCGTGGCCTTACCCAAGTCATCTCCCTAGTCTTTTCTAGTGTTTCCCCCTCCCTGTGTTCTCTGTGATCCCGTTTGTCTCTTTCGTTGTGTTCTGTGTTGTCTGTCATGTCTTGCACTAGTCTTGTCTTTGTCTGTTTTCAGTTTAGTTACGCACATTTCCTGTTTTATTTTGTATACTTACCTCTCCTCTCATTTCAGACACTTCACTTCCTGCCCTTGTGTGTTTCCCGCCTGTTTGATTAGCTGCTCCGCCTTGATTAGTTTCACCTGTCCCTCATTAGTCCACTCACCTGTCTCTGAGTCACTCATCTAAACTCACTCTATATATCAGTCCCATTCCTTTGTTCTTGGTCAGTTTGTCTACGTTTCGTCCATGTGCTTCCTGTTCGGCCCATGCCTACCTGGATTCTGCCTGCTTGTTCCTGTCAGTATGCCATTTAGTTCAAAATAAACCTTGGAACTGCATCTGCCTACCTCCGTGTCCTACATTTGGGTCCACCCTGCATTTTACCGTAACAGATATATTTTGTGGTTATGGCTGACACTGGGGCAGGATCAGCAAAGAGAAAAAGAAAACAATTGACCGAAAAACAAAAAAAAGCTAAA
>NTHP01000135.1:227477-257390 GCA_003416845.1 Oplegnathus fasciatus | reverse complement strand
AAACAGAGCTACTGGGAGAAAATGATCTCCAGTTTGTGAACATGCCATTTGAAGAATGAATGACACTGACGTGTCTTTGACTTGTTATGTTTGTGTGTCAGGTTCCCCAACCCAGCACAGATCTGCTACTTAAACTCCTGCCTGCAGAGCCTCCTGACACTGGAGGACTTTGTTAGAGCCATCGCCTGTCAGGAGCAGGTTTGGAGTTTGATCCCAGAGACTGCAGTCATGAGGTACAGCAACCCTGAGATACAACCATTCATTTTATGCTCAAGTTGTACCCTGAACACCAACGTTTTCATGGCAGAGACAATGCCGCTGACCTTTCCACTCCTTTTCACCAGATCATTTATGGACATCAGAAGATCTCACCTCTCCAGCGATGGACATCATAAAATCCAGCTCCTCGCTGCATTCAAGAGAGCGGTCTCTGCCTGGGCTCCGGAGTTTAAAGATCTCCGTCAGAAAGTGAGTAAGCTGGTTTTACGGTTTGTTGTTTCACCACTTCCAGATAAGTTTCTTCTCTGTGTATAAACTTCTCTGTGTGTATCTGCAGGATGCTCACGAGTTCCTCACCTCTGTGCTGGAGCAGATGAGGTGTTTGGGCCCGCAGCTGCAGATGATGGCAGCCAGCGTGGGCACAACCTACAGCTGTCCGGTGGAAGATNATTAGTATGAGTATTGCATCAATATGAGTTACTATAGTACCTGAAGACTCTGCAATTTAACGGGTGTAAAAGGTAAGTTTGCATGTATGTACGTGTTGGTTACCAATGACATGCTAACTCTCTGCCACCATCTCATGCTCTGCTTTCCCGCCCGTTCAACCTCTGGATCATCCTCTCCCTGCAGCCACACTCCCTGCTCCATTCTTTGCCTCCCCTCTGAGCCCACGCCTTCCTCTCTCATCATCAAGTTTGACAATAAACCTTTTAAATGTATTTCTGACTCTGCGTGCTGCATTTTGTGTCCATGTGTTAAAAACCTTAAAACAGTTTCAGCTTAACAGTGTAATTATATCAAACAATATGTATCCCAACTGTCTACAATAATGGTCTTTCACAGTGTGGTGACTGTGTTTGTGTTTGTTTCATTTCAGCTGTTCGCTATTAAACATTTATTCAGTTTCATCAAAGCTAGTTTGGATGTTGACTGAACTCATGTAACAAATAAAAAGGCTTCGAACTGACTGATTTTTGGACAGCACTCATGTTTTAAGATCTCAAGTAGAGTTACTTTTTTGAATGTCAGCCAACACACAGAATGTGATTTGAACCTGAAAATTAGTGTTTGCAAAAAAAAAAAAAAACCTTTCCAGGAGAAAATTTTCTCATTTTGGAGACAAACGGGTCCGATGTACGTACGTCTCTGAAGCACATTGGGTACATTTCCACTAAAAAACACCTACCCTCCATTTTCTCCAGTTGTGACATCACACTGAGGGGTACGTCAGCACAGCCTGTTCAAATGGCGAAATTTCATCACATTAAAAAATTTGGTAAAACAGTGAGGAGCTTTGGGCTTTTAGAGCACTTTAATAACATCTAGGTTGACATTTCATTCTTGACACGCAGTTGACCAAACAATCTCCACTCCTCTTACTTGCTTGCACACACACATACACACCCATACACACAGTGGTACAGTCCTACATAGACCTGACAGCTCTATAGTGGGTCAAGTTCAATCAAGTTCACACTGCAAACTGTTGCACATCTCAATAAATCATGCAGGAAGTAAGCTTTCTATAGCTGTCATATACCTTTCTGACAGGCAGAAAATGATAAAAAAAAAAAAAGAAGGTATTTTTATTCTTATACTGTCGCCATGATTCTGTCCAGATGGCAAGTATTATGAGTTGTAGTCTCGCTTCATAATGTTTTCCAAGTCTGGACTAGCCCAGACAAGGAAAACACTACCTTTCAGTGAAGGAAAGGCCATCTATTCACAAAATATACACTCTCTTCCAGGAGTGCATCTAGATAAGGTGTTTGTTTAACACAGAGGAAGTCAGTAAATCCCCAATGGAGTTCGCTAATGGTACAAGCAGAGAAAAGCTGGACAGACACAGATAACGGTTGAGGAACACAACACGTGGAACAACAGTCTGCAGTAATAAACACTGTTTTGTGGAAAACAAAAACTGTACAAAGACACATAAATTCATAATAAAATGAAATCAAGGACTACTATCCAAATAAAAACATCTGAAGGCCATTGTGACATGAAACTCACTCTTTTTTCAAGAGTTTCAAGTAGTGTTACCCATCATTTCCTACACTGGCTCCGATTCTGACATTTGGTTAAACTTTTCAAAGACATGAAAGGATGTCTCAGAGCATAAATGTTCAAGCGTTTTGGTATTTTTGTGTTATGCACAGTGAAGTAGCACTCCAAGGCCAAGGTTTGCCCTTCACTGGATGGGCAGTGTTGGAAGACCCAGTGTATGCGTGTGTGTGTGAGAGAGGGAGACGCAGTAACGAAAGGTGTAAAAATACCATACCGCTCCAAGATAAACCCTCTCTCCCACGGTCTGACATTTACAGAAGGCTGGAGCGTGGGAGTATGTGAGGGGGTTGCCCTGTGAGTGTGTTCACGTGCATGCTGTGTGTGTGTGTGTGTGTGTATGAGGTTTCCCTCCACCTAAGAGAAAAGCTCCATTGATGTAAGCTGGTGCTCCGGTCCCCGTGTCAAGTGTAGACCAGGGTCAGAAGGAAACTCTGGGATTTTCCACAGGTATACAGTTGTATGTGTGTGCGTGTGTGTTTGCATGTTTCCCATGTTTGCATAGAAATGTATGACGTTTTAAAGTGTGTGATTCATGCGTAATTGAGAAGGGAAATCTGTTTTCATGCCGCAGAGCTTTAGGAGGTGGGACGGATACCTCTCTGTAGGCCCCATGTCGGAGGAGGATGTCTCAGAGTAACAATGAATCATAGTGAGTTGTTGCGTTCATAGGCTGATCTGAGGCCCCTTAACACACAGATTTTCAAGGGTTAATTGAAAAACACACAGCTTCTCAAAGCTTCTCAAACGAGTGTGAAAAAATCGGATTGAAAAATACCTCTAAGAAAAATCTCAGGGGAGTCTGAAAAAAGGTTCTGTATTGTAATGACAGTCATCTACTGAAAAATAATCATACAGCCACGAATGGCTATAATTATATGAAGCATGTAAAGTAGCATTTTTTCTGCTATAAAAAGGTTTGTACAGAATTTTGAAATATGGGCTTTGTTTGAAATCACTCCCTCATTTTCTCATTCACTTCTCTCCATATAATACACACTCAAGAGTTTGGATCATCATCATCATCAGTGACAGGTCTTGCACAACTGCAGTTTTCACATGTATAAAATGCAATGCATTTTGGGATTGTTAGCAGAAAATAGTGTGTATGCCATGGGTGTTTTTGTTCAACTTCTTGAGTCCTTTCGGGCACTATTTAAGGCATACATTTTGCACTCAGAATTTGTATACTACAAACAGTGGTGGGCAGTAAATATAGCGCATTTTATGTTCAGTAGGGAATGATTTTGGACATAGCCATGTTCAATGCAAAGTTTAATTCCCACGTATTTAAATATCTGCACCATCACTTCTGCAGATGGGGACTAAACCTTTACTAATATATTATATTTATAGTAATTTATAGTAATTTGCATGTCGCTTGAGTACATGAAAAAGCAGAGAGAAAAAAAGCTGTTCTTTCTCCCAAACTGCCGTGTTTGACATTTTCATATCCAACACAAACAGCCCTTAACCATCGGCCTTTGCTCCAGCCTTGTCACCCTTTCCAGCAGGCCCCCGCCAGAGACCTGTCAGGTCAATAAAATACGACCTTTGGCGGTGTACATCTGATAAAGTTCCTCACTTTACGTGGTGACAGCCTGTATTGGAGTAATTTATCGGGCTTCAATAAAGGAGCACTCAGCTTCTTTACCTCCTCTGGCTCAGTGGTTTGTGACAGGCGGGCAAGTGGAGGAGCGGCCCAGCCAGTGACCCGCCATGGTTGATGTTCATCACAATGACACTGACCTACTTAACTGCCATCTCCTCTTGGATGTCAAAGGAATCACAGCCTGACATTTGGAGAAAAGCTTGGTCAATATTAGTCAGGCATGACAAATAATAACCTGCACTCCCCCTGATAACAGCGACTGCTGGCTAAATAAAAGAGAAAAGAGAAGAATGACTCTTTACTGGGGAGCGCCCGCGTCTTATCTTGCATCTGATTGGTGTTTTTCAGAAGGTAGGTTAATTTGCTTACTAAGTGTGCTCAGACTACACACATGCCTAAGTAGAGGCCATCAAAGCTAACGTCTCAACTTGAATCAGACACAGATTGATGGTGGTGAGGCAAAGAAGGCTTCTCTGCCGTGTACTTACTGAGAGGTGAATGTGGGAGGCAGTGACCCGGAGCAAAGGTCTCATCAGAGCCTGTCCCCGTCTGAGGCCCCTCTGCCTGTCAAAGTCACATTTTAATCGCAAACATAATTTGAATTTACACTAATGAATACAAATGACTCCCAGGACTCCACAAGCTGAGAGTAATAAATTATTATCGCCGCTAACAATCGCATTTCTGAAGCCCTTTTTCAATTAGCCGCCCCTGTGGAGATGATCATGGAGGGCCCGCTCAAATGAAGATAAACGACGGCCCTCGCAACGCCGTGCGTCTGCTCCTCTGATTTAATAGCTTTCTAATTCAGGAACATCTTCGACGTGACGAGGCGTGAGGCTTTTTTTTTTTCTGTTTCCAACCAGAGCTTGATGAGAAAGTCGCTTAATTGAAAGCAGGTGTTAATCAACCTTGCTCTGATGTGGCGCGTGATTTAGGAGGGAGTTTGACAAAGAGAAGATCGTCCTTGCCACTCAGTGACGCAGACCATTCAGTTCACAAAGAGGGCCTTTTGCTGCACTCTGCAATTTTTGTAGTATTGCCCATTTTCCATTTAATCAAATATCCCTATCACATGATTAACTGTTCTTATAACCAACTTCAAGGGAAGAAGGATTAAAATAAACACATATGAGCATCTCATTAATCCTATATTTAGCAGATTTTGAATGTATTTACTGGTTCTTGCTTGCCAAAGTAGTCCTCTCGTGTCACATCCTGTACAGAGCATCAGCAAAGCCAAAGTTTATGCCCATTGACAGGTGCTCATTTATTTTGGCTGCTTGGAGAGGTCACATGATAATTATAGCGAATTATGGTCGTGGAAAAAAGGCGTTTCATGAGTCCTGTTGATGGACTTGCTGCTCCAGAGCACACAAACCAAACACCTAAAATATAATATTGTTGAACTTCTCTTTTGCTTCTGCTGTAGCTGTGTGATTGAAAATAAATCAATGGCTGGCTCTTATTTTAGACAAAATGCTCCACAATGTTCTGCATCTGATCAGTGCTCTTCAGCATGTAGGGCACTGTTCCTATCTCCAGTTTATATAAAACAAGATCTTTACTTCTTTAAGGATTGAGAGCTAAATAATAATGCATCTTACAATGAGGCCACAATTGTAAACACTATGTAGCAACCATTGCAAACTAAATCCTATCCAACTGTAATATTTTGAATATGCATCTTAACAGGGTATTTTCATGCTCCTCTGTGTAGTGTGTGATAGGGGTGGGGAAGATACCGTAAGTATCAATATCACTGAAAAGTCTTTGACTGTCAATACCAGCAGTAAATAGGATCGATACCAAAAATAATGGATCTGTCTCATGCTAGATGACAGCCATCACCTTATTACAATAAACCTTTCTGTTATTTACCATTAGAAACTGTTTCATATTTTAACATATGTCTGATTAAGCAATTCAAAATAATATTAAAAACAGATACTTAATTTTAATATATTAAAAAGTAACCTATTAATTATGAATTTGCCTCATAAATCATGACACATGTTTCTCCCCTACATGATATTTCATTAGCTGCTCTTGAAATAATAAGTATTGATTTTGGTACCATTATTGGCCATTCTGGCCCTGGTATTACCTGGTATTTGTGGTATCATTGACCCCTCATATGTGGTTTTCTTAGCCTGTTTATGTTGTCTGTATTGCATTAGTTGTTGTTTTATGCTGCCTTCTTGGCCAGGTCTCTCTTGACAATGGGATTTTAATCATAATCACCTGGAAAAAGGAAAAGAAAGAAAAAAGGTCTACAGAACTCAAGAACTTCTCCCTCAGCAAAAAAAGTGAACTTGATTCTTTGACATGAAAGATGTGTCTGTGTAGCCTTGAGAAAATTCACTGCTGGATTTACTTACTGGACACGTGATGGACATATGTATCTCTGAAATATAACGATTACAGACCAAGCTATAATGTGTAGTGTGTTTGTCTTGTGTTGTGCGTTTTATCGTTTTCAGATTTAATCAGACACAATAGAGCCAACCAGGACATGACACAAATTCAATGGATAACTAACAGTCTCAGAAAATTAAATCCTTTTCACAAAGCACCACTGGATGTAATTCTAGACCCCATTTGCAGCTCACCACAGAAAACCCAATGGTGAGCCCAGCTAACCCTTTACATAACCAACTTAAGATAATTACAAGTGAACATACAAGAGGGGACCGTAATCATAATCGGCTTCCTTTGACAAGTCTGTGGTTTTTGAAAGTCTAGAAAGCCACAAAAGTGACATTCTGCTCAAAGAGGGGATGAATGGCTCTCTGTGTCTCTGTCAGCGGGCTGTCATCACAGAGGAGCCTATGGGGTCGACTTACAAAGGGCACGGTCAACAACAACTCAGAAAAACACATTAATGCTCATTTCTTTTACTGCTTGAAACTCAATCAAAGACCACATTCTGGAATATAGAGACGGTTCAGTTCCTAGAACACAAGCATCTGTAGTGTAATACAATTGGTATCTGTAGCATGGGAAAACTTTAAGAAGTGTTTCAGGCTCTTTCACTGTGTTGATGACAGTGAGGTATTTGCTGACTTCCAGTCTATGTAACACGCAGGTAGCTCAACATCACTTTTCTTTCCATCGTCTGCTCACACTCAACATGTGGCTGCTTCCACAGAAACAACTCAAACACAATTTTACAAAGAAAAGTAAGCTCTCCGGAGCTTTATAGCATCTTTCAGCTCATTGTTTTGGTTTTCTGGCCTGAAACTTAACTGTGCTGGTTCACTTTCACTGCTGTTATAGCATCGCTTTTGGTCGCAGCAGGCAGCTGCTTTCGGCAGAAAAGCTCTAAAAACTGGCTGTATGCCACCTAAAGACAGCACTAAACAGCAGACAGACAACGTTAGCAACTAGCTAGTGAACATAGTGGATCATTCAGCTGCTAAAGAGCCAGATATTTCCTTCAGGAGTTGGTGGAGACCAAAAATAGAGATAAAAGGAGAGTGAATATTGGACTTACATTTATCAAGTGACCAGAAACATGACTGCAAATGAATGATGATGTTGCTCCATAACTGCTGGATGTGTAAATGAGCAGCTGTTTGCTAACAGGTTCACCATATCACTGCTGTGTTCACAACTTGTTTCCACTGCCCCCAAGTGGCCAAAAAGATCTGTTATTGCAGGTTTAAAGATATAATCTCGAAGATTTTCATTTAAATAAATGTCTGTTAAGTCACTATCCATCACCAAATGATGCAACACAATTGTGATTGAGCCTATAGCCCACTGATGAAAGCCCTTGCATTTGCAGTATTGCGACCCGGGTGTCGGCAGCGACTTTCCCGGAAAAATCACAAGCGGTGCACTGTTAGGCTTTCAACAAGACTTTTAACGCAACAGANNAGGAAACTGAAACTGAAACTGAAGTGAGGTCCAAAAACACAACTGCAATTATTGATTATTGCCATAGGTGTTGTGAAAGACAACAGAATGAAAATGTTCGAGATTATAACTTTAAAACACATTTGATTAGCTAAAAAAAAAAAAGCATTATCACAAAGCTGAAAACAGGACATGGAAAGGCCATATGTTTATGTGACTTTGTCACATGTGAAATACTGTTTCACATGTACAGTTTTATGTATAAAACCGTCCCTTGCAAAAACGTTGATGTTTTTACATTTGATGTCTTACAAATTGGAAAAATCTGAAAACCCCCTTTTGCCTACATGTCAATTTATCACAAGTGAAATTGGTTGATTGATATGTGAAATTTGTTTCACATGAACATCTGCTCTTTTGTTAGGGTACGTTGACTCAGTATGTTCTTGAGTGTGAGGCCTTCTCAGTGCCAACCCCTGCTTTGGCCAACCTTATCTTCCAGCATCCATGAAAGCTCTCTGGTCTCTGATAGTTCTCCTTTATCAGCTCGAGTTTAATCTCGCCGGTTGATCAGAAAACACGAGCTGGAATTCATCCCTATGTTTTTCTGAGAATCCCAATGGTCTATGACGGGGCCTATTTTGCAAACATCCTACAGGGTAATAACTCTCAGCCCTCTTGAGCTTAACTGCAGTGGGAGGGTCATACTTAACCTCCGCGAACCTAAAAGACCTTTCAGGGGAATCATTGTGACAAATGCATGGAGTGCACCCAGGCTTTGTCTTAACCCACAGAACTTTTATCTTAAATTCTTGTCGAGATCCCAAAGTCTCTATAATGCCAGGCTGAAATACTGTGCATTAAGTGATGCATGGCACTATCTGGAACTTTCCATTTAATCTAATGTTTCAGCCATTAAATGTTTGGACTTTAATATTTGGCTCTGTGTAAGCAGGCTGCAGTTTCAGTGAGACGTTGACACAAGCAGATACTGAATATAAATGTATATGTCAAAGTGCTGCACCGTGAGAAACAGTTCATGTAACTTTGAATCTATTCAAGCTGCAAATTAAACAAAACACAGAGGTTCAAGTGTTTACTTAGTGCTAACATTTGAAATATCTTCCGGCTTCAGTCACAAGCAGAGTAACAGAAGAATGGAGCTGCATCAGTCACACAAAAAACAAAAAAAAAGTTCTACATATTTTTTTAAAGTTTTACAAAGACTTGCGGTTGTGTTAGAAATTCAAGGTGAAATTTGACAGGAGGGGACAGGGAAGCAGCGAAGGAGGATGGGACCAACATTAGGAGAGTGGTGGAGGGTAGGTGTGTGTGTGTGTGTGTGTGTGTGTGTGTGTGTGTGTGTGTGTGGAGGGAGTTTGCAGCAGCACATAATTTGTGTGCTATTTTTAATCAGTGCACAGAGAAAAAGAAAACACGCTCGTGTCTGTGTTACACTGTGAGCCCAGCAGAGAGCAGGAGGATTTACTGAGAGCACATGAGCTCATTTCTACACGTTCCTCAGGCCTTTAAATCACACTCTCTGACTGAGCGGCCTTCTGTTAATGACTTTACCACCAACTTTGTTCCCATCTCTCTACATCCTCCTACCGACTGTCAGACCCTGGACACATACTGTACAGAAGATATTCCAGACTGATCCTTGCTCATATTCCTCCAATGCAGCCGCTATCAGCTGACTTTGGGCCTCAACAGATTTTCAGCCTCCCTACTTTTCAATATCACCTTTGAGTCAGTGAGCGAGTCAGTAATTCTTCCCTTGTCTTGTGGTTTGAAATTCAAAGGACAACTGTTTAATAAAATGACACAACCATAAATGCGAATGGGCCTTGAATAACCGAGTTGCTGTCGCTCCTGCCATAACTTACAGCAATAACAAGCTCTGAGTTGGGGAGCAAGGAGAAAGAGGAGGGAGGAGGGTGGTGTGACTGGGGGTTTGTGCATGTGTGTGTGAGTGGGGGGGTGGGGTGGGGTTGTAGAGATAGTGCCCAAGGGCAGTGGGAGTAGACAGAGAGAGAGAGAGAGAGAGAGAGAGAGAGAGGAGGTGAGAGAGTAAATCTGCTCCGTGGCTTCCCCCAGCATCAGGTTTATATGTGTGCGGAGCGTGCAGTGTGTTTCCAGGGGTTTCCATGCTGTCACAAAGACCCCTGTGAGACCAGCTTATTTACCCTGCAGTAAAACCCGAGAGGGAGTATACCCTGCAGTAAAAGTGGAGAGGGGGCTCAGTGGAATTAGATTTAGGGCCGCCTCCGGCTCTCTGTTCTGTGTGTGCCGTCAGGGAAAACCCACTCTGCTGCTCTTGTTCCGTTGTTCAAGTTGAGTTATGTTGTGTTCAGAGTCAGGGGGTAAAATGTGTTGTATAACATGCAAACAAGTTTCAGAATAGTTTTTAATTAAAGAGAGAGGTATTACATTGTTCTCAGTTATTGGTTACATAGTGGCTTGTACAGTGACAAGATATTAATTTAGCATAAATAAGCAGTTGTGCAATTAAGGGTTATTACATTTCACAATGCTATCGCATAAGCACTTGCTTGACTGTACAAGATGCATTTTCACAGATGATTGCAAAATGTGCTTTTGTTTGTTCTTTAAAGAATAATCTTTTTTCCAAGATCTGAGGGAGAAAACATATCAACGGGATCTCAAAGAGAACATGAACTTGCACATAACAGAGGGTTACCTATCGCTGGAAACCAACCGACCAGCATTGAATGAAGAGATGTTGCATACACAGTACGGAGGCTGATGGCTCTGCAAAGCCATCCACATGGCAAAGGTACAGTACTGCATATGTCTTACCAACATGCTCCACACAGTTTGGAAGATCGGGTAAGAGGCTGACATTCTGATCTCCTCCCCTCGCGGAGAGTATTGCTTTGTTACATTCCACATTTTGATCATGTTCAAGTCATTCAGTCAAACTTCAGGCTCAGACTTCTGTACTTTAAGAGTCTGCATGCAATAAGAGAGCTGGTGTGTGTGTGTGTGTGTGTGTGTGTGTGATAGCAGCTAAAAGAACAAAGCTCACAAGCAGTTACATCCAAAGGTTGAGGTTCAAACCAGCAGCTATAAATCCTCTTTGATCTGTGACTTGGAGATGCAGCTCTGTTGCTTTGTACATCATATACATCTAAAGTGGCAAAATGGAAAGTTTGTAAACCTCATAATATTTTTTGCATTTTTGGCTGAGTTTGTATTAAAATAGCTATGGAATACAGATAAAGGATGTTGTCACATAACGAATTACAGCTAAAAGCCCAGCGACCAATTATTGAAATGACATTTAAATCAGTTTTGTACATTTTACAAAAAAATCGGAATATTTAGAGTTCACGCCTCATGCAAATTTTAGCAAAAGAGTGAATTGAAAATTTATGAATTTATCCAAACATTTGTTATGCTGAATCATTCTTTATCTGTATTAGGATGTGCAAGTTGTGATTACGTGTAGTAAGACTTTCATTGCGATAGTGTTTTGTATAAAATGGGCCCACAAACAAAAAAAGATTGACAGGCGGTGTGCAAACCTCACATTGTTTCTAAGTTTCTAACTAAAAGGTGGGATGTAATCCTCTTCTGGTTTGGGTCAACCAAACATCCACATCAGACCACAAACAGACTGAAAGCTGCACATTCAATCTAACCACCGCCGGGTGCTCTCAAATCAGTTTCTTGCTCTTCGTCCCCGACCGCTTGTGACAAGTGGCTCGGGGTCAATGTGGAGCAAGCGGTGTGAGTCATTCCAAGGCACTTGATTCTTTTCATTCCCTTAGATGATGAACTGAAAAATCAATAGTGTTCTTTCGCTAATGCCCTTTTTCTCCAGGGTACAAATGCACTTAATGAAATGATAACACAATGCTTAATCAAATGTTACTCATCAAGGTCACAAACAGATACTCCCTTTGGTATGATGATCTTACTGTACACTTGTGCACGTTGATGACATTAGTGACATTACTGCCAGATAAAAGATGTGAATATTACCAGATTTTAAATTCCATGCAATATCACCTAAAAATGAATGCAATTAGCAAATTAAAGGACATGTAGATAAACAAATGAGATACATTCAAATAGTAACACAGAATTTAAAAAAAAAGATGCTAGAGACAGAAGGCAAATCACTAAGCCTGAAAAGGCAGAACAACCTCAGTGATCTAAATTAAATTGACATAATCACAGCACCAAGAGCACATACAAGAACAAAACAATTAGAGTTGAAGTCATTGTAACTAAACAATAGGCCTCAACACAAAGTATCAAAACAGAGAAGAAGTACAGGTTTCATATCATGGCTAACTAAACTAACTACAGCCAAAGAAAAAGGTATCACCAGGCTATGCTGTGATTGGACTGGACATGGTTACTCAAACACAGTCTGTGCTTTACAGGTACGTGAACTGGAGGTGGAATCATTCAAACTACTTTGTGGTCTCGGGGACTGTCCGGTTGCCATTGGTTGCCGTGAAGCTGTAAAATGCCCTGTAAAACCTCCAACCAGACTTTGTAGCAGAAGAGATACTGTTCCTGAAACGAGAGGGACAAAGGGCACGTCTAGCTTTTGGGAACTGTCTTCTTTTTAAAGCTTGAACTTTGAACTTTAACCCCTCTGTTGGCACTGACCTTGGTTTGAATCATCCCATGCCGCTGAAGTCTCATCTCTTTTACGATGTCGCTCACATTAATCTGAAGACAGAGACGGAAGGTTGTAAGGCACAACAACAGCATGTGCGTGAACTGATCTATGGCTATAATTTATTTCTGATATCATTAATAAATGAACAGGACTAAGAATCATCAACCATGCTAGCAGCTCTGTGAGGCTTTATTTAGCTCGAGCGGTACTTTGAGCTAAATGCTAACAATAGCGTGCTAACAATGACAATGCTAATATGCTGATGTTCAGTAGGTATAATGTTTACCATGTTCACCATCTTGGTTTAGTGTGTTAGCATGCTAACATTTACTAATTAGCACTAAACACAAAGTACAGCTGAGGCTGATGGGAATGTCATTCATTTATTTCGGGTATTTGGTCATAAATCTAAGTATTGACCTGATGATGGCACAAGATAAAAAGTCAGGAAATCAAATTTATTATAATTCATCCTGAAGGGAACATGAATGTGTGTACCAAATGTCATGACAATTCATCCAATAGCTGTCGAGACATTTCACTAAAAACCAAAAATGTCAACCTGCTGGTGGCGCTAGAGGAAAAGTCAGAGGACCACCAAAGTCGGCAGGATTCATCCTCTGGAAATCACCAATGTCTATACAAAATTTCATGGCAATCCATTTAATAATTCATAAATATTTCAGTCTGGACCATGGCGGCCGACATTGCCATCCCTTGAGCTGTGCCACTAGCATGGCGAAAAATACAAAAATGGTAAACTTATTAGTAAAGCTAACAAAATGGCTTCCACTCACAGGCAAATCGTTCTCAATGAGGCTGAGGAGAATGTCAGTGCAGATGAGAACTCCTGTGCGTCCGATGCCAGCACTGCAGTGCACGGTGGCTGGTCCCTTGTGGTGCACTGCTCTCAGGTAGCGGATGAAGCGAACCAGCTGCTCGGAGCTGTGCGGCACACCGTGGTCAGGAAAGTGTGTGAACTTCAGGTGACGCACAAAATGGGTCTCACCAGTCTGGAATAACAATAAGTTTAAGATTCGAGCTGAATTTGAGAGGAAACCATACTATAAACGACATTAGACAAGCAGGCAGGTTTTCCTCACAAATCCCTCACCTCTGTCTCCACCATGCGGATGACCTTGATGTGGAAGTACTCAAGGTACTGTTGGTTCTCCAGGTGAAGCTGGTACCTGCCGGTGTCCAGAGGCACACCCAGCTTCTCCGGCCAGTACTTGTGACATTTGATCCTTCCCCGCTCTACTTCCTGGGTCATCATGGCAATGACGTCAGATTTGTTTTCCCAGATCATCTGCCAGAAGGCCGGCACCGTGGAGGGCAGAGGGCCCTGGCAGGAGATGTAGAAGAACTCTTCATCGCCAAATTGCATGCGGATGTAGCTGGCGTTGATGTAGTCCTGGGTGTCTCCAAGGGCAACACGGGTTTCGTCATCTATGGGGGGGAGGAGGTAGAAGAAAGAGGAAAAAAACACCCTAAAGTCTCTGCGTGTTTTTTGAGTGTGAACATGCATCACTGCATGAATTCATAATTAAAATAAACAAATTACACCTCCAGCAGCATCCTCCCACAGACTTTTCTTACGTTTTCTGGATGTCTGATAAATCCATTCATTTCTTGATCATAAACAACAAACACTGCTTCCCTTGTTGTTTTGCCAAAAGCACGCAATCAAAGTGTACAGTAAATAAAGCCAAGTAAACAGCTCTGAGGTCTGGAGTCTGGCTCAACAAACCAGCGCTGTGAAGAAGTTTGTTGGTGATGAGAGGGGTGATAGACCGAAGGCAGTTAGGAATGTTTTCTGGGTTAGTCCCCCACCTCCTGCTTTTGAGGTCAAAAAAGCCACAGATTGGAAATCAGGCTTTCCAAATAAAATAGTTCAAGCCTGCAAGCAATGGATCGGATTGGTAAATAACGTGCCCTTATTCTCTGGACCTTTTGCACAAACAGCATTTGTAACGGGCTGCAAGCAACAAGGCATTTGGTGAGGTGCAGTGGTACTCCACTGGGGTCACTTTTCATCACGCTCATTCATCTCAACTCTGACCCTTTTCACCCTAACACACTCTGAGGGCTGGAGAGGTACGCTTCTGTATGTGTGCATGCGTGCATGTGTGTGTTTGTGTGTTTTCCAGCCAGGTCTTCATCCCTAGTGCTAAATGTTGGGAGATTAACTTACAGATTTTTTTTCACATTCTTTAATATCATCAGTGTTAACAATTCAAGCATTACACCCCAAGGTGCATGCACTCACTCACATACACACATACATATTTTGTGGAGTTTTTACTTTCATCCTGTCTCTCTGTATTTACCCTCTAAAATTCGTATTAATAACAGCTTGCAATATTATTTCCTCCTGATGCCGCTTCATTTATTAAAAATATAAATCCCAGATAATTACAAGGTTGGTAACAAATGACATCTTCTTCATCATCGCATACTTGGCTGACTCCAAGAAAATTACAAGTGCGGCACCAGTGAGTTATTGATACTAATGTAGGAGATGATTTGTTGCGCAGACATTACTTAAGTGTTGTAAACAAATATCTCCACTCCTTTCAGTAAAGACCTTACAGTCAGCTTGAACTGAGTGGCTAAGAAAAGTGCTAACAAACAGGCTCCCCTATAAATGCCATGTCTGTGATTATCCAGCTTTTACAAGCTTTAGCTCACCAATAAAAAACTCCAATAGGAACATAAAATGAAGCGCAGGGGTTTGAACAAATGGAGAAAGTAAAAGTTTAGATTATGCCTGAAGAAAGTAAAAGTCCTCTTTCAGACTTACAGGGTAGGATGTCTCTGTAGCGGTTCTTATCTCTGTTCTCAGGGGCTTTTCCCACCAGACAGTTGTCAGAGGGCTTCAGATGCTCCAGAGCCTGAAATGAACAACATGAGCACATTAACAAAAAGATAATGTAATCACTTAAAGTGGTGGTAAATGTGTATATTAACTATTTTGTCCATAACACACCATGAACTCCTTGACCAGCTCCTGCTGGTCCAGTTGATGCTGCAGAATCTGGATGAGAGCTTTGACCCTGGAGCCTGAGTACTGGCTGGTCTTAGCCGGGCTGATGAGAGCTAAACTGGCCAGTTCCTCCTCTGATACTATGGGTGGGCCTGAGGAAAGAAAAGAGGAAAACAGGAGGACAAGGATTTGCTTGTTTGGCTCAGCATGGATGCATTTTTCACTCTGACACATCAGCACATGAGTAGAGGAACAGACACCTGTTTGGGGTGAGGTCATTTCTGGACCGGTGGCATCAAATACATCATCTTCTTCTTCGCTGCTCCAGCCGTCTGACTGGGTTTTCCGGATGTCTTTGCAGGACTGGTCCAAAAGTTTGGTCACAATTTGTTTCCTGGGGGAGTCAGGGGGCAGGGGTGAGACCAGACCATTTTTACTCTTCGGTAGGAGGGGATGAAATCATGCAAGGCTGAGCTTCCTTTCCCTGCGACTTTTCCACCTAAAATACAGTATAGACAAGAGGCTAAAATATCTTTATATTCTGCCATACTTTTTCTTTTGGGGCTACAGAGAATAGTGCTATACACTTCCTAACTGTTACACTATTTTTTTGTCTCACTGGGGTTCAAAGCCCATAAACTACAGCATTTATCCCAGGGTGGTGTTTTATTTATTGCTCTCTGCTTCCTCCTTGTGGTTAAGAGTGGAACTCCAGCACACCAAAACAAAAGAAGAAGGAGAAGGAGGAGGAGGAGGAGGAGGAGGAGGGGGTGGAGAGGGGGGTAAAGGAGAGGAAATAAGTAGACAAAACCAGAGGAGAGTAGTTTGGGAAGTTACTACCTGTCAGAAGCTCCATGCAACATGTCAGTGACATTGAGGGATGGGCAGCAAGCTTGATGAGAAGGGGTGCTGTTACAGCTCTCCTGTTCCACAGACAAGCAGCCAGAGGAGGCAACAGACAGGAGGAGCAAGACGTTAGTAGAAGATGTTAGTAAAGAGGTAAGGAGGGGTGTGATTTAAATTCAAACAAAAGTTCACATCATAATTAGTACACGGTAGTTCATGTACTTGTGTTTGAATGCTTGTTAGTGTGCATGTTACCTCTTTAATTGCAGTCTCATCTGTTACAACAGTCAGTCGGTGTGGTGGAGGAGGTGGTGAGGTAAGGAACACGGCAGCTTCATTGACCACAGGGTCTGAAGTCGCCTCTGAAACAATGACAGTAGTTGCAGCACTATCATCTTTCTAAAAATTCATGATATTAAGGAAAGACAGTTGTCAGAGATCCTACCAGGGGGGCGCTCAACTGGCTTAGTCAGCATGACGTCAGGAGAGGAACAGGTATCTGGGCTGGACACAGGAGCCGGCTGCTCGGCTAAAATAGCTTCAGTCTGAGCGGACATGTTGGGCGGCGTAGGTGACTCAGAGTAGGTCATGGGCAGGATGTCTCTACAGATGGTGAGCTGTACACTGCCCTCAGCTTTACGCAGGATATCCACCACCTTACTGTGGCTCAGCCCGGACACAATCACACCATTCACCTAGAGTATACACAGTGAGGATAAGGGTTTTCCCCACAACGGGGGGTAATTAAACATTGTAGATGTATGATGGGTTGTTACCTCTAACAGAATATCTCCCACTCTCAGACGACCGTCCTGCTCAGCGACTCCACCAGAGCAGATTTCCCTCACTCTGAGCATGCTGCCATTGGTTCCCCCAACCAAAGCAAAGCCGAGGCCTCCTCCCTCTGGTTTTGTGAACTCCACTTGCATGATGCAACTCTAAAGGGACCAGAGGAGAAAGAAAATTAGAAATCAGCAACAGGGGAAGAATGGGGAAATTTTATTCCAATGTATTTACAGGAGCACCGTATGTTCTGCAGAAAAATGCCATTATGTTGTTAATACATGAATCAAGTGTAAAGAAAGCCTGACAGACACACACACATGAGCACAGTGACCCCCCAGCAGAGAATGCATTCGCAGACTGACACACAGTAGACTCATGTTACAGTGTGTGTTTCGACAGACACTTCAAAAGATGTGCAGTTAAAGAAAAAGAGCAGATAGAGCTGGCAAGAGGTGACAAAAATGAAGGGGTACACCAGAAAAAATGAGATTTTGCACAAAGACAAATAACATGTTAAGAAACTTACATCGTGTTCTTGGGTGAGAGAGAGACATCTGAAATTTCCAGAAGTCCTAAACACAGCTTCAACTGAAAAAAACGAAAAGAGCTATCAGTGAATCAGCAGCCAATGCAGACAAAACAACTCCAGTCATTGCATCCAAAATTGTGCAGGAGTTTGTCCTTAAGCTAACACTGAAACTCTGAACCCTTCTGTACTTATTGTCATCATTGCGACTATTTTCAGCCAATGAAATTTCCGTAACAGACACAGAGAAGAAAACAACACACACCAACCTCCCACCTCTTCGGCCATTTTGAAAGAGAAGTGTTGATGGCTGCGTCTCTTCTATGACAGGTGAACAAGGCTGGTCTTTTCAGACTGACCCTCTCCACTGTCCCTTACCGCTGCATGCACTGTCACCAGGCAACTGAGCTACCTGCCCTGTAGACCACTGGCTGTATGGCACGGTCTGTGTGTGTGTATGTGTGTGTATGATGGCTACAGCCCTGCAGTCCAATACACCAGTGGAGGGCCTGAGGCTTGCTAATTATTAAACCTGCTGTGAGAGCCCAGGATCTGTCTGTCAGCATTCAGATCACACACACACACACACACACACACACAGCTGCAAAGAGAACTATCTTTCAGCACAGAGCTCCGGCTTCGCGCAGACAAAGGAGCAACAAGCAAAAGGGTGAAAGGGAACCAGTGATGGCGCTGATAGAACATGCGAGAGTTCGAGGAGATAGACAGAAGAATAAATGAGGGAGAGAAAGAAAAAACTCACCATCTTCGGTAGGAGAGTCTTTCTCTGGGGAGACAGGCTCTTCAAAACGAGCAAAGAACTTCCTGTCCTTTTTCCAGTCGAACAGACCTACAAAAGAAAAGCGTATTCAGAGACTAGGAAACCTGCATTACAGGTGCTAAACCTAAAAGCTGTCCCAGAACTCAAAACGCTTTCTGGTAATGATTGAACTTAAATTATCATCGTCCAGTTGAGCACAAACATATCTGGTTTCTAGGCAATCCATCAGTGCATGTAGCAACCAAACTACCCTGTTTATGTGTCCTTGGGTTAACTCAAGCAGGTGAAACCATCTCATAAATCCTTCAAAAGTCCTTACCGTTCCACTTAGCCTTGGGGTTCACTGGCTGGTCTTCTCTGTGACAGACACAAACAGTACGATCATTCAAAGAAACAAAAACAAGCACCTATTTCAGTGTCTGTCTCTCTAACCTTTGAGGGCACATACCTGATGATTTTAAGTTTAACTTTACGTGGGGCGATCTCACAGGCTTTGACTGCATCCTCCAGGGTCATTCCCAGGGTGCACCTGCCAGAGATGTAGAGGATCTTGTCATTGGGTTGGACACTGCCCTCTTCGCTGGCTGGGGAGCCCGGCACCACCTCCAGACAGTAGATGCCCTGCCATTTGCTGCCAATGCCTCCTGTTAGCTTTATACCTGGGGAGGGCACACACATGTAGTTAATACAATCAAATCATGCTGATGATGTGCTGTGTCTTCAAAATGTGTGAAAATGCGCACAGTGCCCCACCAAGCTGTCCTGAAGGTGTCTTATAGAGAACTACATCAGGCAGGCTGTCACAGGAAGGCGGGGCCACTAGGTTGGTAACTGCCCTCCCAAGGGTCATACTCAGTCTTCTTGGAGATGACCTGAGAATTGTCATGGCAAAATCATCTGCCACACTCGTAACATCATGCCCATTTACCTGGAAACAAATGACAGAGAAGGAATTGCTCATAGCTTGACCATCACATACGCTATACAAACAGCTCACAACAAAATGATGTTTATAAATGTGCAGAAACGGATGTGTGTGTTTGTGCGTACTGTGATGAGCCTGTCTCCCGCCCTGAGTCGTCCATCTGCCTTGGCTGGGTTGTCCAGAATTTCTTGTATGTAGTAGCAGTTGTCCAGCTTGCTTCGAGTGATGGTGAACCCAAAGCTTCCACTCCTGGACTTGGTCAGAACCACCGTCAGCTCAAACTCTTTGACCAATCCCTGACAGGCAAGAAACAATGACAGTTTATCTATTTAACAGCTACAGAAATTCTTCAGATAACTTCAACAGTAAAGACATCATTTTCATCCCTTCAAGTTTAAGCTTACACTTAAATACTTTGGTGACTTTGGTGAACCCTGTGGACAAAAGCCAAGAGTTCCTTTATCTCTAATCACCTAACCATAACATGGTTCCATAACAAGTATGGAAGCAGCTGCAGGACGTATAGCGATAAGGTAGGCTAATGCATCTTTTGCTGCGGCTCTGTGAGCTATGGTGCAACATCTTTTATATAAAGTAAACGCTTTAATATATGTTATATTGTAGCATACAGTATATAGGTTTGTATCTAGTATTAAATATAGCATACAAGCATAGACACATAAAGCATATGAGTAACAGTGAAGGGTTTGGTTAAATTGGATTTATGCCGAGAAAAATTTGGAAACATAATACAGAAAAAGCTTATATGGTTATATAGTATTGTTGTATTATAGTATATATTTGAACCTGTATAACATACACCACAGATTTGACATTTAACTACAGTATCTCTGTTCATTATTGGTTTTAAGCCAAATAACCAGCTAAATTTACTGGGATTACTGGTTCATTGACCCAAAGCCAATCTATTTACCAAACTTCATGGAAATGTTTTCAAATTTCAGTTTTTTCACTGGCAGACAAATCTACTGGGGTAAAAAAAAATCACAAACTTGCCTTTCTTCGACTCTCTTCCTCCTCATCATCATCCTCTTCATCATCATCATCCCTGTATTCTCTTTCTCTCTTCTCTGGTTCTTCCCTCAGCTGTGTGTGGCTCTGGGCAGGAGGAGACAGCACTGTGGGTGGCAGCGTCAGGGCAGGTGGACTGGCACAGGGAGGCACAGAGGACGTGACCTGGGCTGTGATGGGGGTCAATGGCGGAGCAGGAGGCTGGGGTGGAGGAACCATAGGCCTACTGTTCTTGGAGATGGCTTTGTAGTGACTCGGAAGAAGCCCCTGCTGGATCGGGTGGTGCTTGGCTTTTGGGGGCTGGGTTGTGAGTGGCTGGGATGGGTGGGCCAGGGAGCAAGTGGTCAGGGTGTCAGACGAGAGGGTGAGGGGCGAGATGGTGGTGGTGGTGATGTGAGGGCCGAGGCTTGGAGTCTGAGAGCTGAAACTGGAGGAGCTGTTGGAGGTTTGAGAGTGGAGGGCTGTGAGGTTGGTTGTGTGAGTGGCCAGACTGGAGGGAAGGCTGTGAGGAGGCTCCAGTGTGGAGCTGATGGTCAGGTACTCTTCATCTGCCATGATAGTCAGTCCATTTCCCATCAGGCAGTAGGTCACACTTCCATCTGCCTCCTCTCTGACTCCGCTGCAGATAAACAAACAGTACAAACTGTATACTATAGTGTACAGAAAACCATACTTCACCCAAAACTGTCAAAGTTTCTGTCCTAAAAATTAAATGATGTCCAAATGACAGAACAGCAGCAGGTACTACGACTGACCACCAACACTAAACAGCTGGCCAATCAGAGCTCCTGCTTTGTGGGTGGGACTTAGTTCATTTTTTAGGGGGCACACTGCTTACATGTCTTTAAATTAAAGAAACCATGAAATGGGAACTGTAAATATTGAATCAGGATACAAATATGATAGACAGACACATAAGTAAATAAAATAAAATTGCAATTATCCAATCCAATTAATAATTCAATATTTGAAAACAGAATGAGGAAATATAATTATTACTTGGCAAATTCAATTATCTTTTGCTTTAAGTTTTTTAAATACACAATTTAAATGCTAATTCTATTCATCTTCATCAATTCAATAATACTTTTTAAAAAGTATCATTTCATTAAAATTAAAAACTTAAAATGTCTAAAATTACTTTGATGGCACACTACAAACTCTAAACACAGCTCACTCCTTAGTTCCCCTGATGTTGCCGACAGCCAGTGCAAATATTCTAGTAAAAGAACATTTACACATTTTCCAGTGTTTTGCTGTTGTTAAAGCAGGTCAAATCCATTGTAGCAGAAATGGCTACAATATCTGGTGGCTCTATTCTCTGTGAGACATGCAAGTACAAATTTTTCATTTAGCACATCAGGCTATAAAAGAGGAATCATTTCTATAAACATTGTGTAATGTAATAATATGTAATAGTTTTCATATGTGTCTACATCTGATACATTACCTGGCATATACATAGTTCGAAGCAGTCTTAGGACAGACATCCATGAGCATCACGGTTGGGCTCGTTGTCGTTGCAACCTCCTCTTCCCCATTCTTATTCTTCTCCTTTGCTTCTACTTCCTGTTGTTCCTCTGTGTCCCCAGCGGTTGGTTGTGACTCTGGTGGAGCTGGTGGAGAGCCAGAGGTAGGTGAGGCAGGTGATGCTGGGGAGGCAGGTGAGGCAGGCGAGACTGGTGACGGAGGTGATGTAGGCGAGGTGGGCGACGGGGGTGAGCGGGGAGGAGACGGGGGAAGCTGGTTGGCCTGTACTTCACCGTCCAGACTCTCCTGGGTCTCCGGGAGTGCTGGAGCTGCAGGAGGTTCTGGGCTTTTCTCTGCTGTGTTGATCAGATCTTCCTCCTGGGTGGGGGCCTGCTTCTGGGCACGTACTTTGACATCATATTGAAACTTAAGGAGCTGGCTGTAGTCCTCTCCTAGTCGGATGTCCAGAGACCGAGATCGAACCTCACGGAAGAGTGCAGGACTCTACAGAGTCAGACAGGAGGTAAGATGGTCTGTCAGGATTAATGGGTCTAGCTTAAGTTTTTTTTTCTGTCTGTACATACATGTGTGCACTTGTGTGCGTGTGAGCTCACCAGTGTGTTGTCATCTACTTCATATAGTACTCCAGGACCTGGTCGGCAGATCAGCAGATGAACTTCAGATGGAGCTCCACGTAGCAGGAACAAAACCCTCTGAAATCAACACAAAAAAAACAAACTGTGTGTTGGTTGCGAGAAAGTCAGGGTACAGCTTGAGACAGACTCAAAATGTGCAAATCTATTTAATTGTTATATGTTTAAATGTATCTGTGTGAATGCCATTGTAACTCCTTGGCAATACACAAAAGATTAAGTGACACATCAAACGCTATGACGCAACTGGCTTGCTATTTTTGGTAGTATGAGATTAAAGGATTAGTGAACCGATGACGTGGTCGAGATCTTAAGAAAGAGCAGGGTCACTAGAGCCGGTCTTACACTCACCAGCCCATTCACAATTATTTATCCACAGACGAAATCATCTACTGTGCAGCCATTAGACTTTTTAGGCTGTAGTCAGCATCTTGTAAACCAGTCTATTCTTTTAAAAAATTTTCACCACATTGTGCACCCACTTTGTGTGTCCCCATTTCAACGTTGTAAAAAATACCAAACAAAACTAGAACCATAAAAAAGAACACAAAAATATGCAACACAAGCTCTATTTATGAATGTGGAAATTCACTGGTATAAATAAGTAAGGAATAATAATTCCTACCTGGTAAGAAAGGTCCTTGACAGGCTCTTTGTTGACGGACAGAATGATGTCTCCCTCTCGCAGCAGGCCACTCTCTAGCGCCGGCTGACCCGGGAACAGACGTTTGATGCGGACCACGCTGCCACGGTCTGGCCCCGAGGGCAGCTGCGAGATGTTAAAGCTGAAGCCGAGGCCAGACAAACTCTTCTTCAGTACCACTTCATGCGTGTTTTCTAGGAAAGAGAAGAGATGGAGGGGAATCTTGGAGCATTAATGTGTGTTGTGTAATCTTTAATCTGTAATGTGGGCTGCGATTCGCTACATTGTGATCAAATAAGTGTTTATCAATCCCCCAAACACGCATATCTTCCTATGAGAAGTATTTATTTTGCAAGAATATTTCAAATGACAAAATCTGAAAAAGCAGACAGTCCTTTTTTCATATTTCTTTGTACCATTTCCAGTAAAGAAGGGAAGGCTTTGTAGAGATGAGGAACTGGCCCTTTAACTAAGCTGAACAGGCAGCTTCAAGGTTTCAGTGCATGCCGTCTCGGGGGATTGAGGGAGCGTCAGCTCTGGATGACTCTGACAGCAACCACAATGTAGCTGTCAGATGACTCACAGTCACCTCTGGGCCATGTGTGCAAGTGTGTGTGTGTGTGTGTGTGTGTGTGTGTGTGTGCCTTTTCTTTTTTCTTTCCTTTGTGAGCATATGTGCCCCTTCCTCACCATCAGTCACAAAGCTGTAGTCCTTGGTTCGACCACTCAAGGTCGTTTCCATGGAGACTTCAGTCCTGGGGGGCTGTGTATATGATGAACTGTGGGCCAAGGGGGGGCAGGGTGAGTCAGGTCTGGGCTCCAAGATTACTGTGGGCTCCCTTTCCAACAGCAGGTTCACCACCTATTGGGAACAGATGCACATTATGTGTTCAACAGATTATATTTTGCACTGCACCATCCTAATAAGTACAGAAAATAATGTACAGGATCAGCAGCTGCTGCGCTTTTTTTGGTGTATCTACATAATCAGCTTTGAATGGAGTGAATCCAAAAGCTTCTCCAGATTACTGTAGATAATGTCAATGGGTCTTAAGGGTCCAACAAGTCCTTACAACTAAATGATAAAAAATAGTGTATTCCAAAACACCTCATATGAGGGGTGTCTGATCTCTCACCCCTTTATGGTTCATGTTTAGGTAAGTAAGACTACTTCTGTTAAGGAAGGACTGTCATCTAGGTTGAAGGAAATCAACATTGACTGAGGATAGAAAATAGGACCTGAACCCTAGACTCTGGTAACATTGACACTGAACATAAATATATGTTGTTTAAAAAGTCGTATTGTACTAATATTAATGCAATCATATCAGCAAACGGGAAAGTATGTGTGCTGTTTGCATGTGTTAGTGTGCATGTGTGTGTGTGTATACCTCCCCAGTCCTCTTCAGGCACTCGACAGCTTGTTGGTGAGTCACGCCCCTCAGGTTGGACCCATCAACCTCCAGCAGTCTGTCACCTGTCATATGCACAAACACAAATCTCATCATCATTAGCAACATCAATACATAAACGGTTTGTGTTTGTGTGTGTGTCTGAGTGTGTGTGTGTGTGTGTGTGTGTGTGTGTGTGGTTGATGGGCATGTCAACAAATCTAAAAGTCGTTCCTGCTCACTGAAGCATGAACCAAGCAGACTCGGACACAGCACAGTGGCTCCAGTGGCACCCCCATATACAAATAACCAACAAACTAAAAATCTATGTCAATATTATCATAAAATAATAATAATAAATAATAATAAAATGCCAAGAACAGCTCGTTTATGGATTTTTTATTCTTCAGTCCACATTCAGTTATTTAATATGTTGTTTAAAGAACTCTTTGGGCTCTTTTGTTCGATCTCCCCCAAGCTAAAAAGGTGACAGATGTGGCACATATTTCATAAAATCATCATCATATCCTTTGATGATAATGCAAAGGGAATGGGACGACCATCATTCAAGATGAATTCAAGGTAAGTAAAAAGATTACCGATCTGAATGCGCCCGTCCTGCTCTGCAGCACCTCCAGGCACCAGACTCTTGATGTAGATGCCTCCATAACGTACATTGGTGTTTATTCCTCCCTTTTGGCAAAATAAAGTGATTAGTCAGTGTCACAGGCCTCAAATAACCCTAGAAATGTTGATTCACCCGAATGGGTAGAAACTGTAGAAACGTACAGTGACTCAGTGTGTCAAGTTGCTGTGCATTGTAGCTTGTTACCTATGGGTCCATTTTAGTCCTGTAAATCCGTTTGCCTCAGGTGATCTCACAATGTCACTAAGTTCTTGGCACACTTTACTTGGGTTTCACTATGTCAACATGGCATGAGTCATAAGACTTTATACCAAGACACATCAGCCTTATAGTCATAGTGGGGAGTGGAGAAAATAATCAAAACTAACCTAAACTCCTACAGAGAGGCATAGTTGGAAAATAGTCAGTTACTAGTTTATTAGGGAAACTTAGCTAAAAGTAATGCTGTCTAATACAACAGTCCTGCAATAAATCCTCCCTTCATGAAGTTATAATGTTCAGTTTTTGTTGAAACTGTTTTAGAGATGTGTTTCATTTTGAAGGATGTAGTTCGTGGCGCTATTAGATTATATTGTGTTATACTGACAGGTGTTTCTTTTATTTTGTCCACCCCATTTACATCAATGCAGGTAGCCTAAATAACAGAAACACCTCTCTGTTTAATGCACTATAGTTCAACAGCAGCCATACGGGTGAATCAACAACTCTCTAAAACAGTTTCAACACAAACTAAACATTATAACTTCATGAGTGTAGGACTTACTGCGGGACTGTTGTATGAGACTGCATTAGTTTTAGCTAGATGTACCTAATAAACTGCTAACTGAGTGTGTAAGGTAAATGCTGTATAAAAAAAGGGAAACAATTCACTCACAGCAACACTGATGCCAAGACTACCGCTGCTTTTCTTCAGCTCCACTATAAACCGCTCCCCACTTTTCAAACTTAAGATAGATGGGGACCTGGAGCTCAGATCCTGAAAAACAGCAAGAAAGAGGTAAACAGAAAAAAGAAGTTTTAGATTAAGAAAGGCATAAATGATAGAAAGTGTTCTCAGGACACAAGAGTTGTATCACAGCGCTTAATCCATTTAACAATTAGCACTGGTTAAACTCTTTTATCAGCTTTGAGCTCATGTTGACAACTTTGCTTCCATGGAAACAAAGTCACTTATCTCTAACCATTGTTTGAGCTGAGTGCTGGTTCTAACCTGGGCATCATGTATTCGCACAACAGGAATGTGAAGCCTCCTGTTCTGTTTTGGGGTTGCCATGTTGGACAGAGTGATGGCCTCCTCCAGTTCCTCCATGGCAGGACGGTACTCTGTGCCACTCAGTGTGGTCTGTGACCCAAAGCCCCGCTCCAACGCCAGACCCAGAGTACTTTGACTCAAGGAACTCTTACTGTCCTTCAGAGTCTCTGATGGGAAAACAACCAGGTGGGATAAAGGACCTCAGCACACATATAGGCTGTATGAAGTGTCACCACTATACATAGCAATGGTTTGACAATGATTTATGAATATGTGCATGACAGCATGGACTTCTCAGACTGTGCATGCAGAGGAGAAAGCACTGAGCAGATCTTACGTTTAGGCTGGGACACAATGAGCTCCACCTCTTCAGGGCTGCTCTGTAAGATGGCAGCAGCGTCACTGAATGTCACTCCTTCCAAACTAGTCTTGTTTAGAGAGATGAGACGTCCACCTGGAAAAATAAACAAATCATTACAGAATCCTTATTACAGGTTGTTGTGTGCAGCCCAATTTAGTCTCTGTCTCTAGCAATGTTACGTTGTATGTTATGTTGTCTGTGTTTCCAATTGTCTGTGCTTCGTACCGGGTTTGATTCGTCCATCTTTGTCCGCGGGCCCATCAGGCACAATGGAAGCAATGAAGATCCCAAGGTCAAGTTTACCTGTATTGTCCTCGCCCACTATCACAAAGCCTGAAACAGGACCAGAAAGGAAGTGAAGACAAAAGCTCCCTGCTAAAGAATCAGATACATGGCACTCTGCTCATTAATTTTACATCAAGTTCACAGCTAAGTCTGCCTCAATGAACTCACCAAAGCCCAGTTTGGGATCTTTCTTCAGGTTCACACAGACTATCTCTCTCTCTGGTGGGGTCCTGGTTGGTGTATCAACTGCAAAGCACATGTTTAACATTTGGTAAATGGGCCACTGTAAATTCATTTATACATTTTCTATACCCAGTTATCATGTTCAGGATCACAGGGGCAGATAACAGTCTAGCAGAGGGTTACATAAACAGACAGCAGACAACACATTCATACCTATGGATAATTTAAAATTTCCAGATCACCTAATCTGCATGTTCGAACAAGACCCAAACATACAGGGAAAACTGTCTTGTTGTGATGTGATAGTGTTAGCCAGTGACCCACCATGCCACCCTAATTTGAACATACAGACGAGTGACAAATTAAAGAAAAAGCCTCAGTAAATGGGAAGAGAAACAAAATGCAGATGCTTCCATACAGGGCACGAGGGGTCACCAAATGGTTTGATGAGTATGAAAATGTAAATCATATGTTACTGCCTTCACAGCCAAGATCTCAACCCAATTAAACGCCAATGGGAGATTTTTTGATTTTCTGACAGTACTCTCTAGCACAATCATCAAAACTCCAAATAAAGGAATATCTTTTGGAAAAATTAGGATGAAAGCTGTTCTAGAAGCCCAACACTTTACTAAAGATGTTGATTTTTCCTTTAATTTGTCAGCCCACTGTATGTGTTCACAAAAACATACATATATTCACCTCGTATGGAGGAAGAGGCATCAGAGTCCTGCTTCTGTAGTGAGACACTGGACATCATTCTGGGAATCGACTCTGGAGTGCTACAACACATGTGCGCAGTTGCATTATTCGCTTAATGTTCACAACGAACATGTTTCTGTACAAAGAATATGAATGTTATTATCATCGAGGGCTACCTCCAACACTGCCGCTCTTTCATGTCCCTGAGGTCTCCTGTTTCACGGAGCTCCTTGTTCAGCTCTCTGCTCATCTCCCTCCTCATCTCTCTCTGCTGGCGCAGCCGTGCCTCCAGCTTGGCAGTCAGGTCGTCACAGGACTTGGAGAGAGAGTCTGGTTGACCAGGAGTCAAACCTACATGGTTCAACATGCCCTCTGAGCAGGACATTCGCTTCAGGTTCAAGTTACGCCCCCGGTAGACGGACATGTACTTATCCACGTCTTCATCTGGAGAAACAGAGGAGAATCAGGTGTTATTTATTCTTCGTCATTCTTGGCTATGACCTTTGTGAGCTGCTTTCTTTTAATATGTATCAGTGTTCTCTACACAATCACTAAAATGTTCCCACCTGGTATCATGGTGTGGTTGAGTTGTCGTGACGTCATCTCACTGTGAAACTTGTGCTGTGCTGAGCAGAGGTTCAGGAGGTACTGTGCTATTTTTGAACTCTCTGTTACAAAACTATGCTTTCTCCCGCTGGGCCCGCCACATTCTATAATCAGTTTACGCCGCTGAAAGACAGACACAAGTCATCATACATTTACTTTGAGCTTCATCACAAAATGAGCTGTACAAAGCAATATCTTACTTAGCAAAAATCTGACTGAAATGACACTTATTTTTACCCCAGTGGATATAGAGTCGGTTTCCCTCCAGAGGAAGCGTCTGGTGACAGTACGGAGGTGGTTCTTCATCTCATACACAATGATTCCTTTGGCACAGACTCCCAAAACCAACTCTCCCACCACTGGCCTTTTCTCTCTCCCCACGCGGTGGAACATAACCCCATACTCTGGTAACTGCTGGGCAATCTGAGGGGTACATATTGTTACAGTGGTGTGTGTGTTTTTGCGTGAGAGGGCATATGCATTAAATTTTTAATTGTAGCCATTTATTTTAACACATATTTAGACTTATAAGAAGTGCAACAAAAGAAGTATCAAAATAATTCAATTAAAAGGACATAGTAGTAGTAATAAGAAGTGCACACAGACATATACATTTAGTATATTGCAAGGTGAAAAAATAGCCAAAGTGTGTGAGTGGATGCACTGGTAACCTGGATACCTTTAGGTACTCTGTTTCTGCCTCTTCAGGAAGCATCTGGGCATGACTTGCATGTAGTCTTGGCAACTCTTCCTTGACATTAGGCAGGGCCAGCTTCTCTAGCATCCTCTTTGACACATAATGCTCTGGCTGGTAATAATTCTTACCATACAACTAAAAAGAAACACAAAAGAACAAAATGTGCTGCTGTGACACATGCTGAAAGATGAAGCTGGTATTTAAAGACATAAGGTGAACATTTTTCTTTTTGTCCTCGGTACCTCTGGCATGTAATCCCCAAACTCAGCCTGCAGAGCAAGAGCAACCAGAAACAAGCCTGTCTCCTCATTACAGTAAAGCCTGTCCTCCAAGATATCCTTACGCAGCTGTAAGTAGTACTGGTGCCGAGTCAGTCTGTGCCTACCAAACAGGAAAAAAAGATTAAGTAAAACGTTTTTTTTGAACTATTCCTATAAATACATTTACTACATATAAGTAAAACACCAGAACTGCACTTACAAAATGAAGGCGATATCATCAACAAAATATTTGACTCGAAGAAACACAAAAAAGGAGGATATCTGCCCTTTTTTCCAACTGTCAGGCGCAACTTTGGAGATTTTTGTTTCATGCTCCAAAAAGAAATATTCATCATCTGCAAAATGACAAAGAAAAGCCTCTTTAACCTCAAACCTCTGAGGTGACTGAGACAACAACAGGCATAAAGAAATAAAATCAATTTTGTTTTTCTCTTAGTAA
>NTHP01000135.1:198559-223948 GCA_003416845.1 Oplegnathus fasciatus | reverse complement strand
GTGTATGCACTGACCCTCTCTATGGCAGGTTTGGTTGAGCTGGCACGTCCCTGCAGCATCTCTGGAGCTGTGAAGGTGGATACCTCATCTGATAGGCCACAGTTCTTAAATGCTAAGGTACCAGTGGCTGACAGCAGCAAGGAGGTGGGGCTTATGATGTTACACATATTGTTGTGACCTGAAAAAAAAAACGTAGGAAGTCCATAATATAAATGATTCTGCTGATACATTTCAACGGTAAAGTCACACTGAGTGAAACAGAAATACTGCAGGATAAATTCAAGTGTTTATGTTACATTTACACTGCACGGTATGGTCATAGCACTAAGACATAATGTATGTGAGCCTACAATAGGAAGGAGGTTATCTAAAATGCTTTTACCCTTATAGGAGACATCCACTAAAGACTCTGCAGTGCCCAGCAGCAGGGACCAGACCTCCTCCTCCAGCAGAGGTCCCCCTCGTGCCTCCAATACTTCAGCTAATGTAACAAATGTGCTGCTCATCCTTCACACATTCCAAGAACGCACCTGAGGATGTAACACACACGCATACATATGAAACACACACATGTACAAGCAAAAAAACATCACTTACTGGAGGCTTTGTTCATGATAATATTCTGAAGAGAGGTTTAATTTTTCTGGCTTTTGCTCCACAAACATCTACAGCAGTTTAATGAATGTCTTGTATTTCTTTCACCACTTATGAAAACAATGTAAAGTCTATATTAAGCCATTATTCTTTGCTGAGTGTCAAGCTTGTTATCTTCTCATCACCTTCACTACACAGCTCTACTTCGTCTTTACATCTCTCTGAGGGAATTACTGCTGTTGTCACAGCCTGTCAACAGTATTTTGTCTTCGGAGACAGTTATGAGAGATAGTTCTGAGACACTTCTCAGAAAAAGACAGTTCTTTGCACTGGGCCCTGATTAGATTATCGTACTCCATTAGTCTCACTGCCTCTCGCTCTCTCTGCCCATCCCATGTCGTAATAGGCTTTCTTCAGACTGGAGGGCACTTCTGAGGGAGCTGTGCTTCTGGCACCAAAGCAACTGTGTCATGATCCTGTGTTAGTTTGTTGTCACATACTGTATTACCACAACTATATACAGTTGAGAATGTGGAGGGAAACAAGAAACCGGACATGACAGACTGAGGATATTATAGGAAATGCAAAGACAAGCTTTCTTACTTTGAACATTATTCATATATTTGCTATGCATCAGTTATATAACATGTATAATACATATTATTTTGACTGTTATATATTTAGTTCTGTCTTTTCTTTTCAGTCTGATTTAATTTGACAAATTTTAAGTTATATTCAAACATGTTAGATGAGGTAGATATTAGACATTAAAACTGAACCAACCATTATTATTTCATCATTATTATTAATCATTATTTTATCAAGATAACACTCAATTAGACTTTACCTGAAATTACCATCATTTTAGAAGGTTACAGTAAAAACTAGCATGAACATTTCCATTAGTAGCTGTCTCAAAGGGCAGAAATAACTGCAACACATTCATGTTTAAGCCTTTACTGCGTGTCCAACCGTAGACAGATAAAGAATAATGCTGTGAGTAAAAACTGACATGCTGTTTTCTTCCAGGTTAATAAGTTCAACTACAATCGAGCACAGAAGACAGAATCTGGTTGCTCCTGATCCAAAGGCTGCGAAAGCCGACCATCATTCTTTTTATTCCACTGGATCTGTTTTTATTATTGTGACTGTCTTGTTCCTCTAAATGTTCCCGAGCTGTAATACAATAGGCTACTCACAGCCAAACACACAGTGTACTGAACAAAGCAACGTGCTCCCCCTGACACAAACCAACCCAATTACTTTAGGCCTGAAATCCTTCACTTAAACTGAACTTATCCTCGGCTTGTGACATCCAGATTGTCGACTGTATACTAGGAAAGACATATGAGATTAAGTGTGTGGCAAAACAACAAAAACACAAATGAAACTGTGAGGTTTTGAGGTTTCATGAAACTGTACAAGGTCATTTAAATCAGTGATTAAATAATTATATTGATGAGAAATATAAAATCACTCTTCTGTATCCCTGCACGCTGGTTTGTCGCTACGACGTGCAGTAGAAGGGATCGAAGAAGAAAGTAGGAACCCTGCCAGGTGCTCCCACCCGTCCACTCACCCAGCAAAACTTTAGCAGCTGTTCTCCCTCAGAGTGGTCTGTCTGCAGGTGTAAAGCTACTGAAGCCATACACTGCTGCAGGGACCAACATAGAAACCTGCTTATTGGTTGCTAGACACCAGACTGTTGTGTGTTGCTGGATTTCTGGCCCAAAAAGAAATTTGAAGGAACTGTGTTGTGCATAACAACATGGCTTTTACCTCCACATTTGGATGTGTTGATTGGCTGTACCAAGTCTGACCTCTCCTGCTTTCACTCACCATCAACATCAAACTTTTGCTTTATGTTACAGCATCTGCACAGCCATTCAAACTTCATAATTAAGGTGGAATTGTAGTCCATAAAAAAAAAACATTTCAAAGATGTCTTTTGCTGTCTAGAACCAACCCTGTCTAATATCAAATAATCTGATGCGCGTCCATTTTACACACCAGTTGCCACTGCACACACACCTTTTTTCCCTCCTTGTCTCACTTGGTTTAAAAGCATCTTCATCCTCCCATTTATTACATTTGGACTAAAATGCAGAGCATGCCATGATTTTAACGGGCCAGTCAAAAACCAAGTCTTATTATCCTGTTCTAGACAAACCACCTCACTGATCCATTAAGCAGACAACCACATGATGTAGTACAGACAGAGTAGAAGCTGCACTGTATTCTTGGGAATTTGGGACAAAATGCTTCCCCAGGATCTAGGTCTCTCACAGCCTTCTCTCTCACCACAGTGCAAAGTGACAGTATATTTCATGTAGCATGAAACACAAAGTATGATAGTGAGGACATCAGGCTACTGTGGTCCAATTTATGTAGCTACAGCACAAGCAGCCTCTAACAAACAACACATTTTTCTCGACACAGGCCTGAATATGAAGGCTACACTGTGCATTTCATGAGTCTTAAACGTCCTGTGAATGTTTAGCCAGGGTTAGAGCCTGAAGTGAATGAGTTTATACCTGAAATCTCTGCTCAACTAACAGAACAAATGCATCTAAACATGAAGACACCCACCTCAATTCTCCAAACTGTCAAACAGCACTGTAGGAAGGAGGTGATGTTAAAAGAATAGCTCAGTGGTGGAAACATTACCTGGTACCATATGTAACCGATGCCAGCGGTCTGATCCTTTGTATTATCTTCAGTGCTCCCACCACGGATCCAAAATAATCCTTGTGATCATCGCATTGCTGCTTTGACGTCCTCTCAGGAAAGGCTGCTCGGCTGTGGCAGGTAATTCATCAATGACATGAACTATACATGGTGCCCCATTCATTTGCTCTAATACCAGCAGCACCACGCTGAAGATCTGAAACTTTTTACTGTAATTGGGGCTATTCTTAGCTTCTCGCCTTTAAACACTTAATTGGATTAGCCTCGCGGTTTGACAGCGACAGGTCAGAGCCACCAATAGCGGGTGGCGTGAGATCAGCTACACCGATTTAACTAATCCGTCTGACGCCCAAAGGTGCGGTGGATCCCCGGCGGTAGGTGCGCTACAGAGAAGCCTGGGAAGGACGAACGACCTCCGCCAAACGAGTGGATTGTAGCCTGCTGCTGTCGGGCTGCTCCCCCACAATGATCATAACACTGCGGGCTCTCTTCGAACAAGGGGTAAGAAACCGTAGTAGCCTTGTCTTGCTGCGGGAGTCGGTGCTGGGACGTTTATCCATGCCGGTCTATTGCGCGCAGCTTGTCTCTGCAGGCCCCGGGGTATCTGCGCAGGGACAAGGATAAATAACAACCATCCAGGGCTGTCAGGTGGGTGCAGGGAGAATTTAAACTACTCAGCGCTAAGTTAACGTAATTTCACCTAATGTCCTTAGTCAAGTCACATGCCTTCGCAGAGCATGGCTACGCGGATACCTCCGTTGTTGTAGCGTATAGGAACTGCTGGGTGAACTCTAAATGGTACCCTAACTACTATGCTATGGATTTCTGCAGAGCCTATGGATGTCATAGTCCACAAATGATCCCACGGTTTAATATGGACAGGAGATGAGGTCTGAGGGCCAACAGAATATGCCAGATAGTGCCCTGACCAAGCAAATAACAGCCCTCAGTTCATTTATAGGTGTCTGTGATCACTGCAGCATCTCTGTTTACCCTGGAGAGAGACATACCGAACTGTATAGGCTTTAATATGCTCATTAATATACCCAGTTTGAAGACATACCTCCCTAACCAACTGACTAACTTTGACAAAACATAGCTGTTAATGTTACTGAAAGCCCAGTCAATAATCTTTATGTTGACTGTACTACTGACATACGACTCAAGAGTTTATCTAAGGTGAAAATGGCATTTTGTCTGTTTACCAAATGATCAGAGCCTAACCGGAATAGATCTGTGTTCACCAGTATCTAAACATTAATATCTTAGATCTAGTTGTCTCATAGTCTGCATATAAAAAGGCCTGTCAATCCTAATAACTACTGTACTAGCCACTACTACTAAGAAAGGAGAACAATCTAAAAGGCATTCAAATACTCATTTAAACCAACTAGCCTAATTTAAATCAAACAGACAAAGAAAGAAAGAGAGAAATTAAAAATTCTTGTCAAATGTGTCCACATGTTTGGCTTGAAGCTGCATGCATGTGCTTCATATATGCCCTTTATGCCCTTCTTTTTACCCCTGTGAAGGATTTTGCAGCAAGGACAGTTTGTGGAGGGGAAATGGGCATCAGTTTCCAGTTTCCAGTGCATTTTGTTTTTAGTTACAGAAAACAAAACGTGAATGACTTTCTGACCTGTGTGCCCAGTGATCCATGAACCTACAGCCTGGCTCTCCACTCACCAGAAACAAAAATGTTTTATGAAATATAAAGCAGGAAAATATGCAGCACCATCTTTCACACTTCATTACTGGAAATGTTTATTTCACTGCACTGTTGGACAGAAATATGGTCAATATCTCTATCTGGGCTCTGACTGATTATCATGCAGTATAAGGACTATATTTTGTGAGGCCAATGTCAGCCTTTTACAATAAATCTACTGCAGGCATAAAGAGCATAAAATAACATCTAATTTATCAGGTTTTAAACGGAAGTTGGCCAAAACAAGTTTGTGTTTCTTGGTTGGTTTTTGGATAGATAGATAGATAGATAGATAGATAGATAGATAGATAGATAGATAGATAGATAGATAGATAGATAGGCAGGCGGAAGGAAGGAAGGATGGATGGAGGAGGTGGTGGGTGTGTCTGTGGATGAGTGACGTGCTTCTGGGACGCATGCCCCGTGCGCACTGCGCGTCCTGGCCTGTCAGTAGCAGCCAGATGGAAACGTAGGCAAGTGAATTTGGTGAGGTCATGTATTTTTAAGCCGCACAACGGAATAAATCATCCTTCACCGGCGGCATAAACAAATAGTCCGCTGCCCCGGGACATTTCACCGCTGATCGGGGAATCGATAGTTTTGATTTAACGACGAGAGGTAAGATGAGGATTTGCACCTCTTGCTCCTCAGACGTGCTTATTGTTTGGCCGTGGGGGAGGGTCGTATGCCGCTAAGTGCATGCTGCTTCACCGACGTGGTTGTTGTTTCAGGGTGTTACATTGTAGCTTCACTTACTCACCCAAAATACTCCCTTTTCATGTCGCTACAATGTGATAAGTCCGCGCACCGCGTTCGCGTGTAGATCGAGGCACTCAGCGAGTATCACCACCGACTGCGCACTGTGTTTCACAAACAGGGCCTGTCATATCACGATACGGGTGACATTATCACCGCAATAATGTCTTCTTGTGCAGAGTCCGGCTCATCCAGGCTGTTACGTTTCAGCACGCACGGCTCCTTTCTGATGCAGCGGCGCAAACAGTCATTTATCTGCCGGCTACCGTCGGCAGGGCAGGACGAGGGGTCGTGTGGCCAAGGTTAACGCGCTGACATCGAATGAAAATAAATAACGGGTCGATAGTGGTCCTCCGCTCAGGTCTCTGCTGTTAATCTGTGCCTGGGAGGTGTAGCAAGGTCTCCAGTTTCTCTGTGTCTTTCTCCGCCCTGCTGACAGTTTGCATGTGTGGACTGAGAAAAAAGGCTGCCTCAGCGTTGGGCTTTGGATCCAGTGCACAGTGGCATATGTGAGGATAATATGTGACAGAAGGTGTCTTATGCATAAGGTAGATTATATTAAATATGCATATGGCTGAGATGTTCCTTGCATTTCCTCATCTGCCCATGAGAGATGCATTTAAATTGAGAGAACATGAGATGGCACTGTACCTATGGAAATAATATGATGCATTATTCTGCCTATTAGGCTAGTTATGTGTGTGTTACACGTTTTAATGCAGGTTTGTTTTGTGCTATGCAATGTTATATGTGTAAAACAGTCACAGAGTTCTCCAAGCATGTGCATTTCTGTAAGAATTTCTGTTATTTTTAGTACAATATATGTGACCCACCACTGCTAGGATCTGAATTGTCCTGTAAGTATGTGCTTTGGAAGCCATTCATTAAACAATTAAGCAGAAGCAGCTTGTTTAGAGAAAACAGAGGTTAAGTCATTAGAAGGCAGCGCACTCTAGGTATGACCCTGCTGTATTTCTGCCTTTGCAAGAAGCACCAGGCACCCAGATGTGTTACAGCTCCCTACCTTCAAATCCATCCATGAGGTCCAGACCTCTGAGGTGCTGCATGAGACTACTGATGTGGCTGCTGCATTCCTTGTAAATACTGCAGCTGACACATAACTGCAATCTAATAGTGTGTAATCGATTTCGGAGGAATTTGTTGATGCAGCATGTAGTTGCAAGCATCAATACTAGTTATTTCACAGCAGGAACAGTAATATTAACGCTGTGTGTGACTAAATAGGAAGTTGGGGATCAAAAGTTATCAAGCAACTAAAACTGTCAGTCTGTGATCACCTCCCTGCACTGATCTGACCTTGATTATCCTCATGGATGGCCGTTATTACAACACATAACTACATACCACCAACAAAACTGCAAACTAACAGCCTTGTCATTCAAGCCATCATAACTCAGACGAGCATAATTGTCTTCCTGTCTGACATATAAGAAGAGGCGGCATGTCTATTTTCATGTTGTGAGGGAGGTGGATGTTATGTACGTCTTTGTGACGCTGGAGGAACAGAAGGAGAGCTGACTCATTTTATTCTGGCAATTATATCCCTGATATGGGCTGTGTGTCGGGAGAGTGGAAGAACGGGGAGGGCGATTACGTTGCTTATATAAGAATCGAAGAAAAGGAAGCCGATGTGAAGATGTTCTCCTTTTTTAGATTTTGGGCGGTTTGAACGCAAAGTGAAACGCGTTCAGGAACATCTTGCACACAAATTGGCATCTCTGTGTTGTGTCTTATCTGGGCTTACAGCCTCATGGTGCAACTTGACCCACTTAACATGTGCCTGTGGAAGACCTGCTTGTAGAACTGGGCTGGAGTCCTGGGCTGGGGTCCAAACGCACAGGAATTATCACCGGGCTAGGTTTTCCAGTGTGACAGAGTCACTCTGAGAGTCATGTTTCATATGATGGAGTAGACCTCCCCGTGGCCTGCTGTTCTGCCACCACTGCTGATGATATCAAATCTTCCATCCTGGTGTGTTTGCTGAGTTGCTGAGATAAGGAACTGCAGTGCTCGCCTCAAGTGTGAAATTCAGCACTGTCTTTTCTCCTTTACTCCTAATCTGCCTTCTCCGGAGAAAGGATTTTCATTTGACTTTCTAATTTTTGGCTGGTCTGCTCAGCAGCTATTGTGGTATCCGTGGTGTAGTCCTGGCACTACAGAATATTCAAACGCGTGTCCGTCTTTGTGTACACAGAGGACATTTTTGGATGCACAGAGAGCAGTAATCGAAGATTTCGCCATGAACAAAAACAAGAGAGAAAGAGAGTTCTACAGCCTAGATGTTGGGGATTCGACGTTCACAGTACTGAAGCGATACCAGAATCTAAGACCCATCGGCTCAGGAGCACAGGGAATTGTCTGGTGAGTGTTTCATCCTCATCCATATTCAGTCAACAGCTACTTGGTGAATATGGGTCACTGTTTCCAATACGTCGCCAGAGCATTCATGAGAACCATTTCATTTAATGTCGCCTCCAGAAATTACAATATAAATCCATATAAACTGTAAATTGTCATACTTTTTTGACAAAAGCAGAGACGTTTAGACTATTGAGTTGACACATCCATAACCTGTGATGTCTAATACGCATTGTGCCTCATTTGCGACCATGTTTTGAAATGATTCGCTAACTTTGTTCTTCAGCTCTGCTTATGACCAAATCCTCGAACGAAATGTCGCCATCAAGAAGCTGAGTCGGCCGTTTCAAAATCAAACCCATGCCAAGAGGGCGTTCAGAGAGCTAGTCCTAATGAAATGTGTCAATCACAAAAATGTAAGTATGCAAATATATTCAGTCGCATGACAGCAGTGGGAGATGTGGTATTTTAGATTACCAAAATGTTAATGCCATTTGTTTGCTTAAATATATATTTAACTCAGATTGTGCTTTAACGTGACATGTAAATGACACAACAACATTCTGATTCTTGTTTTTTTACCCGCAGATCATCGGCCTATTAAATGTATTTACGCCACAAAAATCATTAGAAGAATTCCAAGACGTGTAAGTAACTCGATGTCAAATGTGGATGTACTTGTGTGTGTGTGTGTGTGTGTGTGTGTTTTTCGTTTCAGAGCGCACAGTTTGTGTCATTCATAAAACTGAATTACTCCCTCTTGTGCGTTTTGCTTAAATGCTTCTCAACCACTTGTGTAAACGGTTTCTGCTCTGTCAGGTACTTGGTGATGGAGCTGATGGATGCCAACCTGTGCCAGGTCATTCAGATGGAGCTGGACCATGAGAGGCTGTCCTATCTGCTCTATCAGATGTTGTGTGGCATCAAACACCTCCATGCTGCCGGCATCATTCACAGGGTAAGCATCAGCTGGCCATGACTACACAGACTACTGCCAGGCCAGTGTCCCGAAGAGGAACTGTTAAACCTGCTGTGATACTTGACACTGAAGTGTAAGGGCAAACGGTCAACTAGCGCACTATTAGATGATGAATGTAGTCCTCTATAGTCCAATAAAACCCTCTTGAAAATATATTGGAAATATTTAGTGTTACTTTAGGATTTTTGGTGGTGGAAAAAATATTTACATTTGTGTCATTTTCTGACTGTAAAACCTAAATTCAAAGCAAGCATTCTTAATGAAATGTCCTTGAAAATAATCATTTCTAGCAGCTTTTCTGAAGCTGATGTGAGCTGGTGCAGACTTCTGACCTCCATATCGAACAGTGCAAGCGAATGTATAATCTTCCCATTTGGATCAATCATGGATCAAATTATAAACAGGTGTAAAATGTATGCATGCACATTTACAATTCACCTCATCACCTCATCATGAAGAGAAAGACTCACAACAAGTGAAAACTACATGAAACAGTGCAGAAACATGCAGCCAGGTCTGCGTCTCATGGCAAATGAAATCATGAAAATAAGAAATCAGCTCGATAAGGCTTAGTTACTTAGAACATGTAGTAAGCAAAGGGTTTTTTGAGGGAATATTGCGTCTTCAACGAAACATTATTCCTAGTTAGAATGAAGATGCAGCCAATCTCTGAAAAAAACAAAATCAATATTGTAAAATGCCACTTGGTTCATCTGGAAACTGTAAACTTGAAATGCATTTGCTACCAGCAAGCAAAACACCTCAGTAAGTAATTTGTACTGCAGAGAATCATGACATAGACAAAAGTAATCTTTAGAAAACAGCTGCGGTGGGAGCTGGAACCTGCAGGCTATCAGCTGGGTTTTAGTCATGATGGATAATGTCTATTATCATGTGACTTGTACTGACAATGCTGTAATCACAAAAGACCAACAAAAGACTATGATTAATCCTTGTTTGAACAGTCAAGATGTTGTAATGTGGAATCCATTTTGTCTCAGAATGGTGTTTTTTCCCTCCTTCATGCCACTTCTCTCACTTGAAGACATTAAAGAGAAATCAGTACATTAGCTGTCATTACATTTATAGCTGTTGTATTGACCAAATTAACATCTAAAAATGACATTTTGGTGTGTGTTCCTCTGTAGGACCTCAAGCCCAGTAACATAGTTGTCAAGTCAGATTGCACACTGAAGATTTTGGACTTCGGCTTGGCTCGGACGGCTGCCACGGGCCTCCTGATGACACCGTATGTGGTTACGCGCTACTACAGAGCACCAGAGGTTATCCTGGGCATGGGCTACCAAGCCAATGGTTAGTGGTTATCTGTGTACTGTGTTTGTCACTCGGTCAATGTACAGTGTCAGCCCTTGTTGATGTATAAAAATGAATCGCAGTTACACTGTAGTGCACCATAGTATTAAACTGTTTGTGTAGATCTATTATATCCCATATACAGAGACCTGAAGATAAATCTGGCTGTTAACGCTGTGTAAGCCGCATGGTGCTTCTGTGAATAATGGGGATTTGTTGTAAGAAAATGCTCACTAACTAGCCTCCTGCGTGTAACTAACCTGTTGTTGTGCATTCCTCTCACCTCTTATTGGCTTTGTTTACCGTGTTCCACTTCACTAGTGGACATATGGTCTGTGGGCTGCATTCTAGCGGAAATGGTTCACCATAAAATCCTCTTCCCAGGAAGGGACTGTATCCTTGGCTCTTTTAAATAATTGCTTACACTGTTAATGTTAACAGTCTGTAAAGTGTTTGTGCTGCGTGCTGTGCAGACTGTCACATCTTCCCCTGGTCAATATTTGGCTTGAATACAATATTGTGTCCCAAGCTATGGGGAATTGTTAATATAACTCAGTGTAACATGCCTTATTTGAAGCTTTCTGGCCGCCATGGGCTGTAAATTCATCAACATGTCCGTTTTCATTTTTATCTGCTCAACACTGCATTGCTCTTTCATGTACCTGGCAGATGCTGCATGTTCTCCATTTTCATTTCCACACATCATCACACCACTGTTTGCATTCTTTTCCTGCATTTCTTTCTCTTATTCTCATTTTATTTGTGCTTTTTTTCCCCCACCTCACCATTTTGTTTGCATGTCCACCTCACTGTCATCTAAACATCCACCCCCAGTGGATGTGTGGTCAGTGGGCTGCATAGTGGCCGAGATGATCAGGGGAAGTGTGTTGTTCCCCGGCACTGATCGTATCCTTGCCCATCATTGATTGATCACTGTGTCATCACTTCATTCTGCGTGAAGAGATCCAACACCATCCCGAGAGTTTCCCCCTGTCACTTTGCTATCCATCGTCAAATTCTCCACCCGACAAACATGACTTCCACCATTGCTCTGCTGCACCCACCTGAACTTCAAGCAAACTCAGGCAATGAAGGGCAGTAGTTGCTGAGAGAGAGAGAGAGAGAGAGAGAGAGAGAGAGAGAGAGAGAGAGAGAGAGAGCACCTCAAAGAAAGATAAATGTCAGGTTGCCCTAATGGTTTTTTGCAGTATATGTGTGGGAGTGAATATTGTGTGTGTGTGTGTGTGGCCTGTTTCCTTAACATTTACACTGCAGANTCCACCATTGCTCTGCTGCACCCACCTGAACTTCAAGCAAACTCAGGCAATGAAGGGCAGTAGTTGCTGAGAGAGAGAGAGAGAGAGAGAGAGAGAGAGCACCTCAAAGAAAGATAAATGTCAGGTTGCCCTAATGGTTTTTTGCAGTATATGTGTGGGAGTGAATATTGTGTGTGTGTGTGTGTGGCCTGTTTCCTTAACATTTACACTGCAGACATCGACCAGTGGAACAAGGTAATTGAGCAGCTAGGCACTCCATCTCAGGATTTTCTAATGAAGCTGAACCAGTCAGTAAGAACGTACGTAGAGAACAGGCCACGCTATGCTGGATACAGCTTTGAGAAGCTCTTCCCAGATGTGCTCTTCCCCGCCGACTCTGACCACAACAAACTGAAAGGTAGTGTTTTTTTGTGCGGTATCATGTCGTGACCATAAATCATAAAGAACTCTTTCATCGAACCGCATTTGTGATTAATAGCGCCACATCTTATCTATTTGTTGTTTCTCCCCTCAGCGAGCCAAGCTAGAGATCTCCTATCTAAGATGTTAGTGATTGATGCCTCCAAGCGCATCTCTGTAGACGAGGCCCTGCAGCACCCCTACATTAATGTTTGGTACGACCCAGCCGAAGTGGAAGCGGTAAGTGGATCGCCGACCGGACTGCATGATCTTTAAATGGGTCACATGAGATTTTAATTGCATCACTTGAAGTGGAAAGTTGGCATCGCTCTTGTGCCGTCAATGTGCCATTCAAGCCATTTTCTCTTTCTCAGCCCCCTCCAAAGATCCTAGACAAACAGCTGGATGAGAGGGAGCATACCGTGGAGGAGTGGAAAGGTTAGACAGCATACTAAGATTCGTAACACTACACCCAACACTTCACTTTTCACTGTCAGTTTCAGTATATTATTTACCCCCTGGCTCCTGAGTGCTAGGATGTATTTCTATTCAGTAATGTTAAAAGTGACTAGCATGATAAAATGCATGTATTTAGACATTTAGTTGGCTGTCCACATTATTTTACCACTTCAAAACACTACGGGTTATAAGTTAAGAAGTCAACATGGAAAGGTGAATTTTGGTTTCAAGTTAGCTACCAAAGCAGCTGGTTAATTTAGCAGAATATCCCTTATATTATTATCAACTGCTAGTCACTATTAAAGCTATCCACTATAGTTAATACATTCCATTTTGTGAAAATCAGATGTGTTTACAATGAAATAGAAATGGTCAGCTAGTCAGATTCTATGATTCGTTCATCAGCGATGACATGACCATTTTCTATTCATGGAAAGCTCAAAAATAAACCATGTCTAAAGAAATCCAGTGGGGCAGCCAGTGAATGTGTAGACATGCAGTCATTTGGTCACAGACATTGTTGCCCAAGGAGGTCTGTATCTCCACTGTAGTTGCCAGAGGGTGCGTTGCGTGACTCGAAATCCCCTTTTAAAGCCTCGCAGTTAGTGTTTTCCACTGCGGGGAACCTGATTCTGTGGAGCACAGGAGGGCTTAAGATTGTGAGTAAATATCACTTTCAGTTGTGCAGCAGGATGAGCTCATCCTAACCCCCTGCCAGGTGATAATGACCCCTCACTCATTTTTTTAGAAGGGTCATGCCAGCACAGGCTGTCCAAATTAGAAACATGATGCTGCTTGGACTGTACAGTATGCAATACACTCTGACTGTACACAAAAAAGTGTATCACATCCTGTGATACATGCATCAATGATTTCTCTCTGTCTTTCCTGTCCCATGTAACCTTCTCCTGTTTTTCCATTTGAAGGGCTAATTTATAAGGAAGTGAGCGAATGGGAGGAGTGGACAAAAAATGGCGTGATAAGAGGCCAGCCACCTCCTTTAGGTGAGTAATCATTAGAGCTTTGGGAGATGAGAGGGGAGGTGGAAAGGATGAATTACAGTGATTCAATACTATTTTTGTTTGTTAGAGGCAGATGTAAGCCTAAGAGATCTAGGTTAAATCTGGGATGAATTTGGTTGAATTTGTTATATTTTTTTTAGACTTCCAAGTTACATATAACCATTGTTTTAACAGCATTTCAATGTGAGTCACAGCGGTGTAGTAGGGCCTTAATCAGAGATTTGGGGAATAAAGACGAAATATTTCGATAACAAAGTCGAAATATTTTGAGCATAAAATCAAAATATTTCAAGAATGAAGTTATAATATTTCCAGAGTAAAGATGTGATATTTAAAGAATAAAGTCAAAATATTTTGAGAATGAAGGTCACTGAGGTGACATAGCCTGCAGACCAGTAGCTATGTACCGTATATGACTATATATGATACTGACTAGGACTGCATCTAACGATTATTTTTGTTATCGATTAATCTGCTGATTATTTTCTCGATGAATCGAATAATCGTTTGGTCTATAAAACATTAGGAAACAGTGAAAAATGCCTATCACAATATGTGATGACCTCATCAAATGTCTTGGTTTGTCCCAAAAATATTCAAGTTATTATAATGCAAATTTTCACATTTGAGAACCTGGAACAATCTTTTTTGGGGGATTTTTGCTGGAAAAATAACAATAATAACAATTAGTCGATTATCAAAATAGTTGCGATTAGTTTTCTGTCGATCGATTAATCGACTAATCGTTACAGCTCTGATAGTGACAACACAAAACACACAAACACAAGTGTTTTGCAAGGAAAAATAGTAACTGTACAGTATATACTATGTACAGCCAGGAAAAGTAAAGGATGCACATGCAATCCAGTCTACCCAATTCATTCATAATAAATAACCTATTTCTTGTGATTCTTTTTATTCTCATAATGTGACACTTTTGTTGTAATATTATGACTTTTCTGAAAATATCGTGACTTTTTCCTTAAAACATTACAACTTTATTCTCGAAATCTCAGATATATTTTTTTCTAACTCTGTTGTAGCGAAGCAGCCCCCAACTACACAAAATAACTGAAATGGTTAAATAACTGAGATGTCTATGCAATTTTCATCTTTTCAACAAGATTTAGCCCGATTCTAAACTAGACATAGTTTCACCTGCAAATGACCAAATCGGTGCTTACTGGCCTTACTTACATGTGCATATGTGACTCATCAGATAATGGCAGTATCCTGTGTATTTCAATGAAACCTATTCGTTGACGTGTGTTTTTCGCAGCACAGGTGCAGCAGTGATCGACAGCCCCCCTCAGCCCACGTCCTCCTCCTCTTCGGCCAACGATGTCTCGTCCATGTCCACAGAGCCCACTGACCCGAGCAGTGACCCCACCATGACCTCTGAAACAGACAGCAGCCTGGACAGCCACACCTCTCTGGGTGCACTGGCCTGCTGCAGATAACGCACACATTCAATACACACACACCTACACAGAAAAAACAAACCTTTCCTCATCAGTGTGTGTGATGGGAGAGGGTTTAGGCCAATGGAACTTCTCATGTTAGTTTGTAGAGCTGCGCTTTTAATGTACAGTTTGTTTTTATTTCCCCTCCCCCCTACACTGCTGTAAATGATTGTGGTTTGAAATTGTATCATTATTACTGTATTTTTGCTGCAAAGAATCAGAGTATGTTTTGATGTGAATCTGTGATGTATGTTATGAAAGAGAGGGATTTGAGTGTACTTTACACATTGCTGTTTTTTAGCTACTGCTACACAGTCGAATACCGTACTGTTAGCACTGCAATATTATGTTGAGTATATTTTTAAATTGTTCATTTGGCATTTTTGTATAATTTTTGGGACATTTGAATGAATCTACACAATTCTCTCTTTAACAGTAGACTATAGCACATTTCATCTCGGATCCAATTGCAAATGGATGATTTTATTTTGATATCGTTCCTCATCTTTCTTGTAGAAAGCGTCCCTTGGTGTATCCAAGTTAACTTATTTCTTAGTATTATGTCACCTCTGATTGTGTGCATCTTGACAAGCAGTCAAATGGTCTTTTACCCTGACACTGAATTTCTTTTTTTACTATAGCATACTTTTGACTGACTGTATTTTAACTTGTTTATTTACTTGGATGTAATTTTTAGATGATGGTCTGTTGGATGAGGAAGAACAGGGTGAATGTAAGTGAGCAGAAATGTGGCACAGTGAGGAGCCAATGATTACTGTTAGCGCTGTAACAAGTTAATATAGGCCACTCCACTGGCTAGCATGAGTTCTGTATCTGGGGACTGTCACCAGAGACTAAGTCTAAATTAGTCACTTTACCCTTTTGGCAGGTTCTTTCAGACATTATTCACAGCTGTCTGATATTTAAGATATTTAATTTAAGTGCCCTTACTCAGTTCAATGATTTTCAGTCCTCTCCGTGGCAGATGCCCCTCTCTTCTGTGGTGCGTCTTTCTGAGTTCTACCTCACACATGCACACACACTCAAACACACGTTTTTGAAGAGTATGTATATCATGGCACACATCATTCGAAAGAAATGCGAAAAAAAAAAAGATCCAGTTTTTTTCTGTATTTGTTATTTATTTATTTATTTATTTCAAGCTAGGAGGCGTCTATTGTATGTAATGTACATTTCATTCAGAAGTACTATTTATATGCATTTTGTTTCATTTTTTGTTTGTTTTCTGTGCAATATAATTCATAGATTAGTATAGCCAGTGATTGATCTGTACATTTTACTGTAGATGTATGTATGTTTTCTGAGAGTCAGGAAACAGGCATTTGCTACCTGCCATGATAACCTTTGGATGTATTTGATGGCTCAAATTCCCAACCTGTCCCTTTGCCCTTTTCATGGTTGGGCGCTCCAGGCAGTAACCCCTAGCATCAGCTCTCAGAATGCACTTTGGGGGATTGTGACGCATGTCCTGACCCTCTCTGGGCCACATCTCAACTGACTGTTGTGGCTTCCTCTTTTCGTGGTTTTTCCTCTCCTACATCTCCTCCGAAATAGAAAAGATAGAGTAGATTACGCATGAGTTTTCTCTGAGCAAATCTGGTTTTAGTGCAGGTACATTTAGAGGAAAGAAAGGAAAGCCATTCAGCACTACTGGGATGATGCTGCAGTCTTCTGGTGGTTTGGCCAAACACTGACAGCAAAGAGTTAACCTGTTGTGGTGTGTTTTGGTAAGGCCAGTTGTGTGACTTTTAGCCTTTGGATCTGAAATTGCCTCACTAACAGACTAATTATATACATCAGAAATGGAAACTGTCTACCTTCAACTCCAGCAAATAAAAGAGTTGAATTTTAATGTCTCACATTGTTGTTTCTTTGACTGTCAAGTTAACATTTCTTTCACAAATATGAGTTCTAAGGGGGAATGAACAGGGTGTGTATGGGAAGACTGTACCTCATATATAAGGCTTTTTCTGCTCTCTTACAGAGGGATCGAGTCAATAAATAATCAGCTACATGACCTATGGTGTATAATAGCAAGGAATTTTATGGAATGGTAAAATGAGAGGTGCTTGGTCCAGAGGAGTTCTTGTTTGGCACCGGCACTGGTCAGTGTAGGCACAAGATGGCTGTACTAAAGAGGACACGATGGCAAGTAGTACTGCGCTAGAGGTATTTGGTCTTCAAAGCTTTGGGGCTGGCTGGTCTTCCCAGTAATCGAGCTCCTCCTCCTCTGATGGACCAGATGAAGGCAGGTTGGTTTGGTCTAGTTGGTCCGTGTTGCTCCTGTGGTCAGATCTCCAAGGGTTTTGAAGAACTCCTCCATCTCCTGCTGGAGGAGAACGTTGCGATTCTCTGCGTCTTGATGTGCCCGCTCTGAGTTCCTGAGTCGGATCTCTAGCATGTGAAACTTCTTCTTCTCCTGGTCCAGCTCCTCCTCGAGGCGGTTTACCTGGGACTGGTACTTAGAACAGGACTCCTCCAACCTCAAAGAAGAGAAAAAGAGATTATAAATAACACCTCATCTGATTTTAATTGGTTATTTGACAGGAAATGACAAGTTCTTACTTGCGAATGCAGGTTTCATAGCTCGTCCTCTGTTTCTTCAGCTCCTGCTTGAGCTGGGTCAGCATGTTGGCGAGACCTTCATTTGTTCCTGCGAGATCATCCTCGGTGCCACTTGCGCTGTGATCCAGAGTACTTGTACTATCCCTCACCTCTGTGGGTCTCTCTTGATCCTGCCCTGATTTTACTGCTTTATCGCTTCCCTCTGGCTCAGCCAATGAGATCTCAAAGGACGTCCACATGGAGGAGGTGTCAGCAGGCAGGCTCAGACTGGAGGGGGCAACATTGTCATAGGCAGACAGTCTGTGGGATTGGTGGAGGGCTCTGTGAGACAGGGATGTTTGAGGGGAGTCTTCATCAGAGTCTCTCTGCGAGTCCTTAAGCGAAAGAGTGGTCTCTTTAAGGGAGAGGGTTGAATCCTTCAGAGACAGAGTAGAGTCTTTAAGTCTTTCACCTGATGAGGTGGTGCGCCTGTGAGCTCGGAGGGACGACAGGCCATTCATCAGCCAGTTGCTCCCACCAGCTGCTGACACATCCCCTGCCGACCCCCCCATTTTCCCCCTCGGCCCCCCAGATGCTGCACTGCCTTTGAAGGAGCACCTCCAGGAGGGCAGGCCTTTGGACTGTTTACTGGGGCTAACAGCTGCTTCACTTCCACCTTTTCCTTCAGTTTTGCTCTCTGCTTTTCCGTCCACTTTCTCCTCTGTCTTACTTTTGCCCTTCCCTTCAATCTGACCATCCTCGCCCTTCTCCGACGTTGCAACGGGGCTCGGTGCAGTCGGGGTGGAAGATTGGGGTTTCTCTTTAGGGGTTTTGGAGCCTGTGCCCGAGGAGGGTGGGGGGTCAGTGTCTTCTTGTGACAGCCACTCCACTTTGCACCGTTGGAGAGGACTCAGCTGTTCCTGTGAGGGAATCTTGGTCTCAGTTTCCATCTCCTCCCGTTGGTAAAGTTGGGTGTGTTCACTGATCAGCACAGTCATCAGGTGTTGCACCTGTGAACTCCCTGTTTATAATGTCAAACACACACACACACACACACACGTATACCTGCTTGAAATGTTTCATGGCATTGTACATATTGATTGGAAAGCAAGTTTATGTCACAAAGTTTGCTGCAGATTAACATATGTTGACATTATCACCAACCCTCCATCATAGTAACTGGATCCTCCATTCTGGCCCGAAGGATATTGGGTCCAAACACAGTGGCCAGATTCTGAACACTCATCTTATTTTCATTGGAGTGAGATTGAACCTCATCCAGAAACCTGAGCAGACAGAATCAAAAGCAGAACTTATTTCCACACATGTAAAATCATCAGTGTTGACTGCTTTGCTTAAAATTGGCAGAAACCCCTTGTTTCTTTTTTATTCAGTAAAATGAATGAAAAGGAGCACTGAGTCATGATTCTGGCTGGTGTGTGGGCTCTGCTGATGGTCTTTATATAGATGCAGAAGGCAGAGAAGACATGCAATTATACACACTCAGAGTCAATCAATGTGATGTCACTTCCCCTGATGACGAGGATGTGGGTGGAATGAATGTTATTTCTCTTGCATGACAGGGTGACAAATCCTCAATCATCGAACAGTGTATGGGAAATAGCAGCAACAGTAAAACCCATGAGTGAACTTAACAAGTGCTGATATATACAGTTGACGACAAGACAGCATTTACTTACTTGCAGATGTATTTAAGGAGGTTGTAGTTGACCTGAGGAAGGGATTTCACCTGTTTGCCTAGCTCTAAGATACCCTTGAACAAAAAAAGACATGTTTATTACTAAGGCAAGAGTTTGGAAATATACCAGTCAAGTTTTAAGCAGACATGTAATTACCATTTCTTTATCCTTGGTAAGAAGTTGAGCACAAGAGAGAAACTGTGTGTATTTGGAGAATGGGATTATAGGCTCCGGCAGCTCCCGTATGTACAGCTTTAGCAGCGATGCCACTGTGTGGACATCTGTGGTACTGTAAGGGACAGAGAGTGGACATTAAGAATCCTATCCAACGTAGATTACAACTTGGCATGCTGCTGTAGATAAAATGCCCCCTCCTGCTGCATCACCTGTCAAACACTGGCTTCCCGCCACGGTCAAACGCATCCTGCAGCTCTCGAACATGATTGGTCTGTCCAGGGGCCCTGAAAAGGCCCTCCTCCTCGAGCCCGTGTTGACGTATGAAACACACACACTGTTCGACCAGCACAGGGACCAGTCGCTGAGGGCCACACTGGGCCTCGTACAACATTGTCTCCTCTAGGTGCTGCCCAAAGACACCTGCAGCCACACAACACAGACAATGACCATCAATAAGGTTATTAATATCTCACAATGTTTCCTCATGTGTACCCAAGAGGTTTAAGTCCCCTCTTTAAAGCATTAATGCTTTATTTGCTAAATTACAGTAAATGTAGACATTTGTGTATGTGTATGCATGTGTTTAAGAATCACACCTCCTCCAAGTGGAGCCCATATGACTCTACGTATGGCTCTGACCCATTCCTCCATGTCACTCTGAGAGTTGGCCATCAGCAGGAATGATTCGTGGCTTATACCTGTTCGATCCTTTTCTCCAGCCCCCCCTGAAAACACGACCATATTTCATTACTTTCTGGATCAATAGGACAAAATCTCAACATATCTCAAAGCCACTGTGCTTCAAATATGCAGTATCACACCCAGAACAGATACCACTTTTACAACTGATCACATTAACTGTGTCATCTGTAAACAACCAACTAGAAATATCAGTATTTTCAATAACCTTATTAGCTCCAGCACCCCTGTAAAGTACAAAGACACAACCACGCAGCTCTGTCTCTCCTTCCTCTGGCTGCACGCAGCGTGATACCACCCGGTCTGACATTTTAGTTTGACATTTTAGTTTATTTCAGTTTAGCTTTGATTACACTATGTGAAATTCTCTCCCTTTATGTGACTTTGTAATCGCTTGCCTTTGAAGAGGTAGAATCACTACTCAATTGCAGATGGAGATAAAAGCATATAAGCTGCTATTCATAAAATGTTCTCACATTTTGTGCTGATGAAAACCACAGAGACAGAGACAAAGACAGAGATTTTTGTAAGTGGATTTGGTTGGAGTTGCATGTGCCTTGCTGTGTGGGCTATATATCAGTACCTGCATTCATTACTAAGTCCTGCACTGTGGTGCATAGTGTGTTGTGTGTGAGAGAAATGACCCAGAAAGAGTAGTGTTCCCTGTGGACACCAGCAACTGCACCATACCTCTCACTCAGTCTCTTTCTGTCCAGGACCTTTTCCTCTGTATCTTTTCACTTATAAACTTTTTCTACAAAGTGACACTAGACACCATCTCCCATGTTAAAAGGCCACACTGGTGTATTTGCATGTTTTACCCCATTTACTACAAATTGCATATAGTTTGGGTGACCAACCATTTTCCAAAGCACATCATTGTGTTTTAGATTTTGAGTGTGTTTTCTTAACTTGTAGGCAGCCAGTGGTCTCCATTCATTTGTATGGAAATTGGCTTGCAGAGAACTACAACCTGGAGGTTATTTATCAGAATGAGCATCTTATCCTTTCTCATGACCATCGAAGTTGATTTTCATCCTGCTGTGAAATAAATTGAAACCAGTGGCTGCCTGAGAGGTGGGAAATAAAGAAATAGGTTGGGATGAGGAAAACTTTGATGTTATAGAATATCATTGCATGTACCAATCAACCATTCCAAATAGTTCAGCATTTAAGAAAGTAACCATACATCAATATGAAATTGCAATATTGCAGCATTGCAATACATTTAAAATTTGCTACCTGAAGAATCAATACAATATTGACCCAGGTATTCTCCTGTCAATGTCCTTCCATAGTAAATGAGTTAAAACATGTGTTAACACTGGGTTGATCCTTTAAGTGAAGTGCACAAACACAGAAAGGCCACATACATAATTAAAAACACTAACTGCATCAGTCTAATAAAGTATACAGTAGATGTGACCACATCTGCTAATGATGCAGTGTGTTCCATTTACCACTCTGCAGCTCTGCAGAGCTTAAATCTGCTGACATTCATGTAATTCCAAACACAGGTAATGTGTGAATATGTGAGTACTGTATGTACTGTATGTGTATGTAATGTCCAACACATCACCAAAAGCTGAGACGGTGCAGCAGAGCAGAGACAACAGACTGTCTGTGTTGTCAGACATACAGAGTGAAAATGTCACTGTTGTTTCTGTGCACAGTGTTTCTATGAAATCAAGGCTTTTTTCTACAGGACGTCTGATGCAATACTGTTTGTCTATCTAGGGATCGCCAGTTACTTCACTTCTGCAAAAGTGAAATTATACATCAAGACCTTGTCAATCTCACAGAAGCCAGAGCGGGAGATGTATACAACAGTTTTCAGTTTCACTTTTCAACAGTTCAATCTGCTTTCAAAAGTACTTCAATACAGGAGCATTACAGTATTTCTACCTCCTCTTTGATAATCAAAGCTGAGAAAAATGTACTTACTACCGTCATTAATGGAAATCTCATCATCAGGATAAACTGTCAGGGTGTTAGTCAACCTGCTGCAGTAGTGGCCCATGTTGAACCTGGGGGCTACCACTGAGCAGTGGCAGCCCTTAAGAGGAACGGATGCTCGCAGGTGAATCTATGCTGATATGACCCAAGATGCCGTTCCATGAGAGCCAAACAGACACACTAACTTCATAGCCAGTAACTACGCAAAGTGTCTCATATCTTCCAACTTTTAACTTAATGTTTATCCAAATACAACTTCCAACTTCTTCCTTTCTTCATTTTCTTTCTTTTTTCTTTCTTTCCTTTCTACAAGGCAGGCGCTCTGATCTATATGCTGTACATACTGTCCACTGTTCTGACCGTAATCATGCCAACCCCACGCTGTCAAGAGCAGAAATGAATGGAGTCCTTGTTTAACCCTCAGACGCATGGCTGTGGCAATCACATCCATTCTGGTGTTCTGCATATTTCATGCATGTGTTATGGCCTGTGACTCATATGTCGCTTTGAAGTTACTTCTGTTTTTTTCCAGTCATCACTTTGATTCTGGGTCAACTAGGTTTACACAGAGGATGTGACCTGCTGCATGTACAGTATGATCACAGTTTCAAGCAACACGAGGAGATACTCTCTGTAATTTACGGCAAATCTGGCATTGGGTTTATGTTCTACTGGTTGTGGTATATGGTATATTCATCACTTTCTGAACACCAAAAAGTCATGGGTTGCAGGTATAGCTAGGTGTGGTACTCTCAGTCCAGCTTTGATCTTGTTGGTTTTTTTCTGCAAAACACATTTTAAGTTTTGGTCTTGGTTTTGGTGGGAAATTACATTAGATGATATCATACCTCAGGATTCAGTGAAACAGAACATTTAAAATAAAAATCTAAAGTTAGAACAATGATTTTTCTGTTTGGCTCTCAGCACTAAACAGATGGTTCAGCATCACTTGAACAAGACCTGCTTACTTACTCACTTCCTTACACAACATAGTTGTCACCATGCCAGCTCACCTGGAACAATTTCAAATGGGTGGCGACCAGGCTCGTCCTGATTGGCAGGCAGCTCATTGACTTGACTGCCCTGAAGAGGAATACAACCCTGTAGGAGAAAGGAGAGGACGGCGTGAGATAGATAGGAAGACAGACTGACAGATACATGGGCAGGCATGAGGAAAACACCTGTATCAACGGTATTCAAAGGCCAAACAAGAAATCAATTAGTGGTTCTGGACTTGGACGTGTAGTGCATGTTAAACATTATAGAGTTCTGAGTACACTGGGCTCTGGGCATCCGTCCAACACAGCAAGGTAATGATGATGGAGGGAGGGATGACTCAGGGAAACATCTCTTCATCTATTTATCCCTCTGGCGCTTCCTGATGTACTTGCATTTCTGATCCTTCCAGCATTGAGAAGGTCAAAGGTCAACTACTAAGTGCTTACAGCAGAACCACAGGGCAGCTAGTTACCACATTATCAGTGTGTGTGTCAGGGCAATAACCACACACTACGACTTAAATGGAGCGTGTGGGGATGAATGGATATTTATCCAGCTATAGTTTGGCACCAGATATATAAAGTTGAGAGCATGTCGCTTTAGAAATCATGGTCACTAAAGCAGAAAAGTGCTTAAGGGCCACAAAATGTATTTTGTCGCCTGATTTAAAAGAATCAATAAGCTATTTTCAGATTTGGAGAACACACAATGGATCGACTGGCCCTGGGGGAAAATACTAATCAGATAAATTCATGAAGCTTGAATATGTATCAGGCTTCTACCAGAATTAATCCAAATATACAGCAGTGCAGCCTCCTGGGACAACAGGTGACATCAGGTACCTGTCTTGTATATGTGTATATTAAACGTGTTATTTTGTAAGCGTCACCTGTGCCTTGGTTTCATCCTGGTCCTTGTAGAAATACAGAGCTTCAGTCCGCAGGACAAACCAGCGCAGCTGCCAGTTTTTCATGATACTCCGCTGTCTCTTCAGCCAGCCTGCCTTCAGTGCTTTCTCCTGATCCAGAGGAGAGCAGGGCCGGGAGAGCCGAGACAGCTCTCCAAGCACCATGCTCTTGGACCTTGCTGCATGAAGACACACACATAGAGATAAAATGATTAAGACCATCAGAATGAGCGTGAGACAGAGAGAGATAAAGAAAAAGAGAGTTACAAAAAGACATTTTCTTTCTTTGTTGTTTTGCTGTTATTCTAAAAATTCACCCAGAGACGATCCTGAATCATTATTCACAGAAGTCTCCCTTGGGTTCTGCTAAGCCCACAGGCTTGACCATGCATCCAGATTTCCTCTTAAGTCAATCTACCAAGGCATGGCCTCCATTTTGCAGCAAAGACATCCGGCTTTAAGATGAAATCCATCTAACTGTTACATTACATTTTATTATGTGTTTCAGACATTAATGAGGGCATATATTATTTCCAATTTCATTGCTGTACAGACAGGACTTTTGCTTTGGATCAGGTTGCGATTTAACTGCTACAGACTGATGACATGCATGGATTATATATTAGCATAGGTATGCCAAAGGTATAGAGCAAAAACAGTGACAATAGAGCAATCCCTAGGGAGTCAGGGGGAGAGAGAAAGAGGGAGAGAGATAAACAGAAGGCAGAGGGAGAGGAGAGAGAAATCAATGGCGTCTTTTTTCCTGTTAATTGCATCTTGCTTTCTGCTGAGGACAGCAGGGAAGGTATCTGCAAGGGCCTGGACTGAAATCTCTCTCCTATTTCCTCTCTCTCTCGCTTATCAGCTCTCTGTCTGGACTCTTCATTTCATTCCTCCCCTTTCTGGATGTCCTTCATTTGCAGAGTCATGATTGCTGGGAAGCGAGAAGACTGGAGACGAGGCCATGTGAAGCAGTCATTAACAAAACTGTATGCTGACAGCAGAAGCCAGCCGAGCAGGATCTATAAATACAGCAGACATGGTATATCTTTAAAAAAGAGGCAGGAAATCTCAGAGAGGAACTAGTTTTTTTTTATATACAGTCAGCAAAGAACTAGTGTAAGGCTCAAATTGTCATATTTTCAGGAAATGATATGATATGTTACTCAAAGTGCATCGCCTCATATTAAATTAAATGATATACATATCCACGTAAGTACTTTTATGTTATTAATGATTAGTGATGATGATTAATGATTAGAAAAATGGCCCCTCTGAGTGTTAAACTATGATATATTATATTATTGAGTTATTTTTACTGATGCATTAATGTGTAAGCAGCATATTA
>NTHP01000135.1:182037-198550 GCA_003416845.1 Oplegnathus fasciatus | reverse complement strand
AATAAATGTAGTGGAGTAAAAAATACAATATTTCCCTTTGAATTGTAGTGTAGTAGAAGTATATAATAAAGAATCACTCTCACTTTCAAGTAAAGTACAAGTACAATACCTCAAATGTACTTACTGTAAGTTCAGTACCTGAGTAAATGTACTTAGTTACATTCCACCACTGAAATGTCAAAAGTAAAAGTACTCATTATGCATGAAAATGGCCCCAGTCAGTGTTACATTATATCATAATCACGTTAATTATTAATGATGCATTACTGTAGCATTTTGCTTGTTGTTGTTGTGTTTGTTTGGTCGCAATGGAGCAAATTTAAACTACTTTATTTACTGTTGGGTACTTTAATCTAATAGAATGCATCACATTTTAAGATCATTATATGTTTGTGCATCTTAAACTGTACAGTAACTATAGCTGTCAAATGAAATGGAGTAAAAAGTACAATTTTCCCTCTGAAGTGTAGTGACGTAGAACGTCTAAAGCAGCAAGAAAAGCAAATACTCAGCTACAGTAGAAGTACCTGAAAATTGTACAAAAGTACAGTATTTGAATAACAGCACTAGGGTACATCCCACCGCTGCTGGTAATAACTTCTGGATATTCAATCCTAGTTAAATCATTCAACTAATGTTGGAATGATTAATGTATCAGATTGTTAGGATTTATTAGATCATTATTTCATTGACACACATATTAATGGTCTTTTTTTTACTAACATATAAATGAGACCATAATAATATTTAGTAATGATTATGATTAACATGGTGCAGTATCAAAACTTTTTTAGTTTTGACAGGGTCTCATTAATGAAATCTCGAGGAACATCTCAAAACGCTTCACTTGTTGACTAAAAACCCTTCATTATTCACGCAAATGTCCTCATATTGACAATTATTCAGCCACACAGATAATGGAGAGAAGCCTCAAACACCAATAACATCCTTCCCATAAGACTCTGCTCTACTTAACTGCTTTAGGATTCTGGTCTTACATCTAAGCTTCTGAGTGCCGATCCAGCTCTGTGATGCTGTATGAATTTGCCCTGAATGATGCTGCATAAAAGGGTCAGAGGAGAGCAGAGCTGGGAATCTAATCAAAGGAGAATACCATTACAGCAAATGAGAGATGGCAAGCGCAGAAGATGTGGCAAGCAAACTGAAGTGGCTACTGCACTCTCCAACTGTGTTCGTGAAGGAGAAAGAAGAGGCACTTCTCCTTCCCATCATCTTTTATGGTCTTAGTTTTACGGCTGGTCTAGAATAAGACAATGACTGCCAGGGGAGAAATGAAGCAGCGACCCTGCCTAAACACGCACAAGAAAGTAAGGGCTCTTGAAGCTGCTGCAAGCCAATATTTCGCTTCATTACGTCCATTTTCATACAAAAAAGTGAAATTAATTCAAGGAGTTCACAAATCCTCACAGACTTTTATCTCCTGTCATGGTGGAAATCCCTCTGAAACAGCAATCATGAGGATACTCTTATCTAAAAACCAATGCCAGTCCATTTCCTTGACATAAGTTGGCAACTGTCACCACTCCCCGAGCCACCTGAAGCAGCGGGTGTTGGTTGTCTATAGCAACCACCTGCCAAGAAGAGCACAGCAAGTATTTTTACTCTGCATCATGGTAATCTCGGTGCCAGGGGTTGTTCCTGTGATTTACAGCTTCCTTATTCATCTTCACAGTCATGTGAGAGGCATGTATATGTGGCGTCCCAACTTTAGCGGTCACAAGTGGATTTTACCCCGCGTTAGAGGAACTATGTTTGACGGTCAGCTGTTGTGATTTACAGGAGTAGAGAGCCCTGCATTCCTTTCATCACCTCTGATCTATCTGTCACCTGCTAGAAACCATGCCAAACCAAAAACTAACCCAATAAACCCTGAATAAATAGAGATGTGGTCATGTGTTCAGGTGTGAACATGTCTGGACCATTGTTGGAGGGAGGATTGTCCTTCCAGCAGCCATGTTTACTACAATCTACAACCAATCTCCATCAGGATCAAATCTTCTAGGAATGAGGACAGTATAATCAAGAGACATGAGGGATTACATCACCCTGTAGTAGAGCATGTTAACTCTCACTGAGCATTGGGCACAGGAGATAAAGCCTCAACACTTCAGATCATGCAAGAAAACTCAGGTCATTGCTGACAACAATAGTCACTGGGATGCAGAATGATACTGGTGTGCAGATTCAGTGCTAACATGGCGCTGTTACACCTTTTTTGATGTCATTATCAAGGAAAGCACTGACAACAATATTGATGTCACATTATTACAAAGACAGCAGGACAGATGGAGCTCTGCAGAGGCAGCGAGGGAGGGAAAGAAAGAGATGGACTGCAGAGAGGACAGAAAGAAGCCAGAGAGCAAGAAAAGAGAGAAAAGAGATGGAGCGTAGAGGAGGGATGGAGGAAGGGGAGGAGGGACTGTGCTTACCCCGGCGTGTCTGTTTTATCTTGGGGCTCAGCATGGTTACCGTTGCTGTGCTGCTCCCTCTCACAGAGACATGACTGCATCCCTCTGTTCACACACTATTCCTCAAACACACACACTCAGCTCCTCTCGCTGCTGCCTCGCCCTGTTACTCCTCATCCTCTCCGAGCATCTCTCTCTCCGGCTCACAGTCTCGCACCTGGACACTGTCTCCGTCTGATTTCACACACACACATACACACACTTACAAGCACTTAACCACACACTCTCCTCTTCCTCCCCTCCTTCCTTTCATCTCACTCCCCCTCTCTGTCCCACTGGCCCGGCGTGCTGTTGTTCTCACATACCTCGAGCCCTGCCCACTCTCTCTCGCTCTCTCTCCCTCTCTCTCCTTTGCTCTCTGTCTCTCTGTCTCTCTGCCTTCTGCTGCACACTCTCAGTATCAATTTCTCACCGTCTATAAATATGTCTGGCTGTGTGTCCTCTGTCTTGTCACCCATTTCTTTACATCGGCTCCCCGATCGCTCCACAGTCTTCACAATCCCTCCAGCTGTTTGCTCATGGAGATTTGATTATGGTCTCGTCTGTACCTGAAGTACAACCTCAGATCAATACATATGATTTAACTGACACCATTCTTATCATTATATGTTTGATGAGCAGAGCAAGTGGCCAAGTCATTCTATTGTCTGTGCCTATAAACCATTGCAGATGGATGATAAATTTGGGTGGACGTGTGTTTAAAACTGACAAAACTCCACTGCACTGCACTCATATTTAGTATCCCGACTCATTCAGGCTTTGATTTATAGTCTGAGGGGAAATGCCACACTACTCAGTCACTCAGCAGTCTGTATGGTGGAAGCCACAGCACTCAAGGGTGCGATGTTCTTGTTCCTATTCTGCCTGGTAGGATTGTAGTGGATGTGATAAAGCAGATAAATGCTGCAGTTCAAGAGGCTGAATGAGATTAAAATGCAGTACAGAGACATTGCTAGAGGGGAGAGCTGACTGAGCTTCCTCATAAGAAAAAAAATAACCTACTCAGCTCACACATAACAATCAATGACAAATGGCTAACACTATGCACTGCGTTAATGAAGGCTTCACAAAGGAGTCACAGTGCATTAGTAGTAACATAACCTTGTAAATCTTTACACTTTCATAAAAACAGCTCATACCCTGAGATACAGAGAAGAGTTCATACAGATAGATTTGACAGAGAAATGGTGTGGACCCAGATAAATCTCTTAAAATTAGAGCTTAACTTTACGAGAGCTCAGATAGCCAGAAAAGTTGGATCATAAGCATCACTTTGCTTGATACAGTGATCTAAAAACAGTGCTTTACCTGCCAATTCCTTTGGTTTGTCACTGGTCAGAGGAGTCCTGGATGGTTTCATGGCAGTGAACCCGTCCGCACACTGCATCCTTCTCCACTGGGGCCATTTCTAGAGCCACAACACACACACAGGCACACTCAGGGTCTAAACAATGGCAATAAAGAAATCTCAGTCCTCTACTTAATTGATAATCACTAAGAAACAAATCAAATGACATTCACATACCCAAAGAGAAGGGATTACTATAGCTGCCATCATCAACACACCAATGACGTGCGCCTGAAGAATGCTGATGTGAACAGACTCTGATAGAAGGAAGGAAATAAAGACAGTCATGTGAGTATTACTTGCCATGTCATCTCGGATGGGCAGACCAGACGACTCTCAGTCCGGAGCCAGATGCTCTATGCTGCACAAGAACGCATCACATAGTCCCAAGCAGCTGCTGCGATAGGTACCGCTTTACAGAGAAATAAAACACAGCTGTGCGATGCTCTCCTGCTGTTCTCTGCTAAATTTTCTGTCTGTCTGTCATTGAGGAAGTAAGCTGCCTTGATGGAGAAGTGAAAACTGCTGACTTCTGTGTAAATATTATTATGAGTTTCTCCTGTCGATTATTACTGTACGTTTTCTCCACTCACAACAGAGTAAAATCCAATGCTCTGGCTGTCAGTGATCTGCCTATATAAATCAAGAAGGAAGATCACAAGCTTTGAATCTGAAAAGCTCTGATTCTCTCGAGCTACACAGTGAGATAAAAGAGAAAGATCAGTTTCTTATTTATGAATGGCAGGTTTCAGTGATTTATTAAACATATTTTTCTACAACATAAAAACATCATGGTATCATCTTGGAAACCAAAAGAAACTGTGTCACCACAGATAAAATACATTAGTACATACAAAATATATTAAGATATTGACAAATGACAGCCAGTTAAATATAACAACACTGATCCAGGGACAGAGAAATACAGCAGAAGCACTCAGTTTCACAGGCTTACATGCACTCATCTTAACCACTCCATATGCATGACTGGCATATACAGTAGACACTAAATAATATCACATGACGTAGCCACTCACGTAGTCCAGACACACCAGCGTCTGAGGGGTGTGGGGAACATCATCTATAATCTAGAAATATGGTCCTGAGGGACACATAGGAAATGAGTGTGTTTAATTGAAGGCATGAAAAGAGCATGTCTCATTAGTGAGAGCAGAGGAAGTGCCAAATGACTGGGAGCAGGTCAGAGAGGTAATGACATTAGGAACAAAGCCTTTCAGTGCACCGGCTATTAACCATTATCACTAGCTAATCACAGGACTTGCCAAGTACACAAATGTTCACAACCTTGACCCATATGCTTTACACCATGAAACACTTTTATTTAAAACAATAACGATGATGTTAAAAAAAAGTATGCTGATGTGGAATATAAAAAACAGTGTGAATGTGAGCATTCATTCAGAGGCGTTCCCTGCTAAAACACAGTTTAGGAAATAACCAGTACTTTACACAAAACGATGTAAACCAACAAGTTAATCAAAATACTGTTATCTTGAAAGTATTCAGTGAGGTCTCTAAAAACTAGGTGAACATTTAATCTCTTAGTGGTAGTTATCCTGCTAGCCACTTTGTGGACAAAACTGCTGACAAATCTACTCTATAGTCTGTATATTACTGTATATTAAAATAGAATATTAAGATATAACCGAGTTTTACATTCAAGTACAACATGTTATATGGCATTAGAAAGTTATTGAATCTAAAGAGGATGTTCTCACAAAGTGCACACCACAGACTCTGTAAACTGAGAATGTATATTTGTAAGTGAGTGATGAGGAAACAATTCGAGACAGCTGGATACAAGACAAACTCTTAAATGTCTATGGCAGTTTTGTCCTTTGTTTGTCCGCTGCCCACCCGTCTGCGACCCTCCAGCAGAAACGACAGCACCATGACCCAGCGCTGTCCAAGAGACCTCTGTCGTGCTGAGCTTTCGCACAGTCTGAAGTAGGTTGTCGTTCCCGTGGCGACGGCATCAAACTGCTCTGTCAGTAGCCACACCTCCCAAAGGAGTGTCAGCGCATTCATAATCATCATGACCACGACCCAGAACTCCTGCCCCAACAGTGTGAGCCACAATGAAAAGCTGTGACTACCTGCGGGCATCTTGTCAAACAGGTAACTTGTTGCTGTGGCAACAAAAAGGAGGTGGGCAATCACCATGGAAAGGATGAAGAGGAGGAAGAGGCGGTGGTTACCCCGGCCGATGCACCGGTTGAGGAAAAGGCAGTGGTGGTCGTAGTCTTTAATGCACACGTCACACAGCTTGCAGTGTTTAGTGTAGTCAGGCGGAAACAACTATGAGGAAAGCAAAGAGAGTGGGAGGGAGAGCGACAGGCTAGCAACAACTAATTCAACTTTTTGTATGATGTAGCCCATGACCTAGAAAATGTGCGTCTTTAACTTTACCGTCAACCCTATTGCAGAGACTTAATCACCGTAAATATTTCATCACATTTATTGTCACATCATTAGGATTCATTGTGACATCGAAGATTTTAGCAGAGGCGTGTCAAGAACTTTTTGAAGGGGAGGACCATGTGAAGGCACATACCAAGAGGAGAAGGGATGTGTGTACATTTCTAGATCTAGACACAAAGACTGATAAGTTTATAGTTAGATAACTAGATACATAGGTAGCTATGGGGGTATGCAAAACACCATGGCTCTCTGAACCATGACCAGTGTGAATGTCTTACCTCACAGTACGGACAGAACCTGTGAGGGCTCTGGTTGTTCTCCACCAGGTCAGCGATACAAGAGAACTGAGGATCTGCATCCGCTCTGTCCAGTGTCCCAGGGTCCTGAGTCAGAACCTTGCAGAACAAACCGAGGACCAGGGAGAAGTGGACCATTGACACCTGGACCAGAGCACTGGTCGGCCACACACATTCAAAAGGTTAAGGATGAACCCTTGGCATTTCAATACACAAAATCCAAGATTACATTTGCCTTGCTGTGTATATTTGGGAGAGCAAGACAACTCCTCTGTGAGACAACACAGGGGAGCATGAATGTGCTCACCAAATTTCACTGCATTCTGTCCATCAAATTTTGATATTCATTGAATTCAAGTGGAATATTTAGCTCAATGGTCCTGTCCTGAGGGTGGCACCATAATATTTAGGAATCATCCTGTGAGGACCATGATTATCAGTATCAAATTTTTAATCAATCCAGCCTTTGGTTGAGATATCCCAATGTGTTGGACAGGCCCACTAACACTGAACTTATCTCATACCGCTAGCCAGATAATAAAGAAAACATGCATGGGCATGAGACTTCACGTGTGCTGCATTTGTTAAGGATATTAGGCATTATTTTTCCATAGAAGCAGAGCAGGGAATGGAACAAACCAGCTATGAGGGTTCCCAAGTAGATCGGGTTGGGTAACCTAGAAGGAAGACAGAGGCCATCTCAACACACTGTGAAATATGACTTACTGACAAACATTTCACATGTATCACAATTTTTGTCAAACCTTTGGTACGTGGTCATGCGGTGGTATTGCGTGAAGATGCTTCTGGCCAGCCAGGGGAACAGCAAACCGCAGATTAGCCCCCCATAGCCTCCCAACATGGCTGCTATCAGCAGGATGGCAGCTCCACTCAGGGTCGGAAAAAACAGTGTCCAGTAATACAAAACTGGTGACATACAAAGATGTGTGAAAAAGTCAACGCACACACAGCACTTTGAATCTTACAGTGCCGTTATTATCGTCACCACTGTCATCTTTCTAATCATCATCCATGTTTTCATCGCTTGGTGAAACTACAAAGTAATATTTACCATGAGACTCTCTGGGCTTGTGGTGTATTGGCTCATTAATGTACCGACTCAGTAGCTTGGTGAGTTGCTGATGTCTAGAGAAAAATACACAGTATAGCAATGTATTAATCAGCATCAGGATCCCAAGAGACAAAAGTAATCTGCAAATGCCAACATACTGGATATTTAAAGGTACTGAGGGGTGTTACTATCCCATGCAGTGGCCTGCTAGTCAGTGTTTTTCCAGAGATTTCTGGAGATAGCAGATTCACCTAAATGTTTTCCCCTGTTTGCTGAGGTCCAGTGGCGTGAGGCCGCTGTGGTTCTTCTGATAGAGCATCCTGCACCCTGTCCTCTGCAGCAGTGTCCAGCACACCTCCACTCCACCCCTCTCTGCTGCAACGTGAAGCGCTGTCGCTCCCTGCTGGTCAACTGCATCCACAGCACATCTCTGACACACAAACAGAGGGTTGCGTTGCACAGCTGCTGAAAGATAGTAACATCTGCACTGGGCTCTGTTTCACAAACGCATCTTAAGACTTAACTGATGCTTGCCACATTCCCAAGTATATGGGATAAGATTATCTATCTAGGCTTTAGGGACTGGTTATGTTTGTTTTTATATGAATGGATTAATCCTGCTTTCGGTCATATTTCAGTTGATATATGATAGGAATCAAACTGTTTGTGTGAATCACCCTAATAATATATAATCGTTTAAATATAGTGAAATGCAATTCAACCCCACCACAAACTACAGCCACAAAAATGACCATAGAGTTGAATCAACACTTGAAAGGAAGGTTTTATTACAGAGCTGTTCACGAGTGCACTCATAAACTCACATAAACTGACAACTCAGCTTACATCACAACCATATTTTAATTCATTTAAAGCTGCACTGAGCAATTTATGACCATTAGTGGGCAGAAAGACTGCAAAATATCTATAAGAAAGGCAGCCCTCATATACCTCCAACTTATGAAGTTTTTATGGCTAAGGTGTCAGCAAACAATTGTCTTTTCACACATTCAGCAGACAAGCAACAATAGTACCCCAAAGGAGTTGTGTTTTTAAAACACTTGGTAAATGTAAGTCCAATACAGTACTAACTTTCTTTTAGCTCGGGTTGGGCCATGAATGCCTGAGAAAATCTGAGGAAATGCTTTTTATCACCAGCCAGCTTTTTATTTCAGCTTTTAACTATTTTGTGCTGAATTGTGTACAGGCATTAAGCTCATCTGAGCTTATTTGCGGAAAATGGCTGCCTACAGTTTTATGAGTGGTTAATGAGAGTGAGAACCAAAACAATGATCTTAAAGTGACTGAAAGCAGCTAAAAGTTGAGTAAAGACACAGTGCATAGTTGTATGTTAATTCTCAGTGGGTGTGGCAGCAATAGCTAAATCATTTTCATTTGACTCAATGTTACCATCAAAAACATTTTAATGTGACTCGTTGGGCCTCTTTACCATTATCATTAGTGGGGCATGTTAACCTAATTAAAATGATAGTACTACCGAAGTTTTTATATCTCTTCCAAAACATACCCATCCTAATTAGAAAGTCTTTTTTTAAAACACTTGATAAAAGTATTATCTCTTTCATATGGGATAATAAATCCAGTTGAATCAGCAAGCCCCATCTCCAAAGACCAAAGTGCTCAGGAGGTCTGGCTTTGCCCAACTTCCTTTTTTATTATTGGGCATGCAACATTCAGAAGTTAATTCACTTGTTCGAAGACAAACCATTTGCAGGAAAGGCAGACTGGGTGCAATTATAGTTCTCATCATGTCAACACCATCTGGGCTCAGTGGTTTGTGCAGCCCTGCCTCTTCTTATCAATAACACGAGTTCAAATATAATACTTAATCACTCAATAAAAATATCAGCCCAATTTAGAAGACATTTTGGGCTGCAAGGAACCTCTACACCCTCCCCCATTAAGTCAAATCACATGTTCATTCCCTCCTGTACAGACACTGCATTTACTTTATGGTATAATAAATGAATTAGCTCAATCAATAATCTATATGTAGAAGACATATTTGCATCTTTCTTTCAGTTATCCCAAATCTTCGACTTATTTAAGAATAATTTCTTCCGTTACTTGCAGATCAGAAGTTTTGTAAAAAAGATATTGAATTAATTTCAAAATAAGCCCATAAAATCACGTGTCGACCATTTTCTCGAATTGAATCCAGACCATAGAGGATTGATATCCCAGATTTATGAGCTCATTAACAACATCAATCCACACTCCATTGATAATTTAAAAATGGCCTGGGACTCTGATCCTGGAGTAGTTTTAACAGATGACCAATGGGACTCTGTCTGTAGACTTGATACACACATCGTCCACATCTGCTAAACATGGCTTAATTGAACTGAAGGTGGTACATAGAGTTCATTTTACTATTGCTAGATTGGCAAAGATTTATCCACACACTGAGCCGTTATGCCCTTGTTGTAGAGGCCAGCCAGCAGACTTAATGCACATGTTCTGGCTGTGTCTGAATCTCTCCACCTTCTGGATAAGTATCTTTAAAGCCTTTAGTGAGATGTTTGACATTCAATTTGACCCTGACCCAGTCTGTGCCCTCTTTGGCCTAACATCAAAGAAACCCTGTGCTCTCTTACCAAATAAAGCCTATGTGGTCATAGCTTTCACTAGACTAGACGTGTGATCCTTTTAAAATGGAAGCAACGTGTTCCTCCGTCCTTTTCTCATTGGGTCAAAGATGTTATGTATTTCTTAAAGCTAGAAAAAAATAAATACACGCTCAAAAGGTCCTCTCAAACCTTTGTTAAGACATGGAGGCCCTTTCTGGATTTTTATGACTCTCAATAGGAACCCCTCGATAAAGAGTAGGGTGGAACCCATAAATGTCCTGTTACAGCAGTAATCCCCCCTTCCTTTTCCCCCCCCTTTCTCTTTCTCTTCTTCTTTTTTCCCTCTTCCATTTGTTTGAGTAATTAGTTTAATACAATTGTTTGATTATTTTATTATATTTTTTTCCCTGTCCTTCACCTGAATGTACTCTGTGTACTCTACTTGATGAATAGTACTTTTTTTGTATTCGAGGGATAGGTGGGTGAATTGAAGTCAGATACACATATTTTGTATCTCGAACTCTTGTGGGCTAAAACCTTTGAAAATCAATAAAATATATTAAAAAAAACATTTTAATGGAGCTTTAAGATAAAGCTTTATCTTACTGTTTGTCAACTACAGCATGTGAGTGAGTGAGAGAGTGAAGATCACATCGTACCTGGTCTCTGAGCAAATACCGGACCACCTCTGTGTTGCCTGTGGATGCAGCCAGGTGAAGGGGTGTCACGTGGTACATGTCTGTGTCTGAGAACCGGAACATTCCCGTCTCCCACAAATAGTGCACAGCAACACTGGGAAAGATAGCTATCAGTTAGTGCGTGCATGGTATATTTGCGTGTGACTGTGTAGTCAGACAAACACAAGACAGGAGTTTGTGATGTGTTGGTTCCTCCACTCACATGTTGCCCCCGGTGACCGCATGATGAAGTGATGTTTTTCCCTGCAGGTCTATGAGGCGTAAATCAGCTCCATACTGCATCATTTGGTGAATGATATAGATGTTCCCTTGCCTTATGGGAGGCAAAAGTACAAACTGTTATTTACACAGGATCAAGTACAGAACAAAACAATGCTCGCATCATGACATTGTCACCTCGAGAGTCCAGGCATGTTTGTTTAACACCTAAATGTGCAACTACTGCTCACCTGCAGCCAAAATGAAAGGCCGTCTGTCCTGCATCACATGTCAGGTTAGGGTCAGCTCCATTACTCAGGAAAAGGTCAACCATGGCACGGTTACCATGGAGGGCAGCGTAGTGGAGTGGGGTGAAACCACCCCAGCCTGGATGAAGACAGACACATCACAGTGAGGTTTGAAGGTGCAGACCTTCAAACTGATCTGCAGGCTCTGCGAACCAACAATACGAGCCTGACGTAAATGCACAGCCTGTCAGCCTGTTGATCGCTGAAACCCTCTGGAGTCGGGGTTAAAGTTCCTTTTGGCACAATGTGACTTTGTGCTGTGTTGTCACAGGATCTGTCCATCTAGATCTGTGCCAGACAATCTCACAGAGGAGCTGCAGCAGGGTTAGGTTTCCCCTTTGGCGTTGTGACAAAATCACATCAGAAGACACTGGAGCACGATAAAGTCTAAAGTAAATGTAAAATTTTACTTCCTCAATGCTATAATATTTGCATGTAATAACTTCATCAGATTAAATGATACAGTAAAAGACAAAATGTGTATTACAGACATGTGACAGCAATATAACAGGTTTGTTTACTTGGTAACAATGTTCATCAGCAGTTTTCTGGCTTTATATTGAGCAAATCAGGAAATACCACCACTGTCAGCTAAAAACTATGTACATGTTGACAGGAGCAGAGCAGGAAGAAGTGGCCTGCAGTTTCACAAATGTGCTGTAAATATCAACACATGATTGTATATTGCATCTTATTCTACGTTACCTTTTTGCTTGAGGACTGATCGATCATTTTGAACGAAGTGTATGCACAGTTCAATATTCCCTTTCTGTATACAGTCAAATATGTCTCCACCGCTGACGGAGCACACAGGCATCGGATGCATGATGATGATGGGTGCACGGGAAGCGGCCTGCTGTTGTTACCGACAGAAACTGCGAAACAAAATCAGCTGCTCGGACGAAGCGCTACAACATCATAACGTAAAGCGAGAAGGGAGGTCATCTTCCGCTGCAAAGTAACGGGGATCCTTCATTGTGCTAAACTGATTCAGGCAGATCACGCCCTGGGCACCTGGTTGGTTGCGGCAGGGTCACATGACCGGTGATGTCACCGCGTCGACAAGACACGTGGTCCTTATAAATAAGATGACCCCTTAACGCAATTAGAAGTGTGTTATACTGAATAAGGACGTGACAGGGCTGAAATATAAACACACTTTGTTTGTAGAGGCTATTTATACATTTTTAAAGCTTAAAATAAACATTTGGAATACAAAATCATAATAAGAACGACACTTATGAATTTATTTGGAGGAAAAGGCATCATGCTTTGTGATTGTTATTATTATTACTGTAGGTTCAGCAACGTTTAATTTAATGGTGCAACTTACGACACTTAACGGTGGTGGTAATAACACAGTGAGACTTTAACCTGCAGTGTTCAGAGACTGCGTGCGTTTGCGACACTGGCTGAACATGAGAGTGCGTTTTTTGGCTCGGAGGGGATAAACGTCATTGTATCCACTGCACGTGCAGTCAGCTTACAAAAGTTAGTTAACGCCGCGGCAACAATGCGACGATTTGAGTTTAGCCAAAGCTTTGTCTAAGCACCGAACTGTTTATGGACGTGTAATCGGCTGGAGGCAACACTGAGCAGGAATGAAATGGCTTGAGAATAGGAGGGGTCGCAACGCGCCTCGGAGCTCGTGAGTGTCCAGAGAGAGTGGCTTTGACTTCAGCTGTGTTGATGGTGATTCCCGTGACAGGTGGAGGTATCTGTTAATGAGTGAAAACAGCAGGCGTGTGGTCATTTTTTTGTTTGCTTGCTATAATGACAGTCTGCAGACTATTTTCATTGTCGATATTTTGACTTTTCATGTTAACCGAAGGAGTAATTAATCACATTAATGAGGGCTTCGTTCAATTATGAGTCATGAGAAATCATGAGTTAGCATGCACCACAACGATACCAGACAACCACAGACTAACATTATGGCTGTATCATTAATGTGGTTGATTATATCTGTGGTTTTCAGCTAAAATGTATTCAGTAAACAAAACGTCCATGGTGCATAATTGACAAGGTTTTAAGGTTGTCTTTTTGGGACAGTTTTTCTCCTAATATTCGGCATATGTCTATATCATTGAAATCCACAAGACGGCGCTGTTTAGCTACGTTTTATTAGCACTGTTTTTATTTTCTATGACACCAATACAAACACACAGTAGTCTCCCAATCTCAGTGCAGTCACACTGCACAAGCATGCAAACCACACTAACCTACTTGTTATGATTCAAGACCAAAAATAAGTAGACTAAAACCAAATGTAAAAACATACAGAAAAACAAAAATCTAAACTTATTAATACTAAATTGATTGGTCTTTTAGTACAAGATAACACTAATAAAACATGTTTGGATGTTTTCTCAATATGTTAAAGGCTTGTTAACTTCGCTGTAGAATAGGCATGTCTTTCCACTTATTACCAGCAGACAAACACACAAAATGTAATTTATGTTTCTAATTGTTTCACCTGTAAGTCAAAGCCTCCGATTCATCCACACAAACCTGTAATTACAAGCTGTGTTAGCTGGCTTGTTTGGTGAATCATGGGATCCTGTCACCGTGATTCGTATCATGCCAACCTTACATGACACGTCTATAAAAAGCAAAAGGGACTCTTTGAGCTACAGTGGGAGGGCCCCATCCAACCAGCTAAACAACAGTTTTTCACTTCTGCTTCTCTAAGGAAGTAAGAAGGCACATGACCTGGGCCAGCTGATGTGAGTTGCTCCGCTTGTTCAAAGTTCAGTCTGCTTGGTGCAGATTAGTAAGGGGCGGGTAGTTTTACAGAAGGGTCTGCACAGTAGGCGCTAGTCATGTCTTAGCAGGTCTCTGCTTGTCTTTTTCTCCCTGACATGGAAACAGAGACAGGCCACACACTCAGCTGGAATAACACAACATAGACCACAGCGTCCTCTTCGAGTTAAGAAACTCCCAGATGGCTCTCACTCAAATACAGGTAAGAACCTGAGGACTTAACTGTGTGTTGCATGAATGAGTTTCCTTTTGAAAGGAATATTGAAGGCGGCAGAAGTGTCACTGTGCCCGTGATCATGTGTGCATTTTTCACTTGATTGTATGTCACTGTAAAGCTCAATAGAGATATGTGTTGCTTTTCCATTTCTCAGATAAGGAATGACTTTGGATGCTTTGGCGCTTTCTTGCTGTCGGTCTCTCACACGCTCTCATTTCCACAGAACATTCTCACATGAGAAAACATCAAAGTATTTATGAATTTCTGTGGAATGTGAGCAGCCTTTCCCTTTACTTCCCTTCTACTGGCTCTATCCATTTGGCAGTCTGTCTCAACCAGTGTCCCTCATTGTTCATCATGAGTGTGTGTCTCTAAACAGAAAGTGCCCAAAATAATATCACTGTAATGAGGAAACAATGCTCCAGTCAAGCCTCAGTCATACAGTGACATGTCGGCTTGGGAGCAGGCCTCCTCGTCCACACTTGGCGTGACAGAGAAGTGCAACATTTACATTAGCAGCCTCCTGTGTGAAGGACTTCACACTGTGGAGGAATTACTTCACAAGATCAACACCTTTGGCAATATTAGGGGCAACGTTTAGAAGTTATCAGTGTCACATCAATACGATTTTGTAAGAACAAATGGTCCCAATTTTCTATATTTTGCACATGTGCCCCTCAAATTGTCACATTTATTTCACTTGTAAGTGACAGGACTGTTTAGGGATTCCCAAACTGCTGCACAATTACTGTCGGTGACTGAATATTTAACTGGAGAAAAGGACAGAATACGACTACATGGTATAAAACATCTGCAGTGATATTTATTAGTGCAGTGATGAATTTGAAGCTCTAAAAGCTTTTAACACTTACTGACATCATATGCTTCCAATTACTGAAAATTGGGCATCAATCACACCATGCAGATTCCTCACAGAGGTTGATAATCAGTTAATGAGAATGGCACATGACTGCCAGTGGTCTGTTCTTCTGTCTGGTGATTTCTCAATACAGACAGTGTGCTCGAGGGAGTTGAGGGGTAGAGGAGGGCCGAAGGTTTGGGACAAATTTATCTGAGGAAGTGAGACACACCAAAGAAACATGATTAAAAGATATTTTGGATATTATGTAAAGTCAGGGTATCTAAAAAAAGATGAAACAGTCTGAGGATTTCTCACTTTTGGCTTCTCCTTTTTTTCACCCTCCAGGGCCAGACTGCTAAAGGGGAAAGGATCAATAAGGAAACCGGAGAGCTGAGTGCTTCAGGGGAGTTATCCGTCTCTGTGGAGTTGAAGGTGGACAAAGTGGAGGGCTCTTGTAGGAACCCTCAACTCCCACAAGTGCTCAGAGAACAACTACAGGAGCTGGGAATTCACGCATACTCGAGCCCCGACCACAGAACTGACCATGTTCCTTTAGAGCAGAGAGAGGAGCATCTAATCAAAGTCCTGCCTCTCTACATACAGGTACTGGGACAAGAATGTGTGCCTTTATTTATCTCTCATTGTTCATCCATTCATCATTTTCAGAGTTATATTTTCATCAATCAACCAAGTGAGTTATTTCTTTTTCTATTCTGAATGAAGTGAAAGTTTTTCTATTATGAAACTCTTTAAACAAATAAATAGAGACCGTGAACTAGAGAATCATTAATGGATCATAGCAGGAGAATTAAAAGTGGAGCCACGTTTCTGATTAGCACCCAACCTTGAAAAGGTTAAATGGCTGCCCGAGGACACTGTGGTTTCCAAAACTGTTCCAGACCGCTTGAATGAACACTTAAAACAACATGAGGCGGCAGTCAGATGTTTGGCCCTCAGCTGATCCCATCACTGTCCCTAAAACGACTGTGTACTGTATGTGGTCTCTCAGGAAGTATACACTTTACTGGACTGTCACATGGATTACAAAAGCGCCCCAGGTCCATAGCTTCAGGCCTCACTTTGATTAATTGGAAAAAGAGGAATTTCTCATTCATGCCTGAATTGCATCACAGTGATGAAGAAACCTCCCCACTTTTTTTTACCCATGCACACACTCTGTGTAAATTCCATAACCGCTGTGTGTGTGTGTGTGTGTGTGTGTGTGTGTG
>NTHP01000135.1:164874-181741 GCA_003416845.1 Oplegnathus fasciatus | reverse complement strand
CTGTGTGTGTGTGTGTGTGTGTGTGTGTGTGTGTGTGTGTGTGTGTGTGTATATAACACCATTGATCAGGCTTACAGCTGCAGACGTAATCACTCTTTGGTTTGTGTGTGGTTCTGTGTGTGTGTGTGTGTGGGTGTATGTATAAGCCTCATGACTAGAGATTTGACCAGAACGTAGGGCCTCACTTAAGAACAGCAAATTCAGTGAAATGCGATATCCTCTTATGGAACTGAAAAGAGCATATAGCACGCACTGGCTTCTATTATTTATAGTGTTGTGCATTAGCCAAAGCAGTTGAGATCCAACTATAATATAGATTCATTGTTTCATGAGTACACGCAGTCATTTTATGCCAATAATTCCACATAAAACAGTTTAAAATCATACTAGAGACACGTTTAGATACCATTCTCACTCAATCAAATCCCATTTGCAGTAGATGGCTACAGACATCATCTGTTTCATTTTGTCAGTATATTAATACAGGCTTTGAGATGTTTTTTTGCTCTCCAGTATCTCTGTATGATGGACTGTCTCCTCTCTGATCTCAGGTCTGTGAGGATGGTGGCAGACTTGAAGGTTTGAACATAAAGGGGCTTGCAGCTCTCACTGCTGACACTGTCATCCATAACATCCACAACAGACTGGCAGAAAGGCATGCAGGTACTAAACAACTGCTCATATCAGCAGAGACAGTGCAGTTGTTTCCAGGGGCTTTCTACCTCCTCTGTCCACTTCTGCTTTTTCAGTGTGCTGTGGTTCTTGTCCAGTGGGTTTTCTCTCATATTGTAAATGTCATTCATATCATTTTATTGAAAATGGAACACCAAAGCACATGCGGTCTTTTTTACAAAATACATAATATGTAGTCGGGATGCTTCCTCTGGTATTACAATGGTCTATGTCTCCCATTTCTTACTCCCTGTCCCCCTTTTGCTGGTTGTTTCTGTACAACTGTATTTCTCTGGAGGTAGGAAGGAGGAGCTTTTTTGTTTTTTAGGGAAGTAGGTACTTCTGGTTTTGGATGCAGCTCTGGTATAAAAAGTTTAAAAAGGCACTAACATTGTGCATATACTTTAGTAACTATTCAGTACTTCTCAACTATTTTACCCAACAAAAGTGTGATTTTTCTTTCTCGATTCGAGGCTCAGCTGGTCTTCTTAGCTGTACACCACTATCACACCACTATCTAATTATCTTAAGATCATTTACCAGGAACTCTTGTGTAGCACAAACACTTACACTTGCCAAATTGGAAACTCAGTGCAAATTTTTTTCTCTAAAAAAAAGAAACGAAACATTTATGATAACACCCACCCAATCTCATTTTAAGATAAGCTTTTTGCTTTCTGTTTGAACATTGTTACACTGACTGAAATATGGATTTAGATTTGAGTGATTTCTGTGACAGTGGTGAAGAGAAGCAGCTACAGTATGTTGACAGCCTTGCTGTCTTGTTGTCTTTGGCTTTTTCATGATCTTTAGTCTTTGGGGTCAGTGTTCAGCACATGTTGAGTCTTTCGTGTTTTCAGAGGGTGCTCGTGGTGAAGTGGTGCGGTTCTTCCAGAGGCAGGACACGAAAGAGACAAACTGTGAGGCAAACGACAATCAAGGATGGCTGCTGTTAAAGTCTCTGCTGCTGCTGACAGCTGACAGCTCAGTGAGTGATAATAGTTTTAAAGTCAAATGAATTTTCAAAGTCAGGTTTCTAGACTTTCAGTTGATCAATGTTGTCGAACTGACAACCTTCTAACATTTGATTAGAGTCACTCATTAATGGAGAAATTACCCTTATTTGTGTGAAGTCCTTGACTGGCAGTGGATATTGGACAACATTAAGTCATATTTATCATATTGATAATTACCACACATATCTTCACATACATATTTACGGACTTCCCAAAACTAGGACAATATAGGTTATTATTAGCAGCAGTAGTATTAAAATTACATTTTGAAAATTTCATTTTTTTTTGATAAAAAGCATTTTTTAAATCAAAATGTGAACTTTGTGTGTTTGTGTGTGTGTTTGTAGGATGTATTGTCCTGTATAAACCCAGGGCTCCCTGCTGCTTTGGTGAAATGTCTGTACCTGCTAGTGTGCCTTCCAGCTAAAAAGGAGAACATGTCCATAGAAGAGACCTTTCAGGAGCCACTAACTCAGGTCAATTGAGGCAACAGCCTCATTTCACATTTTTGTTGACTCTTTGCATTTTTCCTCCTCGTCATGCAAGTCCTACTCGCCTATCCTCTGAGCTGCTTCTATTCTTTTTCATTGGATTTTTTTCACTCTAAACTTCTTCCCCTTGCTCTTTTCTAGGTTCTCCTTCAGCTCTGTAGGCAGCCGGTCAATGTGGAGAGACTGGTGGAAACTCAGGAACTGCAGTGTCTTATCATTGGCCTCACATCACTATGGGACCAGACCAGCGCCGCCTGGAGGCATCAGGCCTCCCGCGTCCTCAAGGCAGTCTCGGCTGTTGCAACAAGCAACACTGTCCCGAGCTTGCAAGGTGAGGTAACTCAAAACTATTGAGATAAGTAACATTTCTGTTTATCTTAAAGTCACTTAATTGTTTTACTTCCTAGTTATAGTAGACTCTATTCCATCAATTACCCTGAACACATAAGGAAACGTATTAAATACATCAGAAAACAGGCTGCAGAGAAAGTGAATAATTAGATTTTATCTGAGAACGTTATTTGTGCAGACAGAAATTTTTGTTCCAGTAATGAGTTGATTATACAGAGACACATGACCACACATCCCAGTGGAGAGACATACTGCAAGTATGTTTCACATGATGTCTCCATCAGCATGGATAATTCACTCAAATGTTCTGGTACACACAAGTTAACTTTGATTTGTTTGGGAGATCAAAAAATTGTCAGCTTTTTCCAGCACGATATTTTACATACATGACTCTGTAGCTCTTTGCTATAATCAACTTGCTGTAATCAGAATCAGCAATCTATAGCAGTTTGCTAAATCTCAGTGAAGACAGGCTAAGGATGGTGATACTGTATATCTCAATTACTACTTCACTAACCAAGAACACTGTCTTCGCCTCATTAGGCAAGAACTGTGTGCGCATCTGCATCCAGAACCTGTTGCACATCAGTGCTGATGTCTCAGGACCGCTGCTAGCTGAGGTGGCTGTGGCTGTGTTCAGCTTCATTAGAGACACCTATGCCCTCAATCCAGCCCTCTTCCTGGAGTTTGACACCAACAACGGCTACAAGGCCCTTGAGAACATCCTGAAGCGGTGAGATAAAGGGACATGAACAGATAAAGAATGAAAGCGCTATAAAATGAAAATTAGACTGAATCAAGGAGTGCGCTTAGACAGGACTTAGTTGTTTAAAGAAATTAAAAGGCAAATAGATTTTTGGTCTTTTTTAAGGCAAGAGCAAATAGGTATTCCTAGAAATGAAGTGGAATTTCATGGTGTAAATATATAGCCCCTTCAAAGGGTGCAATTATTCATATAAATGTAATTTGTCTGCTCTTAGAGTCAGTACAGAGAAGTCTTTATTTCTCTCTGCTATTGGTTTAACTTTACCTTTTTTGTCTCTTATCATTATACCCTCATAAGCTGTGAGGAAGGTGTTTCTGTGGATCACTTCCAGCCTGTGGAGGAGTTGCTGGCTCTCATTGCGTCTTTCACCTTGCTTGGAAAAACTGAGCTGAAAGTGGCTCTTTGTGTGACTAACCCCCAACCTCCAGGCTTTAAGTTTGACCCACCACTCACCAAAGGTAGGTCAAGTCTTCACCACACCTTCTGTATTGTTATTCTCTGGCTACCCCTCCCTAATTATCTCTTAACAGTTGATTGTACCATGAGGATTCACTCTGAACCACCCCTTCCAAATTCACGTTCCAAACTCTCTAATTATCATCACATGCATGGCTCAGCAAAGATAGGCTTAGGGAAGGGAATGGGCCCCCCCAAATGACCACACAGTTCATCCCTACTTTGCACTTTTGCCCTCATATAACCCACCCAAACTGCACCACTCCCTTTCCCTGATTTCCCACACACCCTGACTCCCCATTACCCCACTGCTACCCCGCTGCAGAGCACAACACCCCTCAGGTTAACATGAAGCTGAGGTGATTATGTCTGGGATGATGAAGTGGAGGCTCCCCCTCTAACTCTGTTAGGATGCCCCACATCCATTCACCACTGGCCTACAGCAAGCAGCCATCTATCATTGATGCACACACACCTCCATCCAACACTCATAAATAGAGTGTCCATAATAAACACACACATACCCATCCAAACATACACACAGACACACACACTCAGCACCCATCCATCACATCAAGGAGTAGATCTCTTTCCAGCAGAGGGACCAGGGACTGTTTTGTGCTGATCTTATTTGGTTCTGATGCAATTTTGACTAAGTGTGAAAATGAATCCTATTACTAACCAGGTATACATTTATGCACACAACAAACACAAGTGTGTTTTGGCTTCCAAATCTGAGACGGCCTCTAAATATTTTGACAATGCAGCAAACAAACTCTATCAAGGCAGATTATGCTACTTTTCTTTTTGCCTTCATGCATGTTGTGTTGTTTGTTTTCAATCTATCTATGTATGCGTAACTCAATTGGCTCATGGAATTCAGCATGTGCTCTGTGTTAAAGGCTGTTTGTAATTTATTGGTTTTCCTTTTTCTAAGAAATTGACTGTCTGACCTTGCCGGAGCAAAATCTGATAAATTGAGCTTTAAATTCAAAACATCTTTTGGCTAAATTGCCCTCAGATTGATATTGTTTTTCAGCACTGTATGTCATAGACTAGTGCAAGAATACATTCTCTCCCAATTCAAAAAGTTAAGATAAACAAACATGCATACTATATTCTACTCAGTATGACCTGTTTTAAAGGGCTGAATCCTCCTTTGACAAGTTAAGTGTACTGACACTTCGATTCTTCATCTCCTAATGTACCTTTGTCTCCAGGTTCAGCAGTAAAGAACCTGCCTGCCTTCCACCTGCTGCAGGCCTCTTTGCTGCGTTCTCAGGATTCTCTGCTGTGCTGCCAGCTTCTTCGAACCCTGCAGACAGTATGGGAGAGGGACCCTGCCAATTTCTTCCTCTTGGAGTGGACTGTCCAGTCGATGGCCCAGCTGGCTGCCTGTGTGTGGCGTAAACCAGTACCTGTCCAAAAACTATTCTTTTCACTGCTAGAGATGGTATGACTTCTAATGTTGACTGCAAAGTCTCTGAGCGTACTTTTTCTTGCATACACGGTCTGATTAGATGCTGGGTTTCCTACAGGTGGTATTTAAGTTGAGCTACATCCCCCATGAGACCTTGCATGCACTGCTGAGCGTGCTGAAGCAAAGCTGGGCTGGGACACTGGCTGGAGGAGTGGCGGGGATAGAGTTTGGAGTGGTGGCTCTCAAGTGTTTTCACAGGTGAGCAGTGCAAGTTGGTAACATATTACTCAGAAGTGTTCAGAATACGCCTGATTAAAATATTTCATCCTAAATTCATCCTTTGATGCTCGTCAGAATTTGTTATTCTCTTCTCAGTTGACAAGCACACCCATGAAGCTAGTTTAAATGGGAAATAGCCAAAACATAACCTTCTCCAAATGGTACTGCAACAGCTTGGTTAGTCTGATCATTAATACAGATGTATACAGGACAGGTAAGACAGGATAAAGTAGGCAATTTTAGGTATAAATACAGTATATTTCTTTTTAAATGAATGACCAACACCACAGGTGACAACTGCTGGAAAAGAAGTGCTTTGTTTCTACCCATTGTTTCTTTGAATTAGGCTGAATAAGATCTGTCTCCTCTGCTCTGTAGGATGACGGTGCACAGTGGTATGCTAGCTGAGGTGCTGAGTGACTGGGGTCTGCTGGAGCTGCTGCTCGGGGAACTTCGTAGGAGAGCCAAGATCCTCAGGAAGGCTGGAGTTGTCTCTTCCCATCAAATAAGTATGAACCAACATATTTGTTTCCTAAACGTCTGAGTTAATCATGATTGAACACCTACTAAGAGCAGAGAGTGATTGTTTGACCTAACAATACATCATTATAGCAAATTTGGGATTGAGCAACACACCCAGTCATGATTCAGTATTTTTACTTTCAAAACGAGTCATCTTGAAACAACATTGATGTGGACCTTTGTCTTTGGGCCCGCAAATGTAGCTCAGCAGCCAAATTTCACATGTGAAACTTCTTCTCATCTTTTATGTTTACTCTGTAATTTGCATCTGAAGTTCTTGTGCTCTTTAGATCCTCAGCAGCTGCAATGTGTGGAGGACAGTGAGAGACTGCTCACTACCCGTATGCTTCAAGTAGTGTCAACCCTTACTTTGCGTTCGATCAAAAACACAGGTATACACATTCACTTCTTTTCATGTCCAATTTTTTCCACCATCTGCAGTCACTTTGTGTTTCTTTTCTTGAGGTTATGGCTCTAAACTGCTGTTGCTTAATTTTTACATGTGTATTCCAGTTTCAGTGCGAGACCTTGGCATGGTTCCCTACATAAAGATCTTCTTGGATGAGGATCAGTATCGAGGTCCCACTCTGAGCATTTTGGAGCAGCTAGCTGAGATAAACCCTGAGGAGTTCATGAGCACAGCCATAGGAGCCCTCTGCTCCTCTACACAGCAGGAACTTGGGTTGAAGCGGGACCTTTTGCAGGTACTTACATTTTACATGCACCCACAGTCACAGACAACAGCACACACACGCATCCAAAAACATGCGGATATGCAGTGATCTCAGCTGAACTGTAAACGTAGGCTCCACCCTACATCAAATCATAACAAATTGTAATGCACTTAAAACATTATAAACTAGTGAATTTATTTTCTTAGCATGTGGGACCCCGATTACATTATAGACAAATGCAGATTGATTTGCTAAAACAGGTTTAGCTGTTAACTCTGGACCGATTTGATTAGGCCAGCAGCTTTGTGCTGTGGCACACTGAAGATTACCACCTCTATCAGATCAGTGAATGGGACAGAGATCTGATTAAGCTTAACTAAGTTACACACCCACTGTATGTGTCCGTTTTTATAGATGGCAGTGAGAAGAGCACTTACTTGCAGATATTGTGTGTATTCAATGTGTGTGAGTGTGTATGCTTGTGCTTGTTTGTGCATGCATGTGTGTGTGTGTGAGTGTGTTCTTTGTGCTAACATGGTTAAAGCAGGTGGCAATCAGATTGGGTACGACCTGGGTTGGCAAGTGTTAAGAGCCATTGTGATTACTCCAGTTTCAGTTAATCACATTTCCCTCTGCGTTCTGCCTCACACATTACCTACCTGATGGATTAGGTCTCTAAATTGAATAAAGCTAATGTGATTTTGTTCACCTCCAAAAACTAGTTACCAGAAATGATTTATGATATATCTATATGTTTCATCTATTTTTCATGACATTGTTTTAATTGACTAGGGAGATGCTTTTAAAAGCTGAGACTTTGAACGAAGCTTAGTGTCTATCATAATACATTCTCTCTAAAGTATAGTAAACATGTATGGTTAAGCTTACGTGTATTTGGTGATTCCACATGTTCACTGTCCAAATGGTCTGTCTGACTCCTCTCTTCTGTATTTCAGTCTGTACTGAAGGTGCTGGAGAGCCCCAACAGCTGGGACGCCTTCAGGAGAGCAGGAGGCTTCACCGGACTGCTGTCTCTCATGATCGACATGGAAGGAGCTCTGTCCAACCCTCCCCAGGGAGAAGTGTGGAAGTCCCTGCAGCATCAACCACTGCTGGACCTCCTCCTCCTCACTCTCCACATTCTGGCCTTGGCTGTGCATCTTCACACAGTAAATGCACACCATTTTGAGACTGGTGGCTTTTATGAACGGCTGGCAGAGGCTCTACTCCAGCTGGGCTGCTTCCACACTGAAGGCCCTGAGAAAGAGAAGTTTGATGGAGAGGAGGGCTCCTGTCCCAAGACTGCAGAGGACAACCAGTCTCCCGGAAAGAGCTTCCACCAGTTTATTGAGTTAGCAGAGGCCCCTGAAGCTCTCTCCTCTCCCTCCACCACACCGCAGCCCAATCTTCCTGTCACCCTTCGGACATGTATAAGGCTGCTCTCCTATCTCGACCAGTTCGCCACAGGGACCTATTCTCCTCTGGAGTTAAACTTGGGACTAGAGCCTGAGGATGGGTGTGATGGAGACAAAGAGAAACTAAATGGACCAGCAGGGAATGAAGGAGTGTATTCAGGGTCCCCTCCTGTCCACTTGGGATCAGGTCCGCAGTCCGTGGAGGACACACAGGGAAGATCCAGAAACACAGCAGCCAGTATTTCCACCGTCTGCACAGAGTCTCAGTACAGGTGGATATTTCTAACCATTTGGAGGTGGTGGAAGACTCAGCCATATACTTATAAGATAAATATCCTCTACATTTGTATCTAAATTGTAGTGATGAATGGGGTCTATATGTGATCTCATAAGTATCAACCCATATTTTTTTGCTTGGCTTACAGTAGGTTCACCTGCGATCATATTATTCTTCATCCAGGAGCAATCAGAGTTGTTATGACTCTCCTTCCATCAGTGTTTACTCCCGAGGACCCACAGGTACCTTTTCAAGACTGAACATGTTACAGTTCCTAATGTTGCATGCTATTTAATACACAAGAGTATAAGTATATATAATTGCCTCTCTTGCAGCTCTCTATGGAGGTCCAGTTCTCACTGGCGCACCACATCCAGGCCATGGTCAAATCTGAGCGAAACCGCCAGATAATGTGCGAGGGGGGACTGGTGTCCACACTCCTGGCCCACTGTCAGAGCATGTTGCTGGCTCCAAACCACCCATTACATCTACCCGTTACACGTATCTTGGAGAAGCTCTCCTCCCAGGCCATCACACATTCAGACTTCAGGTGAAGCATACTCTCTAAGATTCAGACACATGCATTTCTTTGTTGTACTTGAGATGAAGAGGGTTTTAGATTTCTTTTGCTTTTTTTTTCAATATTTATGCTACAGTATTCTGTGTCTGACATGCGTTTGTAACTTTTTGCTCCTCAGAAAGTTCCTGTGTTTAGGCGACCCACTCATGTGCTTGGCAAAAAAAACGGCCGTGCAATTGCAACAAGAAAGTCACCCACTAGTCAAAGCTCCTGTTTCAAATGGTACATATGTGATCCTCTGTTGTTTTATGCCTGCTTATTACTTGTTTGTTAGATTCACTCCTCTTGAGGTTTAATTTGGTCTTTCAAACACAGACATGAAGCAGGTCACACATTGGATTTTGGTTGTGTCGTCTAAACCAGGTCACAGTTCAGAGGCAGGTGCCTCGTCAGGATCTCCAGTAAAGACACTGAAGCGGACCTTCAGCTTGTTACAGTCTACAACTCGCAGTGAATCCTCTGCTGGTTCTGCGATTCCTGTCCACCAGATCATCAGTCTGGTGTCCATGACGTCACCGCGCACCTTCAGACCACACAGAGTCTCCTCCTCACCTGCCTTTGTAGAGTTTGACATGAGTGAGAGTGGATATGGGTGAGTCCTTGTTTTACTGGCTTTCTGTTTAGTCCCATTAAGCTCAGAATTTAATATGGGATGTGTCACAACATTTGCATTACATATCTCTCCTTGATGAAAGTTTATGCATGTTCTACACATAAAATAATCATATACAGTATTTACTGCAAAATGATCTCGGTGAGGTTTGGCCTGTGAGGAATTCACTATGTAATGTTAAAAAAGGTACGAACATCATTCATTCTCTAATTTCCTGGCATGTGATGCTATGCTTTGCAGCTGCCTTTTCCTGCCCTCTCTGGCCACAGTGAAAGGAGTGACTGCTGATTCAATCTCAACAGGTGGGATTGGAGGAGGTAAGTGACGAGTCCAAATGTTTGATATTTGTGAATAAATCGGAATAAAATGTCTAATCATCTCCCTCTCATGTTTTAGACTGCCGGGGTTTTCCCCCTACAGCTGGTCTCTCATTTTCCTGCTGGTTCCAGATCAACAGGTTCAGTTCAGCCTGTGATTCCCACCCAATCCGACTACTGTCAGTGGTTCGCCACATGTCCCGGACTGAACAACAGTACATCTGTCTGTCTATCTCCTTCTCAGCCTATGACGGCTGTCTGGTTATCTCCACAGAGGAGGAAGCATTTACATATCTGGGTAAGAGTGATAAAAGTTTGATCAATATTTGCCCTTGATGAACTTTACATAACATTTATTGATTGACAAGAAATTAGAATAATTTGTTTAGCTTTCTAGTTCCCTTTCTAGCTTCCAAAACTGTCAGCTGTTCCTTATCAATTGTGTTTAAAGTGGGACCGTACATCATCAGTTTATACTGCAGAGATTGACTGAATGTCTTTCTCCATATCTGTTAAACAGATATGATGGAGCCAGAAGTTTGCACTCCCACTTCTTTGCCTACATCACTGAGGTTCCGCTGCTCCAGCATGCTGGTACCAGGTCAGTGGCACCATCTGACTGTGGTCATGGCCAAAGACGTGAAGAAGAGCTGTCTAGCCTCAGCCTACTTCAACGGCAAGGCAGTGGGGACAGGAAAGGTAAGAGGAGAGAGACTGAAGAGAACTCATTCTAGGTCTAATGTGGCATTTATGTATTCATGTATCATAGCTTCTGCATTTTCCGTCAGATGAGGTATATTCAGCCATTCCCTGGTCAGTATGTCTCCATGGACCCCACAGCTGTGATTGACGTGTACGGACTGATAGGAACACCACCTCTTTGGAAGGAGCATGCTGCTCTTGTGTGGCGAGTGGGTCCTTCTTACCTGTTTGAAGAGGCTTTGAGCCCTGAGGCTGTGGTTGTGATATACGCACAAGGCACCGCCTACCTGGGCAACTTCCTGGCTCTGCGCAACACAGGTGAGTCACAAGATCTTGTGCAAGAATTTCACCATATTTCTTCAGATGTCTTTTGTTCACTTCCAGTAACTCATCCCAGATGAGAGCATATGACACATGCTGAAACTGTAAATGTATTTCGTGTGGTTTATGTGTGACATATGATCCCTAGAAAAAGACAAGGTTGTTTCTAGATGTCTTCCCACCATGCCATGGTATGCAGTAAATTATGTTTCCATGGCCCCCTTTGCATGCATTCATGATTTTTTGCAGAACAGATGATGTGCTTTGATATAGGAATATGTTATACTGACGCAGAACAACTATAACTATTGAATACGTACTATATGTGAGGACAAATATTTCGACATAGAAATATTTTCTAATTAATCCATTAATTAAATGCAATTTCATTATGCACAACTATTTTTTTAGATTGTTAGTTGTTGTTGTTGATAGTTAATAGATTGTGATGATTTGTAAGGAAGTTCTACTTTACCCACCTGTGTTATCCCTCGTCTCTCTGTGTGTCCAGGCCATGATCCAGATACTGAGTCTCTCCCTCTCAGGCTGGTTCCTGAGGAGAGGATCTCATTTGGCATCAACCCAGCAATTTCTACGTTAACAACTGTTGCGCAGATCAGAGAGGATTACAATGAGGTGGACTGCAGACTGATTGCTAAAGAGGTAAGAGGAGTCCATGTTGAACCTACGTGTTTGCTGTTTTGACACAGAGTAGCAATCATTGTGTGTAATTACAGATGGGGATAACATCTCGGGATCACTCCACCCCTGTACTCCTAGCCCGAAACATCAGCCAGCACCTGAGTGGTACAGCTCGCACCATAGGAGCAGCCCTGGTTGGACATTTTGGTAAAGAAAGTATCATTTTGAAAAATTTTATTTGTGCTTTAGTTGATTCTTGCAGGCCCATTTCGTAAGCCCATGGCCTCTTTCTTCTAGGTGTGCGTATGTTCACCCCCAGCAGTGCATCCAATGGTTTCCTGTACATTGGTGGGCCTGCCGTTGTTCTCAGTCTAGTTGCAATGGCACCAGATGATGGCTCTCTGTATGCAGCTGTTAAAGTTCTTCTGTCTGTGCTGGAGACCAACTCTGCCATGCAGCAGGAAATGAACCGCATCAATGGATACAAGGTCTGTTGGATCTTGTAAAATCACTGAAGTAGCTACATATTATGTATAAGCTGACATCAAAATCTGCTATTTTACTGTTGTGATCTGTTCTTATATACAGTATAATTTGCTCTCCTTGTAGCTGCTAGCTTTCCTGCTGAAGATGAAGCGCAGTCTGGTCAGCCACAGAACCTTTCAGTTGGTTCTGTACCTCTCGAGTTCAGTGGAGCTGAGCTCTGGGTCTGGTTGGCCACAGAACACACCTGCCTTCCAGGCCCTGCTGTGTGACATGGAGGTCAGCATCCAAGTTTTAGCATAAAAGTTCAGCGGATGTAGGAAATGGATGATTTTTATGTCCATCCAGTATTTACTTGAAAGTTTTTAATTGCATCTGGAAGCTAATTGTTAACGTTTTGTTGCTCTCTCATTATACCGTGTTTTCAGGTGTGGCAGAAAACATCAGATAATTTGGACCTTTCAGTTCTGAACCACTTTGCTGAAATCCTGAAATCCTCAAGGTAATTTCCACAGCTATCACCGTGTGACCAGACCACACGGAGTATGTTGTACCTTTAATCTAATTTATTGTTAACTCACATGGCCAACAAGTTACATAACACAATAAAGAGAGCCTTGTTCAGGATCGACGACAGACTTTATCGGCTGTTCTGTCAACATCCACAGCAGCCTGTCATCAATATCACGGAAATGTACAACTGAAGTAGTCAAGGAAATGTTCAACAGAATCAGTCACAGAGGCTGAAGAGAAGAGCATGACTGAATGTGTGCATGGATCGCTGAATTAGATTTTCTGTCCGTGGGAACAGATTGTGATTGATGTTAATGCTCTCTCTGTTTCTCTCTCTGTATTCTCTGCAGTGACAGCAGGAATGCAGCAGTCATGCACAGTATGGACCTGCTACCAAAGCTGCTGTTCAAGCTTTCCGATCCTGCTGTGACCGTTGAGAAGGTTAAGATCATTTCTTGTGTCATCACATCCCTCCTGAAAGCTCACTTCACTCCTCTGGACATAAGCAGGTACAGCCACAGCAACGTGCTCATGTCATACAGTTTTCACATAAAGATATTAGATCAATAAAGTTTTTAGGAATAGTTCTGTATTTAAACTGTCATTTTATTTGGTCAGACTTGGGCTCTTTCTGGTCTACACACTCCCTCCTCAAAGTAACGAGATGTTTGACAGTGATCTGTTACAGGATACTCCAGGTATACCATATAACACACAACCACATCTTATGCAGTACATTACATGTCTCACGGATGACACAAGTTGTTACTGATATTGACCCAGACTTGTCTTCTCTGTGCTGTAGCTCAGAGTTCTGATCCAGCCAGCCTCATCTGGATCCGCAACCAGTTGTTACTCTCTCTATGCGAAATCCTCAACTCAGACAGCCTTCTAATCAAAGAGTGAGTAGCATGTGTTACTACTCAGTTAAAAACCAAAACTGGAACATATTTTCCCAGTGTTTCATGTGCCATAATGTCGCGGCAGAAACATTAACTGAATCAGTCATGTTCTTATTCCCCACTAGTCAGCAAAAGGCCTTATTTGATGCCCTGGGCAGTGATTGGTTCCTGCTCTTCCTTCAGCCCCACCTCCACCCTTCTACCTTGAAACTGGGTCTCGTCCTGCTCAAACACTTTCTGTCGAGTCCCAGCCAGCAGAGCAGCTTCAGAGAGGGGATACTCCCAGCAACACTCATAGAGGGCATGGAGGAACCCTTTGCTGTCATGGGTACACAAAGTTTCTCATAGTGAAGCAGGGAAATAATTCAATGTTGTCATTTTGCCTCTTTCATTGCAATCCTATTGGGATGATATGAAGTTATTTTGATATTTTGTTACAAAATTCTGATGTTTAAATTGATTAAACGAGATAAAGTGATATGAACTTGTATTTAAATACTGACAAAATACGGTATTTTATAAATTTTAAGAAATATTTGGGGATTTTGTTTGACATATCAACATTGGTTAGATGCAGTTCAATGTAATGAACAACAGTTATATTATCACTTAACGTGATTTTGCATACATAAACCTCATCATGAAAATTCATATGGGAATTATAGTTTTAGGAATGTGATATTGATTTTAGACATGTTGAACAATGAAATTCACTGTCCATAAAGATTTAAGTCTATTAGAACATTTTGAGCATCTTACTTTAATCCATAATCAACTTCGATAATTGATTTTTTGCCTTGCTTTGCCAGACAACCTTCGAGCCCATTCTTGGTCTTACGAATGCTCCAGCACCACATGTCCAGGCTTTGATGTTCTACAGGGGCTGCTGATCAAACACTCTCACCTGCCTCAGGTGTATGAAGCCCTGGCTGCTCTGCTGCTGGGGAAGAAGGCCAGTCACACTGCAGAGGGAGAGGCGAGTCATTTTTCATCTTGCAAATCATCTTCTTCATCATCAATGTCATAACACTTTGTTATGTGTACAGGTGTGTTTGGATGATCTCCTACAGTCATTGATTGACAGCCAAGCAGATACTCTTGCTCAGCAGCTCTGTGTTGAAGCTGCGACAATACTGCTGGAATTAGTCAAAGTCATCATCACTCAGGTAAGAACGCAATAACTTTACATCTTCTCAGTATTTTTCACCACAAATTGATAACGTATGATACATTTTTCTTTTTCGTTTTATCAGTCTGTTCCTCCAGCAAAGCACATGTCAGGCACTGATGCATCATGGGAGTTCCAGGTCCCAGCAAGTGTGATGCAGTTCCTTTGTCTACTCCATAACCTCCGGCCCAGGGACCCACTGTGGGCATCACCAGAGTTCCTTCATGCTCTCGCTGGAGTTGTGTACCCTCTGGATGGTTCAGAGGTTTGTGTGTTACTCAGGATTTATGAATCCCTAACAGTTCGTATCTCTCTGGTCTTATCTACTGTTTTGCTCACTTCTTTCAGGGTGTGGTTGAGCCTGGCGTAATGAGTGAAGGTGAGGACACATTCAAGAATAATCCAAACAGGAAGCCGGTGTGCGACTTCATCCGTATTCTGCTAATGGACAGTCTTCTTAACTTGTCTGCCGCCACCACCAACACACATCCTCTCACTTTGCTGCTGGAGGTGAATGCACACACACACACACACACACACACACACACACACACACACACACACAAATAAAACCAGTTATTTATTTTACTTTCTTAGTTCACAGATCACACTCAAATATCAACACACATGTAACACATACACATTGTTGCCAAAATGCTTTCCCTCTGACAAAAGGCTCTCCAGTATATTATAATACTGCAAAACTCTCATTTCTCCAGAAGGTGCCACTCTTTGCTCAGTTACTAAATAAGGAAGAGCCAAGGTACTGTTGGTAAAATCATTCACCACTAGGAGGGAGAGAACACCAATAGGCCAAGAACTACAGATTCCTGTAGAGGTGTTTTCAGCTTGATAAGCTTAACCTGCAAGCACACAAACCATCAACACCTACACTTGAGCCAACATTAGACAAGGTGTTCCCCTCACTATCAAACATAATAGAAGTAACATATCAAAATCTACTTGTTGTTCATCAGTTTCAGTCATATTTTTTAACTAATAAATTCCTTAAATGTCAGTTTTCCCCTGATGGTGCATCGCTGGGACAAAGGCAGAGTTTCCAGACCGAGCTGCTGGAGTTGATCATGGACATCATCCACATGCTCAGCAATGAGGAAGAAAACAACACTCATCTCAACTCACAAGGTTGCATTACAATGCGTGCTTTCCTCATTGCTCAAACTGGTCTGACCATGTCCCTGCAAAAAAACATATCTCTCATCTGAATGTACTGCTTTCAATTTTATCTCTCAGACTGCGGCAGTCAGAGGCCTGAAGGACAGATGGGCACGTTGATGGAGAATGTGGTGCTCTTCAGTAAGACTCTGCTGCAGAAACTTTACAGTGGAACATTCCTGGGAGACTCTGAGAGTTTGCTCAACTTCTTCGCAGATCAGATTGTGGTGGTGAGACGAACGCATAGAGAGACGTACATACAGTAGTATAAATGCACCTCCTTACAGATACTTGATATGGAAACAATTTTTTCACCATAAATCTGACATTTGAAATGCATAAAATTGCAATCTGTAAAATGTTAAAAGTAATCTGTTAATTGTCAGTTCCTTTTAAGCAATGGGAGCTCTCTGATTTTACATGAGCTTGTGATCATGTAAAATCCTCCCATAGGTCACAAATATTTCATTTCAGTCTTCTACTAACTGATAACAGATACACTGCTGTATACTTCTAGGCTCTGGAGAAAGGCCAAACTCAGAAAGAGAAGACACTGTCAGCACTCTACTCGTGCACCAATAAAGTCCTGCTTTATTTCCTGTCTCAACCGCGATATTCCCAAGAAGAAAAAGAAGGGGTCATCGGGGCGTTACAGACCTTCATGGAACGCTGGGATGTTGTCATGGCAACTTACAATTCAAATGTGAATTTCGTTACATGCCTTCTTCGTTGTCTGTTACTGATCCGATCTGGCAGGTAATAGCAAAACCAAAGCCCACATGCAGATACACACAAATGTGTAGTTGAAACCAGGTAATTCACGCAATCACACTTTTTTTTTGTAGCTACCCCGAAGGTTTTGGATGTGCAGCACAAAAAGTGCACAACAGGAAAGCTTTGTCCCACCTGTTTCCTACCAAAGCCAGACATTCTGCACGCCTCAGCAACGGAGCAGACGTTACCACAGGTATGAGCGCCCGTATGAGAGGGTTTATTTACATTCATTACTTTAGCCTTTACTATTTTTGTAGATTTTCTAAGTCTATGGAGGTTTACTGGGTCACCAGAGAGTTCAGAACAAAAGTGTGTGTGTGTGTGTGTGTGTGTGTGT
>NTHP01000135.1:141441-164508 GCA_003416845.1 Oplegnathus fasciatus | reverse complement strand
TGTGTGTGTGTGTGTGTGTGTGTGTGTGTGTTCCAGATGACAGAGAACTAGTGTCCTTAGCGGAGGCCTGCTGGTCAAAGGTCATGACGGAGAGGCAACACACACTTGAAGAAACCTATAAGATAGAGATCTCAGCAAGCCACGCAGCGGAGACGGGGCCTGTCAGCATGACAAACATCAGCCCTCTGTGGGAGGAGATGGCACACAAAGCCTGGCTGCTGCACACAGGTTAGCCTTCACTATGCTAATAACAGCCGAAGGAGAGGTTTCCTTAATGTCTCGACATTTACATTTTGTTTGTATATCTTCTCAGAGTCTCAGAAGGAGAAGGTGGCCAGAAGCTCTCAGAGGAAGTTCGATATGATCAGCAGCGCTGTTCGCTCAGCTTTTGGNACAGAGAGATGTGTATGCTTGTGACTGTTGTCCCCTTTGAGGAGTGTGGGGTCGTTACCTTTTCCCAGGTGCTCCTGCATCCCAGAGCGCTGGGCCCAAACACTCATCCCAAAGTCACTGCTGTGTTTGTGCTGTGGGCCGTCCAGCCCTGTGGGGGTGTTTGATTATTTCTTTAAATGGATTTGGATTATCACAGCTGATTGCCCCTGAGTGGGCATAGTAATTGATATCTGTTAGGCCTATCCATGGGAACACTCACTACAACACACTGTTTGCTGCTGAAGGTTAAAGACGCGTTTATTGTTGTTTTTCCCCCCGAAACACGTGGCCCACATCATTAGTTCCCCCACAACGCTTAAGACGTCGAGCCATCTGGAGCAGGGAGTGGGGACATATTACTCAGGCACACAGGCATGAAATTACCGCGTCTGTGTGTCTGTCTCACCCCCACAAAGTGTGTGTGTGTGTTCTTGTTTGTGCGCGTCTCTTGCCGACAGAAATCGGGTTGGCAATTATAGTGGTACCAATCTGATGAAAACATTATTCATTTGATGTTATTCTTTATCATATCAGTCTTTGACAAGCTATCAGAGAGGGTGATGAATTGTTTTTCCATCTGAGAGGCAAGGAAGAACAGGGAGGGACATTTGCCTTCTCCCTCTCCGCGGTGTGTTGCACCACTTCGCTCTGAGTAGGTTGCAGCATGCAGCGAGTGTTAAAAAAAAATGATATTCAAATCATCAGTAGTGGTCAGCCAGTCTGCTCATTTGCCATTCATCCTCATGAAGAAACAAGTGAGTCATTAATTAATTTCTGGATCATCAACTTATGACCTTTAGTTGGCAAGTCATGAGCTTGTGGGGAGTCTCTTTTCAGTCACTGGATCCATAGTAATGTGTTTCTACAGAGCACTGAGCATAGTTTCCGAGTCTCAGATATCTACTTTTATTGAACAAAAAAAGAGTTTTAAAGCCTACTGTAGGTAATGAATGAGAATACAGAGACTGATAGGCAGACTGTGTCCTCAGTCAAGCTTCAGTGCAATTCTTCTAGAGATTTATTTCATCAGCGAATGCAGTTTCCATAATCATATCTGTGTCCTCATATTAGAAAGATAATTAACAGCACTAATGATCACGTTAAGTTCATTACACATTCACTGCCAGCCCAGAATGAAGTTGACATTATGTTGCCTTATCATCAAAGGTGGCGTATTGTTGGGAAGTCATTAAAATGGAAATGAGTGTGATGTTCTGATGTTAATTGCAGAGGGAAGAGATGAGTTATGTATTTAATGCAGCATTTAAAAAGCCAATGAGGTTCCTATCTGCTAAATAGGGTAATTAATGCTATATATTACTTATGTTTGTCCAAATGAAGGAATGAAATTAGGAGATGATGACGCCGACTTGCTGTTTATCTGTCGCAACATGGCTCTAGTTCGCAAACTTCATTATTACTCTCTTTTTTGTCTGTAATATTTCTATAATCTCCCCTCAAATTACTCCTTTATTTCTTTCTCTGCACAACTTCTCATTTGGATAGGCAGTCAGTCATTTAGAGAAACAGTTTTCATTCTCCAGAGGGCTTGTCAAAGTTTGTTGTCAACTTTTATGCATGGGTTTATGCTGAAATTATGTTGAATTTTTGCATCTCTTGTATTACAGAAGTAGTTGTTTTTTTATTGTACTTGAAATCAATTATTGCGTTCATGGGGTTATACCACAAAACACAGAATTAGCATCTGTAAATAAGACTCGAAATAAAGAGTTACTGCATGTTCATTCAGTCAATTAAATGGCTTTCCTGGGTCAGCTGTGAGGATGGACACATGTTGTTTCACTAGTCTCTCAGCGAGCACTGCTGTGATGATGGGCTTAATGAAGCAGTTAACAGTCAGAATATGATCCCAGTGTGTCTGTTGAACATGAGCATCCTGCAGTGTCAATACGGCTCTGTTTTGGGTTTTTCCATTTTTTCTTTTCTTTTCTCTTTTAATCGACGCATACACACTCTCTCGCACACAGTAAAAGAGCGCACACACTAACCTTGCCCTTGACTGTGGCGTGGCTCAGTGATATTAATGTTTATGTTAATTAGATCACACCAACAAATGATTACATTTCCAGACAGGGTTATTGTAAGACTGTAGCCACTAGCTTATTTTGCCCAGTGAATGCAATTTAGAACAGATGTAATTGTATGAATGCATTGTAATTGCATGAGGAAACAACAATACCATTATGAATATACAATCTCTGTGACCATGATGTGTGTTGTGTGTGTACAATATGAGGTAGAGGAAGAGCGATTGTGCCGCCCGCTCTTTTCATTTGCACCCATCAGGTTACTCTCCTTTCTCTGTAGGAGTTTCTGTCCTACATGGAGTCGCATCGACAGAGAGGCCACAGCATGTTTGAGAATATGAGGACAAACCACTTACAGGTTTGACATAATTGTTATCGTGAATATACTGAAATAAATGTTATTAAATCGCCAAAATTGGATCTGTAATAATGTTTATCTCTGTCTCATGTATTCCCTTTATCTTGCTCCAGTTACGAGCCAGTGAGTGGGAGCAAGTGAGCTCCAAGTGGCTGCATGTGGAGGCCGAGCTGCTGAGGGAGAGAGCTGTGTTCGGCCCCGGCCCGGGGGTGCTGCTGAGCCGAGACTGGGTGCAAGATGCTGCCGAAGGACCCAACAGGACCAAAGCACGCATCCGCAGAAAGGCTCTGAGACGATCCAAACGGGTATAGCCTTTTAGTTTAGAGTGGGATCTGTAGAGCAGGGTCCTATTTAGTATTCAACTAGCACACAGTCCAACCTGTAATGTATGTTGTTACAACAGGTGCAAGGAACACTGTGTCTGGGATTAAGGTCCGGCATGTCTGAGGAGAACAAAAATAGAACAGAAGGTGACACAGGTAAAGAAAAGTGTTGCCTGTTGATTTTTTATAATGTAAAATTTCACTAGAATATGGATGTTGGATGTAAGCTCAGGGGGAAAATGTGTTTCCAGAGCCCAAGATCCTTTGTGAAGTTGGAGCAGAAGCTAAAGAGGATGAAGAGGAGGGAGGACAGGATTGTGAGCATCTGACCTTCTTTCCTGTTCTGAATGAGACATCTGCTGTCACTGAGGGTCCACCCGACCCCTTAACCCCCGAACCCTGCTCCCACACACAAGACTGCCCTGACATACGCATCATCCTGCAGGAGCTGCACCCCGCAGAGGAGGTACTGTAGCGCAGGAGGGTGTGTTGGCCTAAAAACAACATGCCTAAACACAAGCACAACTCCTTCTCACCCTGCTAATATTCACAATCATAATTATCTGATGTAGACTAAGGGATTCCAATAGCCCAGCGCTGCTATCAGAATTTCATCTTTCCTCATTAGTGTAATGTTTTAATGTCGAGGCCCAGCTCAGCTCTTCTCATTCTTCCAGTGTGTTAAAAACCAAGGCACATGTTGACAGGGACTCTCATCGCTCCGGCAACCAGCCGCGGCTTTTAATGTTTCTGACAGAAGTATTAATAAAAACAGTAGGAGGTGATGCAAGCTGTCTTACATCCGCTTAGTAAGTGTGTGATGTGTGCAAGTGTGTCCTGTTGTCTTGCAGTGGTTCAGTGTGTGAGTCCTGCTGAGCTTCCTGTCAAATGAACACAGTCATTAGCTCTGAAAAATGCACACACACGCGCGGACTAACACACACACACACTGTAACACACAAAGGGAGACCCACTCATAATTAGCTTGCCAGCGCCAATAGTGTGATTATGACAGTAATGTGTGTGGGGAGAAATCAATGGTCTGACATTAGGCTCTCAGTCAATAAAAGTCCTCCTTTTCTCTCCTTCTTCCCATCATCAGCTAAATCACCCACAGACTGATAACGCATATCTGTCCAGAGCACAGTAAGGAGATAAGGAAACAAGTTTATTGTTATGTATTTAATCTTTGATAACAATAAATTTAACTAGTTTTTTCTGAAATTTAGTCATTGTTAGGGACAGTAGGCCCGATGCCAGTTTGTGTTCACTGATGGAAACTGCCATAAAATCTGACCATGATATAGCTCAATGTAAGATTTCTGTGCCATGTAGCTGAGACTCATTCACCTTGACTCCTCTTAAACGCTTTCACATGACAAGTGATATTATCCATCATAGTGTGTCTCTATGTGTGCATTCAGACAAGAGGTTCTGATCACTTAGCAGGTTTCCTATTGTGTGTGTGGCAGTGATTAATTCTCCTAATAATGGCTAGGCAGGGCCTCCTCCTCCACCAAGTGTGTCCCTCCGTGTCTGGGGGTAGGGAGTCTGATTTGATTAGTATAAATTGTGAGGGGCCTGCGGGTATGTTGGGGCCCCATATGGTTTTTTGGGCGCTGTGTCCCAGAGGGCCTGCAGAGGGGCCAACACAGGGAGACAGCCAGGTGCACACACTCACTGTGAAATGAGGGGAGACAATAGAATTAGCCACACATTATCACAATGCAGTTAGCATTAGCTGCAACCAGCGCTGAAAGCAGCATGTGGGTCCACTTTGGAACACATAGTCACACGGCTGAAAAAGGGGGCCGGGCCTTCTCCTCCCCATTAATCAGCTCTGATAATGAAGTGTTCAACTGTGTCTTTTTAATAATGATTAAAATATGTGATTAAAATGATCAATCAAGTAAAGCCTGAAGTGCCTGCGTTGCTGCCATGTCATGTCCCGGGAGAGAAATGTGCTGATGTGTATTGTGCCTCTCACATGGGGCTTAATGTATCTCTTCTTCTCTCTCTCCTCTCTCTGTAGGTAAAGGCTAAGATGTGTGTAGTGATGGTGAGTGGCCTCAGAGTGGCAGAGGGGGTGCTGCTGTTTGGGAAGGAGAGCCTGCTCTTGTGTGAGGGATTCACTCTTGGTCCTGCTGGAGATGTCTGTTGCAGGAAACACTATCCCAGCAGGTACAGCTATGTGGGCCGCACAGTTGTGTGCAGTTACAGCAAAACATGTAATGAGCATATGTTTGCCTCAGTCATCTCAGTCAGTCGGTCATCTGTCTACATCTGCGTCCCTTTCTCTCTCTGCCAGTGTGAGGGATTCCTTTATTTCCACCATGCTGAGTAAAGAGCTGCCACCGGCCAGGTGCAGACGCTGGCTCTATGAGGATATCAAGGATGCCCGCTTCATGCGTTTCCTTTTAGAGGTCAGACACCCAAATGCTAACCCCAACCCAAATGATTAATATATCATAATAATAATAATAACTAACTATACATCTTGTATGCCGATGGTGTATACACAGCATGTAGTTGGAAAGTTTGGCTCTGAGCACTCATAGAAATCAGATTTGTTGTGCATTTTACTTGCTCTTGCAGTTGTTTCCCATTAACTCTTTATGCATGTGGATTAGAGAATCAATCAAGATGCATGTTAAGTCAGGTTTAAAAGGGATCTGATAGATAAAAAATATCTACTTGACATAAATGTCATTGCGTCTGAGTTACTAAAGAGCCACTGTGCCTCTCTCTGACTGTCAGGACAATGCTATCGAGGTCTTCATGAAAAACGGACTTTCAGCCTTCCTGGTATTCCTGAATAGAGACCATGTCTCTGCATATAAAAGGTACCACATTTACATAGACTGGATGTTTTTAAAAAAAGTTTTTATTTTCAGCATGCTGGTCCTTATTCTTTCCTCTCTCTTTCTCCCTGCAGGTTGTGCACGGTAGTGTCGGCATTAAAAGGCAGAGGGGTTGCTGAGGTCATTGCTAATGCCAGGTAAGTGTCCGCAGTCAGTCACTGTCATCCAACAGAAATATTTTGAGACAGTTACATGTAAATACTATTTTTATTTAATCAGTCGAAGTGGAAAATACATAAAAAATAGTTGTGTGACATATAGTGAGATATTGTGAAAATATTATTTAAGTTTTTAGGGCTGCCTAAAAGTGGAGGTTAAGATGACACCAGTAGCTGTTTGGTCATTTGATTGGCTTGTGTTCCACCTTTCTTATTCTCCACACATCTTGATTGACTGTAGCCACTGAGTTTGGCACCATCAGTCCTGGATAAGTCCTTATCCTTTTGTCCTCAAACCCGTCACCACCTCCTCCTCCTCTCGTGAGCCTTTCCCTCTGATCTTTACATCTCTTAAGGCATGTCCTACACAGACTGCTCTCGTGGACCAAGTACACATCTTCCTCTGGTTCTGATTTTTCTTTCAGCATCCCCTCACCATCCCCCTGAGGATACGATAGAGGATTTCGTTTTATGTTCACCTTAGAGAGGTTGCGTAGGAATTTCACAAACTCTGGTAGCTTGATGAAGAGGTTGTCAAACAGGCCTAACTCTTGGAGACTGTCTAGAGCCACCATAGTGGGAGGCAGGGTGTCCAGCTGGTTCATCCCCAGATTGAGACTCTTCAGGCTGGAGAGAAAACCCAGTGTGGAGGGTAAACCTGCAGAGGTTAGGCAGTTGTTAGAGAGGTTGAGGTGGGTCAGTCCCATCAGGTTGCCGATGGACTCGGGCACAGACTCCAGCTTGTTGCTGTGTAGATCCAGCCATCTGAGTGACGTGAAGCTCCCGATGTTATCTGGGAGTTTCTGTATCAGATTGCGGCTGAGGTCTAACTCGTCCACGTTGGTCAGTTTGAGGAGACACTTTGGGAAGATGACTATCCCCATGTTGCTAAGGGTTAGTCTGCGCCGTCCATCTGGGGTCATCCGTATTGCCTTTTTGGCAATCTTGAGGGTCACCTTTGTCCCTTTGGCTCCCTTCCCTTTGGGCATGGTACTGCAACACACAGAGAATTACAATAACAGTTCAGCTTAAAATTTCAGCTCAACCTCACTTCGGTGATGGCTGCCCCCAAGAGGCTGATTTACGATAATTTATCTAAACTACACCACCACACAGTACTATAGCAAATAAATGTGTTGTGTGTATGTTTACGTGTAAGTATGTGTGTGTAAGGCTGATGTGATTTATTCAGATACAAGGGCTTATGTATGGCCTTGGGCAGTAGGGAAAGCATGCTCTCTGAGGTATGAGAGCTTGTGTGTCTGTCTCTGTCTCTGTCTCTCTCTGTGAGTGAGTGCGCGCGTGTGTCGCAGTGTTATGTCTGCACTAGTGCGTGCTCACCCAGTGTTGCCCATGGGGGTATTTAAGAGCACGACTCTCTAATTAAGGCTAATGCTGGGGAACAAAAGGAGAGAGGCGACACTGGGTAATACAGCAAAAACAAATGAGTGCTGATGCTCCCTCACCATTCAACTGATTGAGCTGCCTCTTTTCAGGAAAGGACGCTCTGTGTGTGTGTGGGGGGGGGTACATCCACATGCAAGTGTGTTGACAGACATGGATGTACAGTACTACAGTACGTGTGCACAAGGAGTCAAATCAGGACTTTGATAAATGATAGTTAGGGAGTGTTGGGAGTGTGATGAGGGTTTCGCTCTTCTCCCCTCCCTGTCTGAAAGAGCAAGGTGTGTGTCTGTTTGTGTCTGTGTTACACCCCAAGGCCCTCTCTCGCCTCATTCATCATCCTCAGGATGAGAGAGGTTATCCACTGGTGCTTGTTCCTATTATAACCTCCTATAGAAAACTATTGCATGAAATTATTGCCTGCAATTAGATAACACATACTGGGCCAAATGCAATGATTGATTTAGTGCAGTTTTACAAAATAATTTGGTCAGGAGTTATTGGACGAGGGGAGGAGTTATTGGTGTTAGAAATTGGATACACTTCAAGTAGCCCCTCGCTCTCTAAATCCATTTACTATATGCATACTTATTTCATACTGTATTCTTGTTTAAAACTATACTTTATCTACATTTTCAACATAAATGAAGATATGTACTCACCATATTTTGTCTTCTTTTTTTCTGAGTTGACGTTAATCAAGTGATGAGATGGTCTTCAGTTTTAGAAACATACCAACAGCTTTAGCTCCTGTGAACTGGCCATTCAGCTCGACGCACCTACTGAAAAAACTCTATTACTGTTGTCATAATGTTGTAGCACAGCAAAAAACAGCTTAAAACTACATTTCCCATTTGGTCAGCATGTAGAGGTTTTACTTATAATACCTGGTAATACTATCGCGCAAAATGTGGTGGTGAAGTCGAGAGGAAAGATCAGAAATGAACCGTTTGTATCTCCCTAGCCTCCCTACACCAAACAGGGAAAGTCAAGGTTCCTCTTGTTTAATAGCGTTACTTAGCAACTGGGGTGCTTGGCGCCAGGACTTTATTGCCATGTTACTGGCCACAGAGGGAAAAGAGATTTCAGAAGCAGTTTAATGCTTTCCTAATTTAGATTAAACAAGTTTAGATAGGTGTTCCACGAGTAAAATACTAATGAAATGTTCAGCAACATTGTCATTTAGTAGAGATGTTTTGTTTAGCCAAACACACGTTCTGGTAGATAAATTGGAAACAAGGTGTTTTGATTGAGCAGTTTTTGTACTTATCAGCTTGTTAAAGAGCGACTTTTAAGTGCGTGCCTCTATTTGAGTGAATCACCTTGCAACATTCTTTGAACAAACACCCTAACGAAATGAAAAAAACAGCTAGAGAAGAAACAATTGTTTGTCTTAGCTATGAAGCAGGAAATTCTTGGAAGTCAGTGAACTGTTCTGAGACAGAAATTTGAAAGAGGTTTTCTTCCTGTTTGACCAGTAATCATCAACCTCTGCATGTCATTTTAAAAACTCCCTGTACAAGGAAAACATTACTTCCTCCTTTCTACTTTCAAATAGCTCACTTTGCTGATGGAGACTAGTCAGACAAGTTACAGTTACTTAAAGTATATTTCCTCACAACCTACAGATGTCACCATGTGCTACATCCTCCACATCTCTACTTACTATTTATGCTACCTACTGTAGCTCACCTCGGTCCCATAACTGCTCCTATAGCTGTGTACACAGGATTACTGTTTCACTCACTCACCTCCACTCTGCTGCTTCAGAACTCTGCTGTGTTACATTTCAACACCGGTTGCCAGGCAACAGAGCAAGCAAAAAAACTTTGTGTTGGTAGGCACTGCTCAGTGATCAGCCTCTGATGCTAATTCAAGGTATTTGTTTTTTTATTGTGCTTTAGGAAGACTCCTGTGGTGGAAAAGACGGCCCTTGTTAAATGGCAGGTAATGCAATAAACTCAGCCCTTCATCCATTTTGTTTTTGTGTGTACAGATTAACTTCTTACTCCCTTTGACATCAGTAGAGACTGCCACAATGTTGAGTAGATATGACATTAATAGTTGCCCAGTTTCACTTTTGTTATTCCTGGTTATCTGCTTCATATCACTCTTGTCTGTCCTCCAGAAAGGGGAAATAAGTAACTTTGAGTACTTGATGCATCTGAACACCATCGCTGGGAGGACATACAATGACCTGATGCAGTACCCAGTCTTCCCCTGGGTCCTAGCTGACTACCAGTCAGAGGTAAGATCACACACACTGACATCATTGTCTTGAATGTTCATATTGCAGGGGGCTAGGGTAATGAAAGTGTGATTTATCTCTGTCCTTGATAGACGCTCGATCTGTCAAATCCTGCAACTTTCCGTGACCTGTCTAAGCCAATGGGAGCTCAGACAGAGAAAAGGAGACAGATGTTCATCGAGAGATATGAAGAAGTGGAGAACATTGAGGGTGAAGGTATGTATTCAGCTACTTTACTTTTCATTCTTCTTTTCTTTTGCTATTCACTGTATCTTTTTATTCAATGCACTTTTACTCTGTAGGAGATTTGTCTGCACAATGCCACTACTGTACCCACTACTCCTCAGCCATCATCGTAGCCTCCTTCCTTGTCAGGATGGAGCCATTTTCACACACCTTCCAGGCACTGCAGGTGAGGCCTTGGACACCAGGAAGTGCAATGCAATACGTGTAGACTCTCAAATCATGGTTTGTCAAGCTGGTATAAGCTATAGTTCTGTGGCTCAGTGCACACGGTGGGGTAGTTGGGGAAAAAACTGTTCGCTTACTGACCGATTTCCACAATAAATAAATAAATAAATAAACTTCTTTAGCTCGGAATAGCATAGAAAATAAAATGGAATAAATTTTCTCTCTGTGAACCCACTTCATTGATTTGTGCCCTAACATTAAATACATCCATCACATGCAAAAGTATAATAATAAAAAAACACCACTTTTCTGTCCATTAGGCTATATAACTTCACATTCTAATGTGACTATATCACAGCAAACATTTTATCAGGACATCAAAAGGTCAATAATAAAAGATTAGAATGATAGACATTAATATGGTAAGTTTACTGAATGATGACAGGATGTAGTGTTTCTGAGTCCATAGCCTTGAGCACTTGAAGTGGTTTGTTGATGAATCAAAGAAAATCCAAACCTCTTGACAGCTACAGCAGATTTTTAGTGCCACTGCAGAAGTCTTGACTCACACACATGATTACATGTATACAAATCTGCACACACACACATATTACAGTACGTGATAAGTGTATAATATATCATATATAAAGGTATAATGTAGGTCAAATTCTGAAGGTAATCACTGCAGGTTTTGTCTTGATGTTTCTGAAGAAAGGGAAGAACATAATCTTGCTAATAATATGACTCTAACATGGGCTATTTTCAGCGCTCCAGATCCTGTTTCAATGCTGTTTTTGGTATGAAAGCGGATTATAGGAAGATTTCAATATATATGCAAATAATTACAGAAAGCATCTAAAAGAAGCCAATACAAATAGCCACAGATGTTACCAATTTACAATACACCACCCAATTGATTATAATGAAAAGGCATGCATATTTGATAGTCAGAATAAAGCAATAAAGATGTTAGTCTGGTGAATTACGTTGCCTTTTTGTCTTCTGAAGCGCATAATGGGTGTGTAGTAATATCCATAACTGGATTTACATCTCTAACCAAGTTTACCAGTATATATGCTATTTTCATTCATTGAGGTAATTGTTTTACTCTAAATTACATTCTCTCTCATGAGATTCCCATCATAGATTATGGAATTTTACAGAAAGATGAAAAGCTTCCTTCAAATAGCAGCAAATATTTCCTGCTTACATAATACAATGAAGACTATAAAATATGGTTCACTACACTGAATCAGGCAGACTACTTTATTAATATGCCTGTTGCAAAGTTTGGTTCAACAGTGTGCCAGAGGTCTGACAGTGTTGTGCCTCGTGTCCCCGCAGGGAGGGTTTGATATCCCAGAGCGGATGTTTCACAGTGTAAAGAAGGAGTGGGAGTCGGCCTCCACAGACAACATGGGGGACGTCAGAGAGCTGATCCCAGAGTTCTTCTACCTGCCCGACTTCCTGCTCAACTCCAACCACATCCAGCTAGGTCAGGAACAAAAACCATCCTCTGTGTATCTAAATGAATGAGTGAAAGTATGAATTTCCTGTTAAGATATTTGCCTTTTATAAGCACCATTATTAGTTATGTGTTCAAAGTATAGGCTAACATTATCGTATATTTTTCTTATTTTCAACAAATCCCACGAAAAGACCCAAACCAACAATGCATTAGTCTGTCGCAGTACTTTCCAACTCCCCTAGTCTGTCTGTGGCTCTCAGCCCAAAGCCATTTGTTTCTAGAAGATGTAAATCTTTATAATCTAAACACAAATATATTGTATATTTTTAAAAAGGCTGAGTTATTTCTTGAAGCAACTGGGCACTGTAGTTTTTAGCAAATGTTACTCATACAAGAGTAAATGAAGTTGTCGGACTATTTTCAGCTGCAGATTAGGACACATTTGGTGGTGTAGTGAGTTTTTACAGCAGCAGGGTGGTGTATTTGGGATTGAAAACTATAATAATAATAATAATAATAATAATAATAATAATAATAATAATAATTTGATGGCAAGGAAAAATATACAATATCACCAGCCTTATTCTTTAAAAGTACCCCGTTGAGTCTTGTAAACAAATACAATGTCGTGCTAATACACGTACATGCGCATCCATGTGCGTGTGTTAGTTGAGTGCACAAATGACACACAAACAAAAGAGAGATCCACTCATCAAATCATTGTTCCATAGTGCCAGCAGTGGTAAAAAAAACACCTCCACAGGGTATCTTTAAACTCCTTTAACAGATGACACATAGTGATGTGATGTTACCCAGCATGTTGAATGTATTGTATATCCATATCTCTATAGGCTGTATGGAGGATGGAACCACTCTGGGAGATGTGGAGCTGCCTCCATGGGCGAAAGGTGACCCCCAGGAGTTCATTAGAATCCATCGAGAGGTCAGTGACCCCTAACCTCACCAGGCCTGTCCGTTACCAATGGCCAGTCCGGCCTGTTACATTCAGGGACTTTTCCCATGAGACCTAATAATGTTTGTCAATACTAGCTGATGTATGTACACAGAAGATGCACTGTTTTAGTATCTAAAACAAGTATCCACTGTAATAGTCGCACTGTAATAGTGTTGGTTGCATTGAGTCTGTTTGTCTTCATTCTTTCTACCGCAGTATAAGAGACAGATCTTATTCACAACAGCCACTGTGTTATTCCTTATATTCTCTAAAGGCCATCTTGTCTCATCGAATTTGTTTCTGTCAGTACTGACTGTTTTCAAATATAATGGGCTGTTGTTTTCTCTTATTAAGAAAATGCATGAAAAGGCATGTATCTGAAGTTTAGATGACAGACACTGAAGGACAACAAGCCTATTTAACACTATTCAGGGCAGGAACAAGACTGTCTATTTTTCATAATGCCATTATTTCTGCCAGCTGTTTATGGGATGAATATTCTCTCTCTTTTCTCAGCTCTTTCTTCTCCTCCCGTGTGCACATCTCTGTTCTTTTTCTCTCTGTTGGTCTGATTTCTTCTGTGTGACCCTCCTTTTTTCCGTTCCTGGGGCATGTAAGATGGTTATCGCTCTGTAATCTACTGAACTACCCATATTGCCTACCATTCTCATAAAATTAGTGACTTTAAAAGATTGTTTTTTTCTTCCATAGAAATTAACTCAGGACAATATATCCTTGTTATGATGTTTTTTTTTTCAGTTTTCTGATATTCCAGGATGGGTTTATTAAGGTTGGGTGCAAGGATACACATGCTGGTCATAATGCCCACTTTTCCTTATTAACTCTTCAAAACCAATCTCTGGCTAATTCTACCCAAACCATTCTTTAATTCAAACATCAAGATACGCTCATAACACAGCTGTGCAGCTTCCTGCTGTTCGAGACTTCTAAATTGACTTTTGGAAGAAATCATACAGTACCTGAATAATTTGATTGGTTGTGCATTCTCATAGAAGTTTCTTGTGCTTCTAAACTCTCATATTAACAGTTTGACTGATGGTTTTGTTCCCACTGTAATAACAGTGAACACTGCACACCGCTGTATTTTAAGACTGCACAGTGTATAGTAGTTTTGTAATATTACTTTACTATGTGGTCTTAGTTTGTGCAACAATCTCCTGCACTGTTTCCCTTAGGCCTTGGAAAGTGACTACGTGAGTTCCCACCTCCACCTGTGGATCGACCTGATTTTCGGGTACCGGCAACAAGGCCCTGCTGCTGTAGAAAGTGTGAACACGTTCCACCCTTACTTCTATGCTCAGAGACGCCGGCAGGATGCTAAGGACCCCGTCATCAAGAGCACAATCTTGGGATACGTCAGCAACTTTGGCCAGGTTCCCAAACAGGTAAAAAGAAGAAGTTAAGTGGGGGAAGCAGAAAAAGTACATTACTTCCTGCATACAGGTGTATCATATATATATTTTAAATAATCCCTTGTGAATCATCTGTGTCTCTCCCATAGCTCTTCACCAAGTCACATCCACCTCGCGGTGGCTCTAAAAAAGAAGGATCATCACCACCCCATCCAACTCCATTTTTCTTCAAATTGGATAAACTGAAGACCACTGTGCAGCCATTCAGAGGTACAGCTAGACAATAAAAGAGGAGCTCTGACAGCAAATAAGCTATCTCAATCATAAAGGAACTGTTTGACATTTTGGTTAATAGGCTTTTGCTTTCTTGCCTAAAGTTAGACATGAGAGTGGTATCGATCTTTTCATCTGTGTGCTAAATATGAAGCTACAGCCTGTGGCCAATTAGCTTAGCTTAATACAAAGACTGAAAGCAGTGGGACAAAGCTTGCCTGGCTCTGTCCAAAGTTTAAAACAATCTGGCTGTGATCACCTTTGGGTTTTGTACACATTAAACAGCTGAGATATAACATGCTAATTGGTGAGCTGTAGCGGTGCTGGTAGGCACATTTTTTTTTATCTTTGGACAGAGCCAGGCTAGCTGTTTCCCCCTGCTTCCAGTCTTTATGCTAAGCTAAGCTAATCGGCAGCTGGCTGTAGCTTCATTTTTAACATACTCTCAGCCAAAATAATCTGTTCCTTTTAAATGAAGGTATAAAATCAAAGCAAATCATAATATAGTCTCATAAACAACAGAAATTTCCAAACATATTTTCTGCTGAGTAAACTAAATTCAATCAATTCTAGTCATCTACATTTGGCACTATTTTGTATTGTTCCTTCTTTATTTTATTTCTCACCGTTTGATGTCAATTATTATATACAAGATGTGCTCAGGTCTCAAGGGAATCGTTGAAACGGAGCAAGAATGTCCATAGATTAATTTACACTATGGAAGGGTAGAAGGAGCTATCTGTTAGAGCTACAATATGGAGATGACTCTTCCGCTGAGCCCTACTTAATAATCTGAATATCCCTACAGGCCCACTGAGGGAGAGGAGATGAATCTGCGAATGCTCAGGGAGAGATTCCTGCAAATTACATTTCATATTAAATCTTAGAGTGTCTGATCTGATCAATAAGCAGATAGAGATGAATAGGAGGAGGAATGCTAAGACTAATGCAGACACTACTTCTTTCTGGGGATTTTAGAAGCAGAACTGGCGATAGGATATAATGATTTGTGCCTGTTCCTGCATGAATAGGTCAATTACAGGCACAATTACAGCCTCTCTCTCACTGCCTCACCCTCATACAGTACACACACACACACACACACACACACACACACACACACACACACACACAAGTTGTGCTGTCCAGGATGCAGGTGTCCCCGTAGGACAGAGCCTCAGCTTGTTGTAACCTGGGAATAGCCGTTTTAATTGCCCAGTTTTCTGTGGTCAATTTAATGAAATTCTTTACAAGTTTACTGAGCTACCAAACTCTTTAATGTGATGTTTTTGAGGAGCCATTACCTTTACTTGGCCAGGCAAGTTTATTCAGGTGCACGAAAGGCAGAATGAGGTCACTTTTTCAGTTTTTTTATGGGTGCATATGGTTTAACTGACAAAAGGATGCTTTAAAAAAACACCCTCTTACTTTCTTCCACAACTTCTTGCTGACGCTTCTCCACTCTCTAACACTGTAAACCTTTCTGCAGAGCTGCCCAGAGGCCCAGTAGGTCAGATATTGTGTCTGGAAAAAGAGGTTATGGTCCTGGAGAGAAACCGTCTCCTCCTGTCGCCTCTGTTGGGCTGTTTCTTCAGCTGGGGCTTCCCCGACAACAGCTGTGCCTTTGGAAGCAATGCTACAGAAAAGGTATGTATATGTCAGGCTGTACAGTAGATCCATTTTACATTGTTTGTAATATTGCACAACCTTCCAACTCCACACAGTTGCATGAAATTGGAATGAAACAATTGCAAATCCCATGCAGGCCCACAATGCATGGCCATGAAGTACTGATTTGTTTTTAAATGTGAGAATTGGAAAGAGAAATTAATTGAACTTCAGTAATATACATGCTCACTATGAGTCTTACGCACATTAATAGAAACTGAATCTGGGTCAAGCCACACACAGTGTCAGCTAATCAGTATCAGCTGACTCTTACAATCATTCGTCACGCTCAATCAAAACAGTAAGGCGATCTTTATGATCTGCCAAGCTTTCACTCACTTCATAGTGCTACACACTGCTGTGTCAGCTGTATAAACTAATTTCTTGACAACTATTTAAATAGTTCTACTATACTGTTCTTTGCAATGCTATCTCTTGCCTTACACACTATTCAGCGATATCTTGGTTTCTGTTTTGTACGACCTTTCAGGGGTTTTCAACACTCTCTATATATACAATGCTGCAAGATACTTTGGGGAGCAATAGGATAAGATTAATTTTACACTTTTATTTAAACATTCAGAAAGTGTTTTTTAACTACCATCAAGGTACTTTGCAACTACAAGTCTACATCACTTGATCTTATAAAAGTAGCTAAGCTGCGAAAACATATCCATATATACTTAATACATACATACACAATCACAGCGTCATCCACTTGTGTGTGTCCATCTCTAGACCTTTGCTGTGTGTGAGAGTTTGTGCGACTGGGGGGAGACGTTGTGCGCCGCCTGTCCCAACCCGACGACCGTCATCACTGCAGGGACCAGCACTGTGGTGTGTGTGTGGGATGTAGCGCTCAGCAAGGACAAAGTCACTCGCATGAAACTCAGACAGGTTAGTTTGTGTGCAACAGAGATTTAACAGTAACATCCAGAATGTGTTTGCACACCGTACTGACCCAGTCTTTCCTCACAGCCCTTATACGGTCACACAGATTCAGTGACATGCCTGGCTGTGTCTGAGGTCCACAGCATGATCGTAAGTGGCTCCCGTGACCTCACCTGTATCCTGTGGGACATGGAGGAGCTGAGCTACGTCACCCAGTTACCAGGACACACAACCAGCGTCTCTGCACTGGCTATCAATGAACTCACCGTAAGTCTACCTTCCCAATCTCCTTCTTTGTAATTCTCTACATACTCTCCTCTAAAAATCTCTCTCTTTCCTCTCTTCCTTCTGTTCTTTGTCATTTTTGGCTCACTGTTGTCATGTTGTTCCCCTTCATTCAGCTCACAGTGTGAGGAAGCAAGGATTCTCATTTTTGACAGCATGCATATCCTCTTTGTGTGTGTTTTGCTTTTTTGTGCTTCTCTGTGTGTATTTTTTGCGCACATGGGCGTCAACACCATATTACTCTGTCAAAGGGTGAGATTGCGTCATGTGCGGGACCTCTGCTCTACCTGTGGACCATGAAGGGTCAGCTGTTGAGCTGCACTGACGCTTCCTGCGGGCCTCAGGCAGACGTCCTGTGTGTCAGCTTCACGCAGCGACACGAGTGGGATGCCAAGAACGTCGTCGTCACTGGCTGTGCAGATGGCATCATACGGGTGAGTTTTTATGTGTGCATGTAATAATGTGATAGTTACTGTGTGTATGAGAGAGACTGTCTGCCTTTTAAAGTCGGTGTCTGGCAGCTCTTTGTAGAAGTAATAGATCAGTGGGAGAGGTTGTTTTTATACAGTACACTGTACAGTATTCAAATGTAGCAGTCATTACTTTGGTATTAGCCTCGCAGGTAGCAGCTTGGATGTCCATCAAGGTATTAATAACAGCACATGGGTTGTGTGCGTGGTGTGTGACTGCATATATGCTGCCTCTCTGCAATCAAAGCTGCAAACTCTAAATTGGGCTTCACTTGGGAGTGGATGTCCATACCACATGCACAACACACACACAAACGGTATTATTACTTTATTATTACCTTGAGTTATGGGATGTGTGCGCGCACTGGTGCGTATGCGAGTGTGTTTGTTATTATGTTGAATTATGTCTGATTTTGCTACTCGTTATGTGTCTCTCATACAGATATGGAAGACAGAGTACACCAGAACACAATTACCTGGCCCTCCAGAAGAGCCTGTGTCCCCAGGGCAAGACCGAACAGAGAGAGACGGTAATGTTACAGGCAGTAGGATGCGATATGCATATAGGTATTGTATTCATAACAGCACGGATGATGGGAGTGGCTGACAGTAGCGAAACTATGAGACTAAGACGCAACAAAAGGAAATGATTCTTGTGTTTTGTGCTTCCAAAAGAAACCCATCGCTATCTAATTAGATAAATCCTTAAGTGTGAGATGATTATTTTTAACCGCTCATCTCAGAGCTAGACAGCGTGGTTTCCAGATGAGAGCTTGTAATGCTTACCCCATCCCTCACTAGCATTAGGGCTAGCAGGAATTATGTTGTTATAAAGTTATTAAACATAGAGGCAGTAAACACTGATGAGTAATTCTGCTGACGTGTGTGTGCTTGTATAATTTAGAAAGCAATAATACCCAGATCCAATTTGGCATACGTTGGTTACAGCCTCGCGTCACCTCATAGGAGTATTATGCTTGGTAAATTACATTGAGACAAGTCTTTACATAACACTGAAGCATTTATATTCAAGGGATTTTTCTCCCTTTAACAGCCTGCTGACCACAGATAAACACTGTGTTAATGCATATTTTAATTTTTTTGTGGGGGCCGCTGGGTCAGGGTTACAGACAGGGTAGACACCTGCCCTGTGATTCAGTAATAAATGGGGGGTTGATGTATTCTAATGATGTATCCGCAGTGAGCAGCTCATGCCAGGTTAAAGGCTGGGAGAGACATCTGGTGTTGTGTCAAGAGCTGAACAGGAGTCAGGCTGTGTCGCAACGCCACTACAAGAATAATCCGGCCATCACAGCGCTGGCCATGTCCAGGTACAGTAAATATCGTGCACCCTCTCACAGCAAAGAGAGGAGGGATTTAGTTTACACTTTACAACTTCAAACTGCATTTGAGAAAAACATTTAATTTTAAGTGTAATTTTATATGTGTATTATAGCATGTTTTACATAAGAAAACATTTGAATAACGTCACTGATTTCAAACCGTTTTCATATTATTGAAGCACACTCTCTTCTGTGTAGGAGCCATGCTACTCTGTTGGCAGGCGATGCCTGGGGCAGAGTTTTCACCTGGACCTGTGAGTGAGAGGTGGCAGGATTTGAGCACGATCATGCCTCCAGCCACCATTTCTACACACCCTTTATCCTGTAAGAGAGACTCAGAAAATCCATCAGTGTCTCAGGTCTGACAGCAGCTGAGCATTGAGACCGGCTGTATTTCAGTTCAGGTCTGTGTGTGTGTGTGTGCATTCAGGGAGAACTATTTTACAATATTTGGTACATTCAAGTCTCGGACAATATAGAATATCTCCCACATAAATATTTAATTATGTATTTTTCTTTGTAAATACTGAATTTCAACAAATTTGAATAAAACTATTGACAGTCATTTGCCGAAATGTTCTCCTGCGAGTCTCCGTGATTTTGATTATGACTGGAATCTGGTTTTATTTTATTCTATCTGGGATTCACAAAGGTGAAACTGGAAGGACACGAGCTAAAATTCTCCAGAACTGCTGGGTGAATTTGCATGAGGAATGTGATTGGAAAATACAGCCATTTAAATTAACCCATGCTGCACCAGCAGAACTAACTTGAGGCCACAGCAGAAGCCTGTGGGTTGAACTGGGCAGCTTCGAGCTGACAGCGAGAGGAATTGTGTGAATGATGAACAAGAGCGTGCATGGTCAGCCAGCGTTCTCTGAGAAATATAGCTTTTTAATAGCATAGTAGAGCTGGAGCAGTTAATTCCTCATGAACTGCACTACAAGCATCCATTATCATAAAAAGTGTGGCATGCACGCATCAGCATTTTGTGCTATGAGGGTCGTAGTGTTTTGCTTTGGTAAATGTTTGTGGTATGAACAATTCAGGATGTTTAGTTAGTTGTAAATAGTTTACTGAGCTTTCTTTGTTGTTTTTCACAATGTGTTTTCAATCTGCTTTGTCGTGTGGCGTGTTTGAATATTTGAGAGTTGACTGCTTTTTCATTTATTGTACCATTATCGTCAGTTTACTGTGATCATGTCAAGTGTGTGTGTGTGTTGTGGATGATGTAAAACGTGTTTAGGTCTTGATGAGGCATCCTTTCTGCTTGTCACAGCTTTTTGTGTGTGTTTATGGTTAACCAAGGACAAATACGCCTTTTCAGCCACATCAGACTGTTCAATCTCTGTAATCACTCGCACTCCTGGGTAAATCTGACCCATTTGAAGAGAGACAGTATGAAACTTAACCCTTTCAACATCCTACATCAATGCACTGATATTCCAATAAATGAGTTACCTTTTTAAATGATGGCAGATTGTCGAGATTATGAAGGCTTGTTCTCTTTCTGTCTGCCTTTCTTGCTTGCTCTCTCATGCACATGCACCACTCCTCTCTATCATAAAGGGAGAGGTCTCTCTCTTTAACCTTTGTGTGTGTGGCTAATTGTGCTAAGTGGAGTAGCTTAATAGAGTGGAAAATAGTCCTCATAATTTTCCCAGAGAGCGAGCAATGACCTTCTCTAAAGACAACGGCCATCTCCATTCTCTCTACACCGCTGGTTTTATGATATGAAATGTCAAACCATTGGGTTCCTCAGAATAATTAAATCAAATAAATTATTGCACCTAGGCAGAACCATCTTGTAGCCTAACCCAATTATAATGCACTGTAAAGCTAATTATTAACCATGATTACAATTAGTCTAATTTGAATAAATGTAGTCATTAGCGGGTTCATCCTAGTCAGTGAGTCTGAACTGTGGGGGATGATGGTCTCTCTCTCTCGATCTCTCCCACTCACAGAGAGAAGGGTGTGAATGTGCATCATTCTCTTCTCTCTACCTTCATCCCATTTTTCACACACTGACCTTCACAAAATGGCCTACACCCTTCACCTTTCTTGGGTGCTTGAGCATAATGCCTGCTGCTTCCAGGATTCATATTTGCTATTTATGCCTGTGCCATGTTCACCAGACTTTGAAATCAGAAACAGAAGACTCCCTGTGCTGTTTCAGTCTCTTTTTTATGTCCTTGCTAGAAAATCAGAATCTAGACTAAATATTGGCTCCAGCTGGTAGGCATTACATCAGACCACCTCTCGTGTCCCACAGCTTAGATTTGAAGCAATAGTAAGATATTTTGGGAATTATTCACTTTCTTGCTGAGAGTTAGATGAGAAGATTGATACCACTCTCAGACCTGTCCGGAAACATGAAGCTACAACCAGCAGCTGCTTAGCTAAGCTTAGCATAGGGACTGGAAACAGGGGGAAACAGCTAGCCTTGCTCAGTCTGAAGGTAACAAAATCCATCTACCAGCACCTGTAAAGCTCCTGAGTGTAAAATTGACATGTTGCGGTTTTTCATTTTGTGTTGATTTTGGCAGTCCCTGTGGACAAAGGCGGTAGTGTTTCACCTAACGTTAGGGTTACATGTTCCCTCCGTTTCAGTCCCTGCTGCAAGGAGATTACTTCCCCGGGAGGAGAGCAGGTGGCAGCTCCAGAGACGGACCTTTAGTTAGCGTCTGAAGTAACTTGAATTCAGCCAGAGCAAACCCCAGCGCCATTTCGTCTGATGTCGCGGAAAAACCTGACCTGGTGGCAGGCATTAAGGATAACTATTAGAAACTAATAGAAATAGCCAATCTTCTCGCTGTTCGTCTCATTTGCTTGTGTAGGTCATATAGAGGCATCTGTATTAAGTTGAGACTGTTTCATAACCAGTTAAAAACTCCATAGAGTGTTTTTAACATGTTACAGAACTCATTCATTTATAATTTCTCAATCTGTCATATTGTTGATGTCGATGGGTTCTCAGTAGGCCAGAGATGATGTGATTTTGTGTTGTATGACCTGTGCTGCTATAATGTATGTCAGACACTGAATCCACTGCAGCTGTTTGTAATATCGTGTTGGTTTTGTCGTGTAAAACAGATTGCAACCCCAGACAAATTAGACAAATCTGACAAAGTGCAACCCAATCCACTTTAAAGAGATCATTTAAAACCGCAATTCTATGAATGAAAGACTGTACTCTTTAGTGTCAGACCCAGGCATATATTTATTAATTAGGTGTATTAGTACTGTAATTATAAATGTAGTTGAAAAGTGTTACTGCAGTGTCATAAGCCTGGACAGCAGTTTCTTTCCACACAGTCTCCTGAGTTACAGAATAGTTAACAGTAAAAGCATTCTTATAAACATCTGGCTCACAGGCCAGCGATGCCAACAAACAAAACAACAGAATTATAAGACCCAAAACTGCTGTGCTGGAATGGAACTGCGCCGAGGAAACACAAAACCCTCATTTACCAACAGTTGTAGCGTACTCAGCCCAAAAAACAAATGCTAAATGCCATACTGATAGTTCATAAATATAGTCCTTCGAATGCCACTCAGTTCAGTTTGGAGAGCTTGAATCCCTCACCAAGAGGTACCATGACATCCATGTGTCCAGAGCTGCTGTGTTTACAGCTGTTTTTCCTGGAAGAGGATCTGAGCGTACACAGTGTCCGGGCTGGAGGCTGTGGGGTCAGGACTGGAGGAGGCTGGGGGCTCTGGCCTCGGTCTGACCAGCTCTAGTTCCGCGTATGTCAGACTATCCTCTTGTGATACTCGAGGCTGGAGGAGGGAGGGGAAGAGTGAGAGAAACTTGAAGGAATGTAGACCACAGATAAGGCAAAAGAGGTAATTTCAGAAAAGATGTACAGTAGGAGTGTATGCATCTTTAATCTTTTTCAGCAAACAGTAGTATTCTTCCACTCTAAACATCCCCTCAGTGCTTTTCAGCTGCAGAAAGTATGTGTTTACTGGGTTTGCAGGACCTCTTGGAACATTCAGTTTACTCGAAAAACATTTGGTACAATAGGAGTCCTATCCAACAACCTCAGATCCTCCTAGTTGCACTAATCCAATCAGTATGTTCGTGCAAAAAAA
>NTHP01000135.1:9924-141366 GCA_003416845.1 Oplegnathus fasciatus | reverse complement strand
AAAAAAAGAAAAAAAAAAGCTCACATCTCCGGAGCTTCATTTCACTACAAAATCACAAGAACGGCATCAGTAGAAATACTGATGATCCTTAGTTTGAGTAGTTTTCTTCAGTATGTACTTGTTTGACATTTTTATTGTAGATATAAAACCAATGAAGCACTCTAAATAAATAATTGTGTTTGAGAAGCAATAAAACTAAATAGAATTATCAAGCTCATAACTGAATGAAGAGACGGCAATAAACTCCTGTAGACAATCATGCAGTCGTGAGACAAATTCCCTCTTGCATGTATCTCAATAACAACTCTGTGCATGAAAAAAACACATTTTCAAAAGGTTAATAAATACATTTTAATAGATATATGAAGCGCATATGTTTAATAAATGATTTTAAGGAATAAGTGGACATAGGTGAGAGCAAGGAGACTTACAGTGGCAGAACTCCTTAGGTGAGTCTTTAACCTTCTGGGCTTCTGAGGTCTCTTTGCAGCAACAGGCACTGAAAAACAGAGACAACCTTAATTGACTCAAAACAACAGCCAGGAGGAATGAACTCACAAACATGACTGTGTGGTTGAAAGCAAAATCGTCCATCACAACCACTTTGTATTAAACCCAGTTGAGGTGTAGTTTATAACAGAAATAAGAGCTTTATTCTGTCATTTTCAGTGTCGATTTTACCTCAGACAATACACTCAGCAGGATTTTACCCAAATACGGTATAAAATTTCATTCTCAGACTGTTTTCTGCTGGTCTCCCAGTGTCTCCCAAACTATGCTGTTTTTGTCACGGAAATTGAATTATGCCACAGGTATCATTTTCTGCTTTTGTACTTGCTGGATACCTTCATGTACTGCCGTTTTCTTTACACACTAATTCCTTTTCTCGGGCCGGAGCCCCCTGTGACTCTAATGCCTCCAGTGTGTTTGGAATTTGAGAGGAAACTCCACACAGAAAGACAAGGACTGGGAATTGAACCAGTCCTTGGAACTCCATGCCGTGAGGTGACACCATTAACTACTGAGCCCCCCTTGACCGAAAGACTAGACTGTGAAAGACATGTTTACAGAGGAGTCAAGATTATGTTTAGTTTTTAGTGTTTTTTAAAGTTTTTGTGAAATATTGTGTACTTTTACCTCTCCAGGCTTAAAAAAATCTTTTAAATGAAACATTCTGAGAAGGAAAAATACTGGTTGGTTAAGCTGTTCATAACTCATGTCCACACTGAGGCCGTAACCTGTGATGACTTTGCTTCATTTTAAAAGGTCACAAGCCAAAAAGGTTAAGAACCACTGGCTTAATGGACCTTTCACAGAATTTCGTCTCTCCAAGAGGTTACATCCTGCCCTCAAAATGTCACTTTACCTTTGGCTGGTATGTGTGGTGGTGGCTCCTCGGGGAGTTTAGGTGGTGTTACTGTTACCCGTCGGTCAGTTTTCTGTCTTGTGTCTTTCCTTTGGGCTCTTGGGGAGGAACTGGAGGAACTGATGGAGCTGGTTACAGTCTCTCCTGAGCTGCATGGAACAGAGGAGAGTTTTTAAAGTTTTAATTCCAGCTGCAACTAACGATTATTTAGATTATTAATTAACCTGTTGATTATTTTTGTGATTGATAAATTAATTTAGTTTATTAAAATGTGTCAAAGCAGTAAAAAATGTCCATCACAAGTTCTCAGAGCCCAATGTGATGTTGTCAAATAGCTTGTTTTTTTACAAGAGAGAAAAGGTATCAAATCCTCACATTTGAGAAATTAGATCCAGCAAATGGTTGGCAATGACTTAAACAATTTGATTATCAAAATTGTTAATGATTCATTTTCAATGACTGATCATTTAATTGTTTCAGCACTAATTTAATAAACAACTGTACCTGCTTTCTGGACACTTGACCAGAAGGTAACTGGCTGTGGAGAAAGTGGCAGAAATCATATTGACTTAATAGCAAAGTTGTCCAGGTATCATTTTGAAGTTATAAATGTGAAGTTACTGTAGGAAAAATGATGGTTTTACCTTTGAGCCTGTGTCTTCTGTAAAAGTACTGACAAGTGAGAACCAGAGTGAACAGGAAGATGGACAGCAGGCCCAGTGAGCAAATCAGCACAGCGCACAGATACACATCTGCAAAGCAAACAGGCATAAACCCAGAAAAAGATCATCAGGACAGTGACATTATCAAAGACATGTATATGGTAAAGTGAAACAGAAGTAGGGCTAGAGTTGAAAACAGTACCTGCAAATAGACGCCACAGTCCTTCACTTGTACCATCCTCAAGAGTTAAGTGCACTGGAGGAACAGTTGTTAAAAAAGTCAGAAAAACAGTAAGTTGAGGGTAGAAAACTGTGCCCAGACTATCTTTGGAAATTGCTGTTGTCTGAGGGAGCCGACCCAATACGGCAGACAGCTTCAGTGGTTTTCCAGAAATATCAAAACTGCTGTCATGAAGGGAGATTCTGCTGCGCCATCAGCCAAACCCACCACACACGCACACACACGCACACACACACACACACACACAGGCCTGGCTGTATTGCTGTTCTTGGACAATGTTTGGGGGTTCCCCCGCTGCTCTGCATCTCCACTTCCTTTTGTTCGTCACTTCACGATAGTTTAATGTTGCAATTTTCTGTGTGCACGTATTAGTGTGAAAAGAGAAGGAATAAGGAAGTTGTTGTCAGAGTGTGCCAATGAATGATGGGTTGTGTATAGGTCAGGGGTATTTAGCAAGAGGTTGAGGAGAGTGTACACAGAGAGTGTACATAAATTACTTAGTCTCTGTTCCCCATAATGAGTTTTTAATATGTCTTTTAAACACAGGTTGATAAACATATTAATAAGAAATGATAAGATATTAACTCTAATTGACTTCTAGCCTGTTTCCAGACCGCTGAAAATTGTCAAATGTGGTCTTGTCTGAATATCACATTAATTAATGTCAGGGAGCAACACAATGACAACCAAGCATGAAAAACTGTATCAGATGTATCAGTGATCACTTTAACAGGCAGGAACAGCAGGAAGAGACACACTTTAGATAACATAACACAAGTGATGTGTTTTTCTAGATACTGTTGCCTGTGTGCGATCGGGCCTTTTCACACTTTCACACATTTTTTCTAAAATATCTATCCAGTCCAAGAAAGAAAACTTAAAGAACAAGTTTGATACAGACATAATAGATTAGCTTTGTACAATGTAAAATTTTTGGTAAGACTGTCATAAAGCCGTTAATTCAATGCTATGATAATTATTGTGGGCCAAACTATGATGTTTTATTGTATGGCGTTCCTGTTATTTTGTCCACCCACTGTTTACCACGAAATTAAAAGTAATGACAGCCCAAGAGAAAGACTTGTAAAGTCGACAAATTGTCTTGCTTATCTGATGAGGTGACAGGCTGCAATTAACAGGCATCTCTTGACCACGTAAGCAATTAACAGTTAATGCAAGTAAACCACATATCTGACCTTTCCACTGTGGTTAACCACATGCTAAACCCCTGATCAGTGCACGCAGCCCCAGGTTAGCCCCAGGAGCTATTATAGTACATACTCTCTACAGATGTGTCTACACAAGCTGTTGCATACCCAACAGCAGAGCCAAGTTTATGCAAGAAAAAAAAACTGCACAGGTTTTCGTGAAAAGCCGAAAACCATCAGGTGCAGATTTAAGCTCATCTGCTTTCCTCCAGTCCAGCTGTGAAGACGGGACGCAGAAAAATGAACCATCCGCTGAACCAGGCAGGGTTAGAAACCTGAAGCCAGACAGCAGTGTCTAATAAGATTTCATTTAACTGTGCAGATTATCTGCTCATTTTACCAGTTTAGAAAAGCAGCAGAAATCACTCAACCAGAAGGTCTGAAGTTAAGATTTAGAGATGTGGGAGAGGACAAACCATCTCCCCTCTGTGCAAAATCGTTTGAATAAGAGTAGTCCAATTATCTCAGTGGGGTGTAGCCTTTGCTCTGAGATCTGCAGACTGAAATCTGCAGACGGAGGGGTTCCCTGGATTATAGTTACAACTTAGTTTTCTCTTTGTGTACCCTTATAATGTCAGCTCTTGTGTTTCTGGTTCTGTGGTCAATGCATGTCGGAGATGCCTGAGGTTGTGTGGCTTCCTTAGTGGGACATTGCCCTGAATATAGGGCAGGGCGTTGTCTGATGGCTCTGTCTGACTCAAATGTCTTCGCTTTTCTGCCATAAAACTAGTGAAAGGTAAACTGTGCAACTCATCAGGTGTAGCCACACCTACAGCACGGCAGCATCTTAAATCTGTATTGAACCCCTTTATCCAGTGCAGATGGCTTCCCCGCCGATCAATCCAGCTAAATCAGATAAAGGATCGTTCCGTATAAAGAAATATTTATTACTGTATGTGATTTAAATTAGCTGTTAACCTGATTTGTCGAGGTTGTTTATTGTTGGTACATGCTGGCACAGACTAAATAAGTTCCACTGCAACTGGATTCTCCAGTAAATTTTCTCCTGAGGCTTGCATAAAAGTGAACCCAGAATGCTGACGTCATGTATTTCAGTGTTTCTGAACGTAGCCAGCTCAGCAACACTCTACCTTTTGCTCCTCACACTCATACACAGAGACCGATATTGTTGAGTGTGGTTTGGCTGTGTGAGCTCATTGTTTTGAGATGGAAATGCCAGAGGATTGGGGTCACACTCAAACACATGTAGGCACAACTTGCAGCAAACAGCGCGGCTCGAGTCAGAAAATACAGGCCTCACATTTCTATTTGCCCTTTGTCCTTTAATAAAAACTGTTGCTCCTCCTTTATTCGGTTGTTTCCATTGCCAGACAACATGGACAGCACGCCTCAGCTGAATGTGTGCGACTGTAAGGGAATTCCATGGAAAGGATTATTCCATGGAAAAAAAAATTCTGAGTAATAACACCAGAAACCCCCTTTGTGTTTGATCATCTCTTGTCAGTGACCAGGGTTGTGCAAAAGTATTAAAAAAAAGTAAGAAATGTAAAATGCTTTCTTCTTCTTATGTTTTTCTTAACTTGCCTGCCTGAACCAAGCTTAGGTTAAATCAATGTCAGTAAATTCCTTTGCATTTGATCTGACAAAGGCTAAAAAGGTTAAAGCTTGGGTAGGCAGTGTATTTTAGAAGCACTTTTTGTTATATTTGTTGAAATTCTCTTTACATCCCGACAGTAATCAATAAATCAAATGCTCTGACACAAAAAAGAAAAACATCCGGAGTCTGTGGCTGTTGCAGGACTGTAATAAGCCCGCCCAATCATTTCATTCGGACTGAATGAAATGATTGGACGGCCTGTCTACCTACGTACCTGGCTACCTGCGCGCACTCTGCCCCTGAACTCACTGTGCATGACCGGAGTCTTCCATAAGGCTAGGCGGCTAAAGCTAGCGAACTAGTCACACAAGAGTGGCAAAGAAAGAAAAGAAAGACAGAACTGAGGGAGTTGAAGGGCCTGAAAAGTGACGCTGTGAGTACTAATAACAGCCATGTTGGTTGTTTACGTTTATTATGATGATGTTAGGTGTTTTCAAACATGTGAATGAGACATGAGGTAGTTGGACATAGTTAGCGATGACAATGATGCACTGCGCTCCTCTCCCCAACGCTCTCTCGTGGACTCGTCCTCCAGCAGTAGTCAGGCAGTGCGCGTTCATGCGTTTTGGGGGAGCGGCTTTGGAGGGAGGCCTGAAGGGGGGGGCGGTCGGATACTAACTTACTCTTGCTGGTTTCTTCAACGTTACCAACCCTAGCTTTAATGCAATCTGACTCCCAATTCTGCTAAAAAATAGTGCAATGCTTGAAATTTTGTCCTTTTTTTCCACCACCTGATACACTTTTGGCTTGCCATCCAGCAGGGGACTCCGCCCAAAAGCTGTAGGGTTTTAACATCTCGACAGGGAGGATGCTTGCTGAGAAAGGGTCTCAAATCTCTAACCACTTGGCTAACATGCTTAAAAGAAATATGAACAAACAGCATCTGACAAGTGACAAGTCCCAAGCCCTCCATCTCTCAACTTTCACCCCATTATCAACCAAAATGGGGCCCTGCTTCTTTCCACAGACAAATGTGACATGGAGAACAGAGTGTGTTCAAGTGCACCTTTAGTTACCTGTCAGCTGTGTGGTGCTGGTACCATTGGACGATGCTCTCCATGTGTTCCTGTGTTTGTGAATCTCCTGAACTCTACAGCTGTAGAAACCCTGGTCCGTTCCTGTCACGCTGAGTATCCACAACCGGTACACCTCTCCTTCCGTTTCCTCATACAGACGAAACTTTGGCTGGGGGAAGCGGCGGGTGTAGTTCCCATACAGCTTCATTTTCTTCATGCCCATCTTCGCAATCAGAAACTGGGAGGGCTTGAGTGCAGGAGGAGAGGGGGATGGAGAGGAGGGAGGAGGCGCGAGAGTGGGAGCAGCGAGAGGAGAGAAGAACCAGCGAAGGATGAGGACACTGCCGCTCCTCTTCCTCTGAGATACCAGGCAGGAGAGTGTCAAGTTGTCCTTCTCTGTTACCATGACAACAGGCCCAGGGGTCACGGTCACATTCAGAGCGTGACATACCTCTGTTGACAAAAGACACAAACAGTTCAGGTGGTATGTAGAGCTGTCATTTTTTTTGTTGGATATGTGTGCTTCTTATATTCTATATTATATTATATTATATTATACTATTATGTTCATATCTCATGTTATGCCTGTACTGTTTTATGACCATAAAAGGAACCATAAAACATATTATTTTCCAAACATAAGGACACTCACAGAGTGCTATGATCTGGCAGCTTGTGTGACTCCTCCCTGCTTTTTTAAATTAGTAATTAACTAGAGTTGGTAATGAGCCCCACATGGAAAATAGTTCATTTATGCAAGATGTTTGATTTCCTGCCAATTAAACATAATTGTAGCATTTAGACAAAGTAAGTTTATATGCACACCCACAGTGGCTGCTTGGATTTATGGTGTTAGAGCTCACACTATCTCTGGTTCTACTTATACATGTCATTCCATCACTGGATGGGAATTCAGTTTGTAATAGTTAGAAAGCGTTAGATGACTAAGAATGAAAAAACTAAAACATACTAGCCCCTATTCTACTTCCCTGGAGGTACTTGTGTTTTATTCTGCTGCCAGCTGGGTCAGGTCCGTCTAGAAGAGACATGGAGTCTGGACACAGTATGTGTGATCAGGCAGGCAAAGAGAATCTACAGGTGGGAAACATTCATCTCTAGTACAGTACACCCGAAACAGGCAAAGAGAAACACGACAAGATAACAGGGACCATCTGGGCTGCGTTGCTGTTTTTTTTGTTGCCATGTTAGTTGGGGAATCTCCCTCAGGGTCTGTCCTCCACTGTTTAATGTGACAGCAAAAGTTGCAACAGGGACTCAAACCAAACACAAAACTGAACATAACCAAAAGATTATAGGGCAGGAAATATGAGCTGCAAATCCACTTTATGGCAGTTTATAGAATGCAAATTATACAGAGGTTTCTCTGATCACAGAGAGCAAACTTGTTTAACTCCACAACTGGTTTTTAAACAGATTGCCCAGTTTGCAAAAGACCTTTTGCTACATCAATATCGCCGATAATGTAATAATGATTAATGCTCTTGCAACTTTTGGTTCTTGTAGAAACAATGACTATGAGGTGTATGTTTGACATTATTTCAATGCCAAAGTTCCATAATAAACTCAAAATGTATGGTTTCACGGTGATGTAGGTATGTTAGATCAAGTTACTACGGTCTTTCTTTCATGCTTGCTTGCTCGCTTTCTTACTGGTTTGTATATTGCTGTAAACAAGGTAAACTTACCTGTGACAAGAGCCTTAGTCAGGACAAGGACCACTATAGAGAAGTACATTTTCCACAGTCAGCGAATCCATAAACCCAGACAACTGCACAGCACTTACACAAGCAGCTACATTGAAAACAGAGCCTGACTGCACAACCCACCAGAGCCCTTACCCACCATTAACTCTTCTCCTCTTTCTCCTCTTTTCTGTGTAATATGAAACAGTAAATGCTCTGTTCCCACTTAGAAACTCCCACTCACTCTCCCAGTACTCTCTCTCTCTCTCTCTCTCTCTCTCTCTCCGACTGTCTCTCTACCCCCTCTCTCTCTCTTTCTCTGTGTGTCCTGCAAAACGTAGGAAATGTCATTTCCTGTGTTCCTGTGAAGAGTCTTGGACCGTGGCCCGAAACCCCAGACCTCTAAAGCGATGGTCAAGTCTCGTGGTTTGTGTGTGTGCATGCGCCTGTCACACTGTGTGTCATTTTGAGAAGCGTATACAATAAAGCGCTGAACATGCATTTCCATCACCCAAGTTGCTCTCGAGGTCTAGGAGTAATCTTCCAATATAGTTTACAAAGAGCAAATGCTGATGTTCATGTATGTGAGCTCTGTGTTTCTGTGTCTGCATGTATGTGTTCATGCATTTATATGGATGTGCGTGTGTGTGCTGGGACCTCTCCCTGTCTGGCTGCTGGACAGAGTGGCATGGGCTTGTCTCTGGCTGTGGTTGTCAGACTGTCCCAGTGGTATGAAGCCTGCTGCTTTATTGGGCAGGCTAAACTGCTGAGGCAGGGCTTCTGCTGGCGCTTCGAGCTCTGCCAAAGCCAAATGGAATTACACAACAGATTTAACCCTTCAGGTCGTATGTGGGATTCTCTTGAAAATCATGGATTCAGTGGAAAATGTACTAGCTGGGTCGATAAGGTGGTTTCATCTTTTCTAACCTTTGAAAGGATAGTCACTGTATTATAAATACAGCTTAAGTTTGAGGCAGAGTGCAAGTTTTATTAATTGAGGGTCATGTGTGTCAAAAAGTCAAAAAAGTGTCAAAATGATAGTTCTGGTGACTGCGGAGAAATATTATGTCTTCTTAACTACATCTTTTACTTGGGGTTTCCCTCAAGTTTTCCTTTACATAAGTCCTAAGTTCAAGTCTTTGCTCCAGTGGAGGAATCGCTCTCCTCTGCCCTGCAGTGGTCAAAGCAGGTTACTGCTTCTCAGGGGATCAACAATACTTGAGGCTACTGTGAAACTGGGGAGTACATGCAGGCATTCCCAGCACAACCATGTACATTTAATCTGAGTTTGTGCATTAAGGCAAATTAAAGAAAAGACATTTTCACAGTGTATTGTTTCTCTCATTGGATCCCATAGGTATAGTAGGCAAAGATTTAAGCCTTTGGATTGATTCTTACAACAAAAAAGGACACATACACACAAATGTCATCAACAAAATGTTATTTTCTCTTTTTGTGTTTATGAACTCTCTCGGGACATATTATTGTGCTCTCTCAATAACACGTTGTAATTGTCTTATGCACTCAGTAAGAAGACTCTTCATTTTGAGTCATTCAGACCCAGGGTACATTTCAAGAGTCAGAACAGGATGCCAGCGAAAGTAATGTTATATTGTTATTACAGTCTTTTGAGTAGTAAAATGAAATCAAGCTGTAGCAGAAATCTTTTATATTTCCTTTATGTTAATTTATAACCTTTACAAGGTGATTCTGAAAGACAGTAGTTGTGGTGAGAAATGATTTGGTTGAATGAAGTGTGTTTTTATTGCCTGAATAAGTCCATGTCACACTACTCTGTTTCACGGCAACACAGAAACTTCCAACTTTAAAAATGGACTAATGTATGATATTAAACTTTAAAAACAACAATAATCTCATCACCATGTTTTCACTTTTGACACAGTGGTTGAATACACAAACTATGCTTTTCACCATCTGCAGATCTTTGATTGACGCTGTGGGTTTAACAAAATTTCATGCATCACAAAATGCCAAAAGTAGGATTTCTCCAACAAGAAAAAAAATACAATGAAAACTTAAGCAGGCCTGCCAGTGTTTATAGCAGAAACCAACATTTCTCCAAACTGCTAAACACTATTGATAATACTGTTGCTGATATATGATAACATACCTCTAGGTTTAGGAGGCAACGGGACACTGATCATACTGTATACACAAGAAACATATCTTAGCTTCTCACATTCAAAAGTCAAATGGAATGGTGAACTTCTCTGTAACACAATAAATAGCTCAACAGTGAATCTCCAAAATCAACAGCAGCAATTTAACAGCATGTCACAGGGACTTTTTAAAACTACAAACCAAAAACATTCTGGGACTATTTTCACTTGAAAAAGTCATTTACAAACACTTAAAATACTGCATATAATGATCCATTCATACTGTGCTTTTGGGTATCTTTATTTGATCAAAATATTATATTTAGCTACTTGTCTGCTTTACATTATCACTATCAACCCCTTTTGAGTCAAAGCTACCAGTCTCTGTTCTCACCAGTCAGACAGCTCCATAAAGTCCTCCAGTTCACTCATGGTTATTATATCACGGGGCTGACATCGTGAGTGGGCTGAGTTATCATTTTCACAAACTGAGTTTCCTGCAAGCTGGCTGTTTGTGTCACACTCTGGGAACGGCTCATACGGGCCATGTGTGTTGTAAACTGTGTTATATGTTTTGTCTGTATCATTAACCGTGTCCATGTATGGAGTCTTCTCTGGGCTGTAGCGATGTCCTTCAGAGTTCTGTCCCATTTCAGGGGCTGGATATCCGTAGCTGTGGCTATCCCTGACAGGCTGTTGGTCCTGGTGGAGAGTCACAGGGGCTGATGACCTGTTGTGGGGCACAGAGTTGATAGCCGCAGGTTGGTAGCCTTGGGGATAACCTTGGTAGCCTTGATAAAGCATAAGGGGCTTGCCAGCTGGAGATGCCTGAGAGAGGGGCTGTTGTTGCGGCTTGACCTGCATTTGGGGTTGGTGCTGAGGCTGCAGGTACGTTTGCTGGGGCTGGGGTTGGGAGGTGCTCTTGGCAGACTCACGCACATTCAGCTGAACATACTTTCCCGTCTCTGGGTCAAAGAAAGTCTTCGTTTTCACTTGAACAGGCACGTCCACTACAAAATACTGACCAGAGCCGAGGTCTTGCAGCACCTTACGCTGGGTCAGTGGGTAGGACTGGGGATAGCTTGACTCTACCTGGTACTGTGTCACTGGAGCTGGGTGATTGGCATGATGGAGAGTGGGAGAAGAGGGAACATGAGCAACTATCTTAGGAGCAGCAGGGTGGGAAGCAGGGCCAGTAGCATGAGGCGAGGCAACAGGGAGGGAAACAGGGGCAGTAGCATGAGGTGAGGCAACTGGGAGGGAGATAGGACCAGTGGCATGAGGCGAAGCATAGAAAGAGCTGCGAGAAGATTGGTGCTCAGTGTGAGAAGAGGGCAAGCTAGACCCCAGTGTGGGAGCATGAGTGAGGGAGACAGGTGGGGAAAAATGAGGGGAAGCCACAGCATGGCGGTTGGAGGAGCGTACCTCGGTGGAGGAGGAGGAAGGAACATTGGAGCCTTCTTGAAGAGGTGTCTCAACTCCAGCAGGACTGTCTTCTGCAACTTTGGACAACTCCTTCTTGATCCTCCGAGTATTCAACCTTTTTGCCCTGCGCAAGGCTTTCTCACTCTTTGGGGGAACAGCTGGAGGCTTGCCCAAAGAACGGGACACATCACTGCTGAAGCTACAGGCTGATTCTGGCCTTTCGTAGTCATACAGGCCTCGCACATCTGCCAGGTCTGCTGCACTGGTGGCAAAACTCTCCACATCCTCTGACATGTTGCTGATGACAGAGCGGCAGTCGTCTTCATCCAGAGCGATGCTTCTCCTGGAGTAAGGCCTGTGATGTGGGAAAGGGGCTGAGTAATCCTGTGATGAAGATGCTGGCTGAAAAGTCGAGGATTCTTTGATAGCAGCAAGTCTGTTAAACCCTGTGTCAGGATGGACAGGAGTTCCAGCACTGCGTCTCATCTCTTGCTCCTCCTCTCCTCTCTCGGACCCCATGGGTGAACCCACTCGGAAATCCTCTCCAAAGTTCTTATGGAAGCGTGGTTTGATTGACTTGGTGAAAGAGGAACCTCTGATGGTGTTATCCTTCACCCTGAACATTGAGGGCTTGACTCCCAGAGCAGGAGAGGAGGTGTTGGAGCAGGGCAGAGATGGAGCTGGAGATGCAGGGGCATGTGGCCTATAAGGCCTAGCTTGGGGTCCTAAGTCCTCACTTGACTCAAGCCCTGATGGATTGCTTCTTCGTTGGGAAGGTAAAGGGGAGTATAGATGTCTTTCTCTGGGTTTCCTCTCTGATTCTGTTGAGGTGATGGCATAGTATGGGAGGGCATCTGTCCTCTGTGCCGCTCTTTTCTGCTCCTCCATCTGAGCGGCTCTCTCCTTTTCTCTGTAAGCTGCTAACTTTTCCTCTTCTTCTCTCTTTTTAGCCCTGATCTCATCCTCTCTTTGAGCTAGCATACGTTCTCGAGCTACTCTCTTCTCCTCCTCTTTCAGTGCTGCTTGGCTCTCCTCAAGGAGTCTGGTCCTCTCCTCTTTGGCTTGCTTTTCCTCTCTTTGTTCTTTAAATGTTTTCTCTTTTTCAACAGCTCTACTCTCCTCCTCTCTCTGAGTCCCCATCCATTCTTCTCTTTTCTGTCTTTCGTCCCTCTGCTCTTCAATCTGCTGCTCTGTTTTCTTCTGCTCCTGGATCTGTTCCTCTCTGTGTTTTCTTTTCTTTTCCCCATCAATATCAACAAGCATCTTCTCAATCTGTTTAGCTCGCTGTTGCTCCTGAATCAGAGCAGCTCTTCTCTGCTGCTGTTGTGCAGCTCTCTTTTGCTGCTCCTCTTGAGCAGCTCTTCTCTGCTGCTCCTCTCGTGCAGCTCTCCTCTGCTGCTCCTCTTGAGCAGCTCTTCTCTGCTGCTCCTCTTGTGCAGCTCTCTTTTGCTGCTCCTCTTGTGCAGCTCTCCTCTGCTGCTCCTTTTGTACAACTCTCTTTTGCTGCTCCTCTTGTGCAGCTCTCTCCTCCTCTTGCTGTTTCACCCTCCTTTCCTCCTCAATCTTTATTTTCCTCTTCTCCTCAATTTGTTTCATTCTCCTTTCTTCTTCTCTTTGTTTTGCTCTCATCTCCTCTTCTTTTTCAGCAGCTCTCTCTGTCTGTTTTGCTTTTCTTTCCTCCTCTGCTCTTCTCTCCGCTTCTCTCTGTTTTTCCCGCCTCTCCTTGATCTTGATAGCTATGGCCTCCCGCTCCCTTGCTCTCCTCTCCTCTTCTCTCTGAGCGGCTCTCCTCTCTTCTTCAGCCAGAGAAGCTCTACTTTCCTCTATCATGTGTTTTATTTTCATGTCTTCTGCTCCTTTCTCCACTTTTATCCTAGAAGCTTCCTCCAACTGTTTTGTTCTGCCCTGCTGTTTTGCTTTGGTTTCCTCATGCCGAGTTGCAAGCCTTTCTTGTCTCGGTTTTTCTGTTCTCTCTTCCCCAATCTTAGGCAGTGCATTTTCAATCTTCTCATCCTTTCTTAGAGTTGTTTGTTTTCTTTCCTCTGTGTTGTCCACTTTAGGGTTATCAAGTGGCTTTAGGTGCTGTGACACAAAGGTGTTTCTTGAGGTTGTTGCTTGGGGTTGTTGGGGATTGTTTGTCTGATGAATACCTTGATCTACTTGACGAACTCTTTGGGTATCAGTTCCAGACACTTGTTCTTTATTTCCCTGGTTCTTAATTTGAGTTGTTGGTGACTTGTTTCTTTCTTTGAGATGTTGTGCATGTTTTGCCCCAGAGTCTAATATATCTTCATTGGCTTTGGCATCTAAAAGAATTTTCTCTTGTCTTTCTTTGTCTCCCAGTTTGAACATCCCAGTCCTTTGGTGTTCTTTCTCCGTAATGGGAAATACTATGGGTTTGGGCTCTTTGTTCGCTTTGGAGCTGACCTCTATTTTATTTGGCAAACTTTTCTCTTTCACAGAGAGGTCTTGTGGGTCAGCAGTGAACACTGGGCGTCTGCTATGACGAGTCTGTATTAGTGGAAAGAATCCTTCCTTTTTGTTGGGTTGGAATTCCTGAATTGTGTTTTCCTGGTCTTCTGAAACAATTACTTTTAATCTGGCATAGTCTGCAATTGCTGATATCTCAGGTATTGTGGATACTCTTTCTTTTGGTCTTGGTTTAACTTCAGGTTTTTCTTTAGTTGCATTTTCCCTTATTGGGTGTGAATTTCTTGAGCTCTGTCTTTGCCTTGCTGATAAACTGGGCTGGTTCTCAGTGTGTTGCTTTCTAATAGCTTGACCTGCCTCTGTCTTCTCATTTTTATTACTTTGTCTCTCTGTGGGACCATCACTCTGTTTTGAAGCCAGATTATCTTCTGTTTCCCAGCTTTTCCTTTTCATGTTCTCATCTTGAATGTTTACTGAACTTGATTCCACTGTTTTCCTTTTACTTTGATCCAACACAAAGACCTCATTTTTTCCTTCATTGTATGTTTCATTGCTGATTGCTGCCTTGTTTGGTAGTAATGGAAGTTCCCTTCCCTTTGAAACAGCATCTGACATATCTCCAACATTTGCACTGTTGTGTGGTTCATTATTTGTTTCTGCTACCCCTTGCACTTGAAAGTAGTCTCCCTCCATTGGTTGTATCTTTGATTCATCCACTGGTTTCCCACTTTTATTTACTTTTTCAGGATTTTCATTTTCAGCTTGAGTATTCTCACTGGTTGCTTTTATGCTGTTCTGTTGATTGCTGACTTTCAGTGAATCGGACAGTTTTTTCACACTGGACGACACGCATTGTACTCCCAATTTGTCTTCCAAACTGTCTTTCATCTGCTTCTCACTGCTTGCGGGAGTCAGGTCTTTGGTTCTGTCTTCATTGTTTAAAGTGTTCACTTTTTCTTCATGGCTAGATGATGCAATTTGTTTGTGTTCGTTAGCTGCAACTGAGTCAGAAGTGACGGTTGTGACATGACGTCTTCCCGCCAGGTTGTTTTTTTCAGTTACTGCTGGCACAACTCTGATGGCAATGCTGCCTATATGCACATTATCGTCCAGTTGATTATTTTCTCCAGTATCTTTACTCTGATGTTTTGGAGATATATTTATATTTTCATCCTCAGTTAAATGGTTAGAAGGACTGGTTTTGTTGAATGGCTTTGGTGGTGTTGAGTCAAGTCTCTTTTCCTCCAGTAGGGGTGCAGTCTTGCCATCTATGTTCTTGCTTTTGGGTGGATTTCTGACCGTTGTAATATCTTCTTTCACTAATGGCTGGACGTCAAGTTTTATCAGAGTTTCAGCATCAGCTCTGTTTGAATCATTCGTGTAGCTGATTCCTGTGTTCATCACTTTGGCCATGAGGTTCTCAGTGGTATATGCTGTTTGCCTTTTTTGTGGATTTTTGTCTTCGGTAGTACTATTTTCTTCATCTTTCCTTATGCTCTTTGTGGAGTCCTCTTTTGGTGTTTTATTTGTGCAGTCTTTGGTTTCTGTTGCTATTATGTCCTGGTTGTAGAGAAGGGGTTGAGTTTCAGCTAACACTTTATTTTTAGCAGGTACAGTGACTGTGGAGGGCACACCTTTTTCAGCCAGTGGTTGTTGGAGTTGTGTTTCCATTTGGGGTCTTGCATTTGTAGAAGAACTCTCCTGCTTTTTCATAGTGACATGCTCAGGCACATTGTGCTGTCTTGTCTCTAGGGTTGAAGGTTCTTGCACATTTTCAGTATGTACTTTAGTTTGATTTTCCTTCACTGTAGGTACTCTGTCATTAGCCTTTACTCTGCTAACTTCCTCTGAAGATTTATTTCCTTTACTCACTTCTAGACCTGAGCTGAGAAGACATTTATCTAGCTCTGAATTGCTGCACTCTTCCTCTTTTGCATTCATTTGTTCCTGAGTGCTGTTTTTCCTCTGACCATTGTTAACAGATGGCTTTCTTTCTCGTACAGTTACCATTATTCCCGTGATCTGTAAGTTGTCATCAGCCACCGGGGTCTCGTTCTGACCAAAGGCAAGATTTAGTGAAGGTGCTGAGTCCTCATGAACTGCTTCAGGTGTACTCTCGGCCTTTTCTGTCGTCATGGGTTTGGAGGTTTCAGGTTCAACCAGAGCTGTAACTCGTGATGGATCCTCTTTCTTCTTGTTGAGATGGCCAGCGTTTACGGCAGGATTGTCTTTAAGTCCCTCTTTCTGTTTTCCAGAGTTCTCTCCATGATTTGCTTCCTGTTTTCCTTGCTGGTTCTTGGGTGCCTGGTCTTTAGTTTGCATTGGTGACTTAATTCCTGACAGATTCTCTTTCTTTTGACTTTCTACCAAGCCCTGATCTGTGCTCATGGTATAATTTCCCATCTGTTTTGCATCTTTGGGAGGTTTTGGCACATTGTCATTGCTCTTCATTGGTTCTTTGGGAACTTGTTTCTGTGAATGGTCTACTAACTGACTGGTGGTTGCATCAGACTTAACTGGCATTGTAGCAGAGCTGGGAGGTGAAACAGACTTGACTGGTTCCATCTGTATTCCTGAAGGCTCCATCTGGTGCTTTGGTGTAACATTACTGGGCATTGTGCTTTCATACTTTTTAGACACTTCCTTTGATGATGGTCTCTGTCGTATATTAATACTCTGACTACCTGCTAATTGCTTGGTAGAAGTTTTGGATATAAACCCATCTCGTATAGCAAAACCCTTTTCTTTAATTGCTGAGATCTCTTTTTCAGCATGAGCTTTTATCTTGGAAGTCAGAATCTCCTGCTTGGTCTGAGCCCTCTCTTTATGGGACAATGCTCTGGGAGGGGTAAAATGCGGATCTTTACCTGGACCTACACTGTGCTCAGTTGACTTGGGTTTTCTTTCAAGGGGGAGTGATTTAGTCAAATCAGAATCTCTTTGCTGTGAAACATCAGTGTGTTTTAGAGGGTCACATTTTTCCAGCTTTTCAACACTATCATCCTTCACTTTATCAGTAACAGTGTCAGTGTTTGCTCTTTTATCTACATTGGTAGGTAAATATTTAGCACCAGATAATTTGAATTCTTTGGATGACTCACTGTAAACATAGTGGCTTTCGGTCACCTCATTGGATTTAATACTGCCTACTTCCTCCTGATTTTCTGTGTTAGCTGTTGCAAATGTGCTTGTAGGACTATGTTTGTCTTTTGATTTCTCGTTATTAATTGCCTCAGCTTTATCAAGAGATAAAGCTGGTGTTTCATTGGCATCACTTGAAGAAACACTTCCTGCAGCTGACAGTGTGTTTCTGTTTGTTGTCTCAGTAAAACCATATTTCTCTCTAAGATGCTTATAATCATCAGCCCCTCTATCAGCTTGATCTTTACTTTGCCTGCTGACAACAACTGAGTCTTCCCTTTGTTGATGCACTTGTGCTGCCTGGTCCTGATCTTTGTGCGCTTCATTTTTATTGGTATTTACCCTTATAGGAACATCTTTCTTAATCCCGTCTTCTTTTGTGAGAGCTGTATTTCTGACTTTCTCTTTTTGCTCTCCTCTCATTTTCTCCTTTATTTTAGCCAATTCTGCTTTAGCTTTAGCTAACTCTGTCTTTACTTGCTCAACTTTATCTGGCTCGCTTTTGACCTGTTGTGTTACTGTTAGTTTTGCTGCGGGTTTAGCTGACCTTTCCTGCATGTTCTCTGTTTTTGTTAACTCTGCTTTAGCTAGCTCCACTGTGGTTTGTTCCAACTTTGCCTGCTCTGCCTTTCTATCTTCAACTTTTTCCTCTTTGGCTTTACTTGTCTGGGTTGTAGGTTGCTCTGTATTTACTTGACCCGCTCGAATTGAATCTTTCTCTACTACCTCAGTCTCCTCTTGTTCTGCTTTAGCTCGTTGCTCCTTTATCTGCTCTAGTTTTACTTGTTCTGCTTGTCTACGCTCTGCTTCAGCCTGTTCTGCTTTAACCATTTCTCTTCTGATTTGTTCTGCCTCTACCCGCTCTCTTTCAACTTGTTCTGCTCTTACCTGTTCTTCCTCAAGTTGCTCTGCTTTGATCCTTTCTCTTTTGGCCTGTTCAGCTTTAGCTTGCTGTATTCTGGCCTGCCCAGCCTGCTCAGTTGCCAGTTCAGTTTTTATGTGTTCTTCTTTTAGCCTCTCTGCTCCAGCTTGTTCTGCTTTGACCTGCTCACCCTGCTCCTCTCTCATGTGCTCGGCTCCTGCTTCCTCCGTAATATTTCTTGGCTCCTCTGTTACCTTCTGTACTCTGCTTTGCTCTGCCTTTGTCTGTTGTCTGTTTGTCTGCTCCTCTTTTCTCTTCTCCTCTTTAATATGTTCTGCTTTAGCCTGGTTTACTCTCTCATGTTCTGTTAGTTCTGCTTTGGCCTGTTGTGCTTTGACTTTCTCTGAACCAGTCTGCCCAGCTAAAATTAACCTAGCGGACTCCACTTCGGGCTGCTCCACTTGAGCCCAATACTGAGCCTTTGCCAGCTCTGCTTGGGCGTGTTGTGCTTTTATATGTTCTGCTGTGGCCTGTTCAGCCTTGACCTCAATAAACTGTCTATCCTTTACCCGGTTTGCCATTGTGGGGGCAGATGCATTGTCAGGGTTAGATAATGAATTTTTCTGCATATTATGTTCAAAGTGCGGTTTAGCTTCTATTGGCTGGAGACTTTGCATTTCATGCCCCTTTGGAATTGGTGTATATTGGTTTTTCTGACCTGTTTCTTGCGTGAGCATAGTTTTGTCTTTGTTCGAATAAAAGCTCTGTTGGTTTCTGTATTCTTGATCGGTATATCTGTTATAATTCTGTGTCAAATAATTCACTTGCGTTTCATTTTCCTTATTGTGTCCGTAATACTTTTGAGGAGCATACTTGTCCTTAAATGCTCCAGGTTGCTGTTGTACATAATATGCTGGATTTTCTACAGTGTCATTGCTAAATGGAGCATATTGTGGCAGTTGGTTTGAAATGTTAGGATTGACCAACCCAGCCTTTTTATGAGAAGATGTTACAACACCAAAACTTTCTCTCAACTCTATTTTCTCAACTTCTTTATTTATACTTTGCTGATTTTCTCCTCTGTATTTGTCTCTTGGTAAATTCAGTCCCTCGGTTATCGCGGCTGCTCTTTGGTAAGACTGTGCATGTTGGTCTTTTTCCGTTAAAGCAGTTATCTCTTGTTTCCATGGAGAGATAGCTGCTTTCAGACTGAGATTTCCTGTGTCTTGGCTGTTTGTCTGTCTCCACCTATCCTGTGAGGACACATTACTGTAATCATGTTTGTTGTCGTTGAGCTGCTGATATCTATCCGCCTTTGTGAATTCCCTTCCCACTGTTTCATTAAAATGTTGCTCAGTATTTGCCTTACTTATTAAATAAAATTCTCTGGTTTGATTGTTGTCAGCATTTAGCCTTGGCATTTCTGTAGCTGTATAAGATGGTTTAAGCCCGTATACATCTCCGCCCACAGTTTCTACATGATCTATCATGCCTTGCTTATAGGGAGTAAACGACGATAAGCCTTCATGCAGATTCTGTCCATTAGCCAGCTGATTGCTAGCGTAATTTTCAGGTATGAAGCCAGTGAACCCAGAGTGATGAACCATCTCACCTTGCATCCGAGCTGTCTGGTAATCACTGGAAATGTATTCTGAATATTGGCCTGTATGTGCTGTTGCAGGTTGAGAATTTAGAGTTGTAAGTGACAATCCAGGGTTATGATACTGGTTTACATATTGATGTGAGGCAGCATTTGTCCTGCTGGATTCCTCTCCCTGGGGATACTGAATGTCTGGATCTGGAAAATCAGGGATATCTATCACAGTGTCTCTCGGCTCCTGGATAGAGGGCTGTTTGTTTTTCTCTAGTGTCTCCAAGCCTTTAAATTTGGTAGGACTGTAGGTGCTTTTTACTCTTTTCCTGTTGTCTTTGAGATTGAAGAGTAGGCTTGTGGCTCTGGATTTGTAGCTGGACATCCTAACATCAGGAGTGGCTCCCCTGCTTTCAGCTCGCACTGGAGGATGTTCCACAGGTTGAGGGGAAACTGCATGCTGCCGGACCTCTGACATCTCTGCTTCTTGATGTGCGTGGACTAAAGGTGTGAGCAGCTGGCTGATATTGAAGGGAGTTGTGCTTGAGTTACTACTGACAGCATTTGGTACCACTGTTGTTGCATTGTTGCCAAAGGGAATTAAATTATCATTGCTACAAAGTACTCCCTGTTGATTTTCTGTCATCCCTGTTGCGATATTTTGCTCTGTCATCATTTTGATTTTTTGCTGAAGGGCTTTGACGGAGCTGATGGTGTCCTGGACACGTCGAGACATCTCGATGGTAGGTGATGCAGTTGATGGGCGCTGGGATGGGAGCCTGTTAGTTCCCAGACTCTGCGTCCGCTTCCTGTGGGGGTAATGACCTGCCAACTCTGACTCACACCGTTTCTCTACGGCCGAAGCTTTCTGCAGCATTGTGGATGTTGAGGTGGAGCGTGGAGGAGTGGGAGGAACCACAGGCGGCAAGTTATTCCTCAGGTGTCTCATACCCCTCTCCTCAAACCTGTAAGGACCCTGTGGTTGGGCCTCTAGTGAAAGCTCCTTGTACATTGGTGTCTCATACCATTTCGGGAACTCTGAACAGTGCATAAACCCTGAGACGTCTCCTTGTTGGAAGGGAAACCTGTTATGGTCCCTCCATACCTTGAAGGGACTAAACTCACTGTGTATAAAGAAGTTAGAGTTACAGTTGACCTGCGCGGACATGCTATGTTTACTGTGGGAAGATCTCATAAAAGAGGATGCAGAATTCATGTGAGCCATTGCTGCTACTTCAGAGGAGTAGAAGTTGGTGTCTCGGGATGAGAACGGGCCAGCTGAGGGGAAATGACCACTGTTATAGTTTTGCTGGTATGATGTAGAGAACTCAGAAAGTTCCCTTTGGATACTCATCAGCGCTGATTTGTCCCAGCTTGTCTCATCATTCCACTCTCTGAGATTACCATCCATCCCTGCTCCATCCCTGTGTCCCTCAGAGTTAAAAGCTCGGATGAGAGAGGAAACTCTGGAGCGACTCCGGCGTTGCTGCGAACTCAACTCTGTGGCTCCATTGCTGAGGAAGGACAGCTGTTCTTCCCTCAAAGATTCCTCCTGTTGAGAGGTTTCCACAAAGGAGTGCTGGAATGTGGCAGAAACCCTCCCCTGTGTCCTTTCCCCATAAACCTCCCACTGTGGATCTCTGTGGATCTCAGCCCCATACATTCCTCCATGAATCCAGTCCTGTCCATACTTCTGTACCCTGAGGCTGAAGCTCTCATGTGCAGCTCTCTTGAGTTCCTCCTTCTCTCTGTCCTCTCTGTCTCTGTCCTGGCCACTCTGGCTAAAGGCCAGCTGTCTGTCTCTCTGGGTGCAGGGTGAAGACGAACAGAGGTCTGAGTCATTATAGACAGCCTCATCTCCAATGCAGAGACTCCTGAATGCTCGATCAGTTAGATTGCTGACCTCACGGTCAGTCTCATCCAGAAAGGAGCCAGCACTGGAGGTGTCGCTGTAGCCTCCATCGCTGTGCTTTCGATGCCCGCCACTCTTTCGGCCTGAGCGGCGCTTTTCAACTGAGGTCATGATGCAGGCTCGCTTACAAAGAGCTCTGTCTTCAGTTGCTCAGTCATTCATGCAAACACAGACCTCAAAATTATACACTCTGCCTGCTGCCGGAGCTACAGGACCCAGAGTTTGGGGCCCCCAGTCAGGATTTTGTACAGCCAGTAGCTCCTAAGGCATTGTGCCTTGTAGTTGGCTTCTGTCCAAAAAAATCCTGCAATATGTTGTTTTCCTACATGAGAAAAGAAAGGAGAATTAGCCTGGACCTCACTGGCACTCACATAATCTTAAAAGACAGTTTTATAATAATGTTTGCATGATGTTTGTGATGTACTTGATTCAAAGCCTAAGATACACACAAGGTTTTCTCTCATGTGAGATCATTTTAAAAACTGTAACTCATTTGTTGTGGTGCTTCATTTATGATGGCTGGCATTGTTAAGAAGCTTTTTTTCCCCTTTGCATTAAGCAGCAATGTACTGTATGTGGTTCTGAAAACAGCCCTGTAAATCCTTCTACTCGATCACTGTGACCTTCAGAGACATGTTGTGAATAAAACCACACTGTTGCTAGGCACAGTAAAGACAGCCTCACGTGAGTTATTTTGGGAAAGCAGGATGCATCCGTGCAAACTTAGATGACCACACACACACACAGACACACATATCCTTTTCTTTTGTGGATGATTTTGATCGTCTCTGGGTTAAGAGCCAGATATTGACGCTGGTTTAAGAATAATGAGAGGTTGGAACTACCGAAAACATAATGTCACATTATCAGTGTGTTAATGTTGAGGTTAGACAAGTTAGACCAGCAGGTCAGACTTCCATCAAGATGTTTCTCTCTTGGTTAAAGAGTCAAAAAGTCTGGTTTGGACCAGTCAACTGTAACACTACATTGAAAACTAATCTTGTAGTAAAACCCTGTTGGTTTTACTACAGCACAGAGAGAGCAGGTGGAAAGAGGATAAAAATAACTGTAAGTAGAAGTGCTGCTAAACTGAGATTTCAGAGGTAAAATTAGAAAGTTTATTGCTGGTGTAGGTACATAATCTGTCACCTAAAATGTTAAAATGTGACATTTAAGTCATCAAAAAACCGTATTTAAATTAGACTACTTAAAAACATTAAAATGATCAAAATGACCAATTTACAAAATAAAAAGTGTATAAAGCATAAAACAATTAGAGGGGAGTTAGAGGTGCTTTCTGTGCAAATCTTTTTCATAAATAAAGTCAGTGTTTCGTGATCTGTAAATCTGAAACAGCCATGGCCAAGGGTGAGTGCTGTGACATATTTATATCTGTTGACACCATGACTTTTCCTAGCCTTGTTACTTTCACTCATCACCAGTAAGCTGGCTGTTGTGCATGCTGCAAACTGTCCTCGTAATAAACTGGATCTAAAATGTAATATATAATATACATTTAATGCAAAACATACTTAAAAAAATAATCCTAATGGTTAAAAATAATGCTCAACATCCCAGTAATAAAATAAATTCTTCCTTCTGACCTGGCGAGAGAGCCCTTTTATAGCCTTCTTATCACATCAGCCCTCTGTTGTACATTTAGAGGCAACAAGGTAACGTCATGGCTCTGTTCTCATTACATTTACTGCAGCTGCCAGGCAGCCGTCACCTTGCTCAGAATATCCAGTAGTTCATTAATATCTTCTGATCTGGTGGCCTTCCATCTCATACGCATCCACATGAACAGCTACACACCACACAGCTGTAGTGCTAAGACAGTATCAAATAAAACTGGTGCAGAAATTAAAGGAAGTTTAAAAATGCCGTGCAAAAAACACCTTTCTACTTATGCAGAAAACAACTGCAATTTAGGCGAAGGGGCATCTTTTATAGTTACACTCACTTTAAGCATCTTCTCTCAGTTCATGGGAAGCATTAAGAAAATATTCAACACACAAAAACTCTGACTTTTAATTTATATGTCACTCTATCTCTAACTAAACAACACATTCTGTTCAGTGGAGAAAGAAGAATCTACATACAAAGCATTAAAAAAACATGCACAATTATGGTAACTGTCCCTAATTTGAGCCATTTTTTTTTGCAACAATAATCTCATGTCAAACTGTCAGGCCAATTTCTGTTCATTCTTGCATGTGACAGGTTTATTTTTGTCCGGTGACGGGCCTCCAACTCTAAAACCTGACACCAAAGAGGCCTGGTTTTCAGAGGGACTGTGGTCCAAACAAAGACTGAACAGCAGCAAATCTGTCACTTCTGAGAGCAGAAAGGATATGACTAAATATTTATAAATGTCAGCAACTGTCAGTGGAATAAAATGAAATTCTGTCAGTCGATACCTTTATTAAATGAATGTGTATTTTCCTTTGGAGATTACAGCAAGGAATTTTGTCACATCTTTTCATTTATTTATCTGCATGAACATACACTTAAAATTTGAAAATGAGAATGCATGCATGTGTCCCTCTTTCAACACGAACAAGAATGTAGAGTGAGCTCGTGTCTTACCTTCCAGTTTTATAATCCATAATTTGGGCCTTATTGTAAACTCCTCAAAAGGCCTTGCTGATCTGATCCTGCCCTGTCACCTCACACAAGCCCTCTCTGGCAGCTCTGGCTCTTTCTATTGACAACAATCCAAAGCAAAAACCTCTATATGGTCCACAGTCATATCTTTGAGCATCTGACCAGAGGCAGGCGGCGGGACTCGGGGCTGGAGATCAGACAGAAATAGAGGAGTTGTCCCAGAGAGAGAGTCCACCATGGGGGGACAGAATGAGGGCTTGAGCTCGCATGCGGATCTGTGAGATCCTTTGGTGTCGAGTGTCAGACGGATGAAACAAACAGCCTCTCAACTATTTATAAATCTGGACAGCTAACTGCTGGCCTTTAGCAGGTAGAGCTAACTGTCACTAACTGGGAAAGTGTTACAACTGGCTGAGGTGGTCGAGGGGTCTAAACCGGGAGAAAAACCTAATTTCCTGAAGATGTGTTATTATTGTGGGTGTTGGGTGGGTGAGTGGGTGGGTGGAGGGGGGGGTGCAGCTTGGGTGCTCATCTTGTAAACATAAATAACTCAACTGCCTCACACTGGAGTGCCACCCTCTTAGCTGAACAGAACTGACAAGCACTATATGGAGTGTCAACAAGTGGCTCTTGGTCACCACCCACCTGCTGTCATCACGATAGACTTGAATTGAGCTTGCCTATAAGACCACATTGCTGAAATGTTAATTTCTCATTCATTTCATTCATTCGTTCAGGTTTTTCATTTAATGCCACATGAATTTCACACTCACTTATTACAGTACTAGAGGTCTAATCTCCCTGGCTACAGCCTCACTCACCCCCCAGCAGAAAAGGCCATAGGGCAGAGGAAGGGGAGGAACTGTAGCTCCCCCTTTCACCCCCCTTCTCCCTCCCCTCCTACAGCCCGCTGCTATAATAGGAGATTGCTGTAGCAGATAGTTTCCTGGGATTCTTGGCGGGTGCAGGGCCAGCCTGGCGGGATGATGGACACACACACATGGGCTTTAATGGAGACGCACTCCTCCACATATGCCCGCACGCACAAACACACACATACACACACACAGATGGTTTTGCATGCAGCTCACTAAACTATGGGAAAGGCTGAGGTAATCCCTTTTTAACTAATCGCTTTCCTCCCCTCTAAACAGCTTCCACCTCCACCCACACGCCCTTCTCATCCACCATTTTTCCCTCCACACTGGACTCTTGTCAATTAGCAACATCCATCTCTAGATTTCTTCCATGTAGATGAGATAATTATCTTCACACATATCAAACATCCTCATCCAGAATTTGCAACTTGCCCCATCATCTTGTTTTGCTACTTACTTTTGGGGCTTTAATCCTCAGCACTTGTTAAAGAATGGTTTTGATGAATGAAATTTAATTTACAAAAACTTCAGCTCAAACCCTCTGCTAAAATTAGTGTGTGTTTATTCAAAGTACTCAATTTTCCCACTGAAGTTTGAAATGAAGCCTACTGCGGGGAGTGTGGACAAGTTTCCTGCTCACTAAGTCCCTCTAGTGGACAAACTAAGAACAGATGTCCAATTCCATTTGGTCTGGACTGAAATGTGGACTTTTTAAAAATATAAATATCTCTTGAATCTTTACACAGAGCAACTCTCCAACTTTGCTTCAACATAGTTGTATCGTGAAGCTACTGAGGACTGTAAGCATTGATCACAAACGCTGAGGATGCTCTTCCCTGTGCTGAGTAAGGAGTAGCGGAGCTGTGGTTATGTGGCAGACGGCAGACAGGCACATTACTTGCTGCATTAAGATATGCTTTGTTTGTATTATCTCCATTCAGAGATTAGCTTAATTGATTCTAATTGATTGGGTTATTGATCAGCACTGTTGCAGAGATGATACTGTAGTGGAGGGTTTTTTGGCCCTTCAGTGGACCGGCCCTGAATGCACTTTATGTCTGACTTTGGAAGCTGAGTCCTTGAATAGTAAAATTTAGGTGTTGCACCCAATGTCAAGCGAAAGAATTGTATGTATGTGCCAGTCTTTCTTGAGAGCGCGTCGTCTCTTTCTGTGTGCCTTATATTGTCTGTGGACGGGTGCATGTGCACAACGTCTCCCTGTTTCAGGACATATTTCCCCACATCCCTGCAAAATATTTCATTACTGCAACAAAAGAAGCCCATTAACTGCACTGTAAGAACAGAGTTCAACTGCTGTCCCCCATATTCACCATGTTTGTCTGCTTTTCTGGCCGCTCTCCAGCTAATTTGATATAACAATGCTCCACAAAACCGCCTCAGGACTTTTTTTAGGTGACAGAAAATTATCAATGATGCCACATGCACAGCTGAATGTCAACACCAACTTGACTTGTTTATCAAATATTAAAGCAGTGAATTATGGGCACCATGCAGAACTTAATGATGATCGGAGTCATTATAACTTCAGCATCCTTTGTTTTGGCTAATGATTAAATTCCACAACTACTGTATTCAATTTTGGAGAGATTGAATGTGTTTTTCACGTCTTTTGTATGAGTTGGCTGGATTCCGTCGTCCATATTGGTACATTTTTGGAAAAGGAGCTGATTTGTATAAGGATATTGTGTTATCATTAGCTGCCATGTCAGGGGGCTTAACATCTTTGCTCTGGAGCTCTCTCATGCACTTAAAGCAAAATCATTATATTAGGACATGATGTTTTTTGGTAATATTATTTAGGCTATGAATAGATACAGTACCTGCTATATAACAGGCCTACAATATTATGATACTAAATATATAAAAATAGGCCATTATAGGTTTTGATTTTGAAACTTTATTTTGACCGCATTTTGACATTTCTGTTTCAAAAGTGCCAATTTATTTTTATGGGTGGTGTGTGTTTTTTGCAGGGAAATGTGGTGTTCCAATAAAATAAAAATCCCATCAAATCTTAAAAAGTGTTAATGTCACAAGAGGGTGACTCATAGTCAGTGAAAGCGTCACTTTATTGGAATATTTGTAGGGTATTTACAACATGCACACATAGTGGTGTAAAAGAGGATGTGAGTGCTGTGTACTCGGTGTACAACCTGGCACGACTTCTGACATTATCTCCCTCTTCTGTGTCACCAGGGTGTCGCCTCATCAATTATTGAACCAGTACTTCATGGTAATACATAATTTCTTATCAATTATTCATGATAATGTGCGTGTAGTTTACTTAATTGTGTTATTGACTATCAAAAGTAATTTCCTGAAAATCCTCAAGGACGCAAATTGAATCAGCCCAACTACTGGTTGTGTGCTCCGCGGTTAAGTATTCTCAATCTGATCAGCTGATCCTTTATTCAAGAGTCGTTGTAGTGAGGAGAGATATTTAGGAATAATAAATCCACAAATGTATTGCCTGTGATAAACTACGTAGTGAAGAACCCTGAGGTGATGAGGGATGGTATTTTTCAAAATGTAAATTCCACATGAATAAATAGCATATATCATGTTTAATGGGGTTTATTAAAAAAAAGAGAGAGGAGGAGAAAGAGGAAGAGGGTGAGCGTTCCTAAAAGTAAATAAATAATAAGAGTCACAATTGCTCTCCTCTCCCGGCTTTAAGGGAAACTGATAAATAATGTATCAGAACAGATGGCTGGAGCGAGAGGCAACAGGAGAGGAACATGAGCGACTACATCTTTAATTGTTTTAAAGAACATGTCACAACAGGACTGGTGTGTTCCCTGTCTGCTGACGCTACAGATGTGCTAACAGAGTGGAAGGGACAACCACCGCTCTGCCACTGGGTCTGCTTCAGCCTGCCTGGGGTCCACACACACACACACACACACACACACACACACACATGAACATACTGTATTCTGGCACATGTACACATTTACACAGAAAATGGCTGATTAATATTAAAGTGCACTTTCACTTTAAAATCAAAAGAATGAGAGATTGTTTGAGCCCATTACTGACCTGATGGCATAAACATTATATTGCCAAAATCCTCACTGTCCTGCCATCAGTTCTACACTTACAGTTTACATGCATTAACATTCACAATGTAAGCATCTGTCCTCTTTATGAAAACAAGAGGAACTGTTTCAGGGTTACTTAAATTCACATTATCAAATAGGTCTTTGCTGCACACATGTTGTATCTATGTTAGTCCATCAAATAGAGTCCAAGAGTCCGTGAAGACAGATATAGATCCAAAACCACACTTGTGCTTTTATGGGGATAACAAGGCCCCAAATATTCAGCATTTCTCACAAACAAGAATAATTTACTGTCAAATAAATATTTTAATGTTTGCATCCATACATTGTGATATCAGTAAAGTCTTTCCCAGGCTGTTTCTGGAGTCAGTCAGTAGTTGTGCTTAGTTGCTCATAGGACCAGAGTAGAGTAGAGGAGTAATAACAGGCACGATCACACAAATTTAGAGTATCAGTACATCCACGTTTGTGTCCAGCGCCTCACTTTTTCTCCAGCGGTTCCTTGGAGCAGTGAGGGTGTTTGTCAGGACTGCTGCCCAGGCCCGGGACCTTGGCGGCCGGGCTGGGACTGGAGCTGTCTCCCCCTCTTCCCACGGTGCCGGGCACCTCGATGGCAGGACCCACCGGGGGCCTCGCCACCCCAGCTGCGCTCATGCCGACTCCAGACAGGACTCCCACGCCGGCACCGGGCCCAGTCGCTGCTCCGAGCAGGTTGGCCGACTGCAGCACAGCCTCCGAGTGCTCACGGGCCTTCATGCGCAGGGCGGCCACGCTGGCTGTGCGGTTGCCCTGACAACCGTAGGGCGGCAGGAAGGACAGGCCCATGGGGTCAGAAACGCAGCAGGAGCACAAGCCATTACCTGAAAAATAACAAAAGTGGGACTCGTGGTGAGACCACTGAAAACCAGATTTTCATCATCACATCATCTTTATCACCGTCTCTATTTGCCGAATAGTGAGAATAATTTTTACCTTTCAGTGTGGCGACCTGTGAGAGGGCCTGTGCGTAGGTGGCAGAGTTGAGGAGTGTGCCTGGTATACAAGATGGGAAGAACGGACCACTTGGACCCACCGTCCTGTTGATACTGGGGAAAACAGACATACTATATCCAATTATCTAGTGAAAAGTTTAAACTGACAAATTCTATTCTATTAATACATTTCTGGAAATATCTACAACTTTTTTTATAACTACACTGTGCACTGCAGAGCTGATTCTCTTTGTGGCTTTGAGTGTTTCATAGCCAATTTAATTAGAAGAGTTTATTAAGGACACAGTGTAATCTACAGAAATTATCTAGATGGCTGTCGGGATTTTCTTGGTGGCAGAAAGGATATTGCCTCTTATTTATTTCCATCACTCAGATCCACCAGTCTGCAAATCTGGACCCACAACCCTTCTGTCACAAATTTCTCCCACCAACAGGATACTGTTTTACAACAACCCTGTGTCTTGTCTTTTCTTACCTCTGCTGCATCTCCAGTGGTTCTTTCTGTTTTCTGCTCTGGTCCACTGGGGACTGAGAGTTGATGCTGCGAGATGGAGGAGTGCCCTCACTCATCTGCTCTTTGCCTCCTTCAGGGTCCGTGCTCCCTCGCTCCGTCTTCCTCCACTTTGCTCTGCGGTTCTGAAACCAAACCTGCATAAAGAAAAAAAAAAATTAAAAGGGAAGACAAAAAGCAAAACAATTAAATTAAATGACTAATTAAAACTCCTAATATCCCTGCATTTCCTGACAAATTAGCAGTTTGCAACCATTTATTTTGTTCACTGAATGCAGCTTTATATCCCATCCACATTTTTTCTTATCAAGTTAATAATTTCTCCTGCATATTCTTTTGGCTTATCTCAGACAAACAAATGCAACCTTAAGTTCCTCTATTTGCTCTATTTGCTTTGTTCTGTCCTGTACATCAAGAGGTGTTTGAATGTGTCACACCAGCGCTCTGATGTCCCACAGTCCCCGACTTATCCCAAAAACTTCACCATCCACACAGCTGAGAACATATAGCCAAGTTCTGGTGTCTTAATCGAATGAAGGTCACTGCCTATAACAACATTTAATTGAGCAATTTTTCATTATCATATTTTAATGACTTCCCACTGACAGTTGTGCTGCCCGAGAGAGAGGCGGCTATGATGAAGTCGTTTATTTCCCTATTTAGTGATTGTTTGACAACATCAGATTCGATTAGGACTTGGTTCTAGCAGGCATTAATCATGATGTGTGAATGGAGGTTAGAGTCGGTGTGCATGTGTTCTGCATCCCTCCTATTGTACCGGAGGTATAAATGATGTCAACAGCCAAACAAAACACATGCATTCATTCGGCATAAAGAAAGGACAACATTTTGGTGGCAGGACAACAATACAACCAATGGACTTATCTCACCCCTGCACCTTCCAGCTAGAAGTCGCGCCCCCCCACACACACACCCCTCTCTGAATGGGCTATAATTGCTCCATTAATCTCAATTTGCGGCGTGCTCTTAATGCGGGGGAGGCCCATTGACACTTTACAAAAAGGGGGGCAACAACACTACAACAGAAAGGAAATTTATTTTCTAATAATAATGTAAGTTTAATATCCCTGCATACTGCGGTGGATTCATGTTCAGATTTAATAATAGGAATGTAGTAATCGGATTAGGAGAGGAATAATTTGTTTACAATCCCTAATTTACAGCGCTGGATTCCATTATCAACCCCGCCATTGGGTTTAAGCGATAGTAAGATGACCCTGGGGAACAAAAGGCAAACTATTATATTTCCCACAATTAGATCTGCGCGCACAACAAAACCCAAAAGCAAATCTGGAATGCAGGAAATTACATACAGGACACATAACTTAATTACATCTGGCCAAGTTTATAACGGCGCATATGTGCAGGGCAGGAGCGGAATATAAATTGCCAAATTTAAGGTGCGTGTGTGTGTTTTTTGGGTGTGTGTGTGTGTGTGTGTGTGTGTGTGACAGAGAGAGAGGGAGAGAGAGAGAGGGAGGTTTGGAGGCTGCAGGCTTTGCCCTCTCTTAAAGCACATATCGTTTTCTGTCTGCGTTACGGGAAAGGGATCTGCATGGATGATGTATTCCTACCTTTGAGACGCGGACAAATTAGTGAGGAACATTATCGCTGGTTAATTATGAATGACCGATTAATCAAGCTAATCTAATATTCACCATTATGTTGATGTTATTAAAGTGCATCGCCGGAATGACGGAGTGGCTTAATTTACCCTCTCTCGCATGGTCAAACGTGCCCAGGACACATTGCGCCGCTGAAGCCTACCTGCACTCTGGCCTCGGTCAGGTTGATCTTCATGGCCAGCTCCTCCCGGGTGAACACGTCCGGGTAGTGAGTCTGGGCGAAGACAGCCTCCAAAGCCTCCAGCTGCATGGACACAAAACAGCAGTTATACTTTAAATAAGTTTGTTTTCTCTTGATTGATTTATTTGTACTTCTCTGTTTATTAATGCCTTTCTTTCTTTCTTTCTTTCTTTCTCTCTTTCTTTCTCATCCGTAACTCTCATTATCCTCATCACGTCTATGCTGTTTAAAAATATAAGAGCCCTTAAACTCGCTTATAGGCTACATTTGACAGGGATAACAGGCTATTATATGAAAACAGTAAAGTAGCCTAAATGAAGGCTTAAATATTGGCCTAATATCAAATAGCCTGCATGCATAAAGAGGCCAATTTAGTTATACCCACGCATGATCTTCAAAAGGACAAATATAAATTTCCAGAGGTTTTCTAATCTTGTATTTTTATTTTCATATGTGTGAAGCAAGGATGATATTTTCTTTTTTTTGTTGTTGTTATCGTATCAAACTAATTATAAAGGCCTTATTTTTCTGGAGAGCACAACTCTCTGCCAAAGTCCTTCATTTTGAAAACTTTGCCAGTTGTTTTATTCTTTTCCTACTTTTAATATAAAGCCCTGCGCCTGTTTCGCTTTCAGTGAGGTTTCAGATATTTCTCTCTTTTTTTTTTTGTCCTGTAAAATAATTACCTGTTGCAAAGTAAATGTTGTTCTGTTTCTGCGCTGTTTCCTACGTAGAAATCCATCATCAAAATCAGCCGGGGCGTGGTTGCCAAATCCGCTTGAATTCACTGAAAGAAAAAGTTTAGTGGAGAGAGTTCAGTCACTTCACAAAAATGAGGTTGACAATTACTTGTTTGCATTTAAATTCATTCAGTAAATGTGTTAAAACAGAAAAGGTTGGATTCCATGTGTGAAAAAAAGAAGTTCAGAAATAAAACTATATTATCCAAAGCAGACAAGAATAGGGAATTTATTCTCTGGCACATTTTGTATTTCCATTAGTTGCATGAAACATTGATGTCGGGTGTCTGAGGGGAACCATGACGGACTAAGAGCCATGACACCCAACATCTGTGCCCGGGACAAAACGCCCCCTCTGCCCCGGGGCCAAACCACCAGCGCTTTTCACCAAAACAGCCAGCAGATTGACACAGCAGAGGGAAAATCACACTTAACCCTTTATATCCACCTTTGAATTTGTGGGGAAGAGTAAATACCGGTTCATTTACACTGATACAAATGTTTATGTTAGCAGCCAGTCTATTTAAGTTTGAATTTCTGAAGATGGAAAATATCTGTTTTCATATATTGTTATGGCGATCACTGACTGCGGGTTAGAGTAGGAACATCTTTTAATTTATCACTACATGAAAATATTTTTTTCTTTTATAAGCCTGCGTCACTTTCATTCTTAATTGAAGATGATCATAAAAAAAACAGAGAAAAGAAAACATCTGCTCGGGCCTATTCCTGCTCCTCCTCCAACAACAACAACACACACTTTGTGCGCGCAAGTACGCAGCCCGAACATCACCAAACTTTTCACACAGAGACATTAGAAATAACTTGCAGCTGTACGAAATCATCGTGAAATGTAGGAGAGACAACTTACGGGTGTTGGAGCGACAGCACTCTCCGTCCAGCTGGGGCGGACAGTGAAAGTAGAACATCCTGGCGCGTCTCCGAGCTGCGAAACTGAACCTGGAACAGAGACAAAAGTTTCAGCCCAAAGCCTCTGATCGGCTACAGCTGCTGCAGTGCGAGTCAGATCTGTGGTGGGGAAATGAAACACATTAAATGGTCCTAAGCAGAGGTGGCAGCGTGCGGGACTTCGGAAGATTCAAAGTTGATGCGAGAGAGCATCCTACCTGCGGTGAGGATGCTGACGTGAGTGACTTCCCGCTCTGGAGAGACGTGGCTGCTGCGCTTCCTCTGACTCTCTGACTCTCTGTCTGGGAGTGTCCAGATCTCTCTCCCTCCNNTCCTCTCTCTCTCTCTCTCTCTCTCTCCTACACACACACACACACACATTACACATACACACCGCACTCACATCTCTCTGTCTCTCTCTGGGAGTGTCCAGATGTCTCTATAACTGTATAACTGTCTACAGAGTGTTAAGGCTTTCAGCTAGTGTCGCAGAATCTCACGCCTAATTGGTCCTAATCGGATTATCACGGCTTTGTCTCTCTCACCCCCAACCCCTGGTGTGTGCGTGTGTGTGTGTGTGTGTGTCAGAGAAAGATAGAAAGAGAGGAAGAGGGGAGAGGGGAGATATACCCAGGGTGGCAAACGGCAGCTCTGCTCTGGTGCCAAAAAAATTCATCACAAGTGATTGTTATTCCAGAGTCAAGCATATTCCCTAACCATAAACATGCACACATACCCGCTGCACTTTTTATTTGGTTCTTTCATATATTAAAAAAAGGAGGATGACTGCTTTTGGGTTTTAGATTGACTGTCGGGTGGGTTAATTGCTCGTCAGGGTGTGTTAGGGGGTCCACTTTACAAGGGGTTGCGCATGTAGAACACTCACAAGGCCAAATTTTTGATTTTGTTCACAGCAAGGGGTCCTGCGATTTATTTCGCTTCCTCAGATAAATGATCTGCTGCGGGACCCTTTCAATTAGTTTTAAAGCGCATCTGGGACGGCAGAGCGCAGACGCCATGCGTCTCTGAGGTGGAGGCAAAATGAGGCTTCGAGAAGCAGCTGAAATTTAGAAGAGGAGTGCGGGATTGGACTAAACCACATAAAGTGCAGAAAATCCCTTCTAATGGCGCGTAATTGGTTCTGTAATATCATTACAGGCGGATAATGGCCAGTTACAGGGCCCCGCGCTATTAAGGGTTTCCCTGGCGTGCAGCGTTTATGTTATTAAAGGGGGAATATAATGATATTTTAGTTATTAAATGCGCGTAATTAATTTATGCACCACTGAAAATAAAGTTGTTATTATGACCTCGGCGAGGTGCGTGGAGAAAATTGAAATCAAATAACGGTTGATAACTTTATCCCAATATTTGGTCTAGACAACTCTGACAAGAGTGCAGGCCTGAAGTGTGTATCTGCTTCCTGTCAGCGCCTTTCCTCTCCATCCTCTGATGATTGCCTCAATGACTAAATTAAATTACACTCTCATCTTCATTGGTTAGAAACAATTTTACAAGTAAACTTTAACAAGGTTTTGCCTCGTGCTCACATGATTTCTACAGTTATTTATTGGACTACATTTCAGGACCTTGGTCAGCACCACAGTTCCACACTAAAGTAAAACTCCGTCATGGTCTTTCTACTGTAGGACAGTGAGCTTATATTATATGAAATTTCGATAAATCAAATTATATAAAAATTCCATATCTGCCACAATTATTTATGGTAAATATGGAAAAACTGGGAAAACAGGTCCAAAATTAATTTTTTTGCTCAGTAACCTGTGTTTACAGAATGATCATCTACTTTAAAATACAATTATTTTTACATTGTTTAAGACTAATTCAATAGGTCTTCCTTTACTCCCATACCATCTAGATTTTACATGACCAAACGGGTAAAAAAAACAGTTACAGCGGTTTATTGCAACAATATATGCAAGACAGTGCATTCCCAGCTTTTTATTTTTTATAAAACATGGCAGCAACATAACTCTGCTTTTTGCCAATTGTTCATAAATAATTGGAGGTAGGTCATTTGAATATCAGTTTGAAGTCCCCCCCACCATCCACCCATAATATGTTTGTACAGTTTACGAAAAGTCATTCATTACAAAATCTACCAAAATCTACAGTGATTTGGTCATATTTACAAAATGACACACTTCTCCTATACTGTCTTTTATAGAAGCTTATTACAAAATCTGACACAAGTGAGACTGTTAAGGTACAAATTTTGAAAGCAAACAACACGTATCTGTGAGTAAATCATTACTCAAGGTAATACAGTTTTAACCTTCAGGCGAATACAGAACAAGTGAATTCAAGTATAACCAGGTGCAAACAACAATGAACAGAAACAGAAGCAATTGCAATAATGCTTGAACAAGCACAAAAGTCAAATGGACTCACATTGCTGCTGAAATAAATTATACATAGCTTTACTTTCAAGACTTAGTTAACGGATAATTAACTGGTAATCGTATGAGTTTATCACCTCACCCCATGGTCCACAGTATATTAAAATGACTTTCCTACAATATGTACCTTCCATAACAAACTGTAATAATGTGAAATTATCCTTTTGATCCAGTGGGAACGATGTATTTTTGTCAGACATCTCAATTTGACAGACAACAACAAAACAACGTAAAAAAAAGTAACAAAAAACAAGCTGATATTGTGGGCTTGAACTCTACAGAGCTGACTACTCAAATATGCATCACAATTCAGTCTTTCCTCTGCTTTCATCTGCGCTTCACTCAGCGGAAGTGCTCCTTCAGTCTCCACATGCCCTCCTGACCAGAGGTCCTATGGAAGTCACAGATGCTTCTGAGCAGCTCTCTGAAGACAGGCGCCTGTTCCTGGGTCAGTCTTGGTTTGAAATACTCCAGCACCTCCTGGGTGGTGGCCTGTCCGTCCACATTCGCCTGGAAGGCGACGAAGTTGCGCAGATCCACCAACAGCTCATCATGCTCAGTGGGCGGAGCTGGGACGGAGCTAGTTCCTGGAGCTCCAGAGCCGTCCTCCTCTTCCTCTGCTTCTTCTCTTTGGCTGGAGGGTAGGCTGAGGTGATTACGGACTCTCATCTTGGCCAGCAGGGAGGAGGAGGAGAGCGGGGTGGAGTTTGAGTCACTTTCTGGCCCCTCCCCACTGAAATGAGCTCCTGAACCGGGCTTCTTTGACACAGACATCTTTATAATAGCAGCATCCTGAAGAGAGAAACAGATGGATTCACACAACATGGCATCACAAATGCAAAATACATACATATACATAAATACACTGTATACTGCTGTTACCTTGCATTTGCTCGGAGTAGGAACAGATTGAACAGAAGGTGCAACCAGGAGAGAATTCTTCTTCTGTCCAAAACGTTTCCTGAGAGAACAAACAAGGAAAAACTGAGATATGTTTGTTTTAAATGATTAGTGAAGCTCTAAACAACCCGTGCGTGGGTGTGAGACTGTGTACCTTGCAGGTGGAGGAGGGGGTCTATTGAAGGACAGCCTGCACTGCTGGCGAGAAACCTTAAGGGCTTTCAGGGCATCTTTGGCCACCCTGTTGGCTTCTGCCTCCACAAGAACATAGTCAGGGTTGGAGGACTCCATGATGGTGTCATGCTGCATCACACTGTGGATACCTGAAGAAGACCAAGGAAGACGAGTAACAACAAAGAGTCAAAAAAGAAGCTTATTGTTTTGCAAGACTTGCTAAATAAACCAAATCTGATATAGATGATGGTTCAAAAAGCCTACCAGATTTCTTGAAGAGCTTTGCCAAGACATAATCGTCTGATTTCTGCTGGTCCTCTGTCTCATTGTCTTCACCCTCTGCTTTCTTAAAGGTCCTTTTCTTCACCAGGTGAGAGATACGGTGGCCTTCAAACCGAGCATCCTGGGAGTGTTTGCGTTTCTTATGTTTGTGTTTGTCAGAGTCTGCGGAGTCACAGTGCTTCCTCTTTTCCCTGTGTTTCTGTGGGCTGGTCAGGGCAGAGTCTTTGTCTCTGTGTTGGTGAGAGCTGGAAGAGTTTTTGACTACTGGCTTGGCCGCATCCCAGTCTCTGTTATTCTGTCCTGTATGCTGTGTATTTGCTGAAATATTCAGCCCTACATCCACCCCATTCAGGTTGGTGCTTTGACCGTCCGCCGGGACATTTGGTTTACCCTGAGAGTTTTCAATGCACAGAGAAGTGTTTCCATCTCTTAATGCAGGAATGTTTGTTGAGGAGTGTCTGCTGTCTGCATCAGTTCCATTCTGGTTTGCAGAGGAGTGTTTTTGAACATGGCTGCCATGGTTTACAGTGGGTGATGGCCTTGGCCTCTCAGGTTTCTTGGGTGCCTTGACATCAGAACCTGTACCTGTATGAGAATCAAAACAAAACCTTTTAGGTGAATTCTTCCAAACTTAATTTGGGAAGAGATTCAGATAATCTAATAATATTAATAAAATGTTTCTCTGGTAAAAACAAAATGGACAAAGAAAAAGAAAAATCTGCAGACCTGCAAATATGGCACTGGTCTCTGTTCCCTGAGCTCCAGGGTCAGACAGAGTGAAGAGTTCATAGATGTCATTAGACTTGAAGAACCGTCTTTGTTTGGGGTCCTTCAGAACACGATTGGTCAGAAACTGTTTGAAGATTTGCCTGAATTATAACAGATAAAATACAGAATTAGATACTTGAGTATAATTTGCTATTTTACCTCAGCAGGCAACCCTGATCCTCTGTCACCACAGAGTAGTTTGGCTGATGGATGAGAGAATTAGTTAACCGCACCACTGTATGTACCAAAATAGAATCCCCGCAGTTCTTCCAACTTGCTTTTTGAAAGCACTTTACAGACCCAAACCAAACAGAGCAACAGTTTAGAACTCCTGGATTGGCCATTTAATAATGCAGGAAAGCTTTTCAATTACTGAGAACTGGGGTAGTGAAAGTACTAATACAGCAGTGATGTGAGCAATTAGTCATGTTATTACCAATATGCATGAACATGTGAAGTCAATGGAAAGACTAAAATGCAAAACTGGGTGAGAGAAAGCACAAAAGACGGTGCAGGATGTTTTAAACATTTTTTAATTGAGTTCTGTGATTGAATATCAGGTGTAGGGAAACAAACATAAAAGGAAAAACTGCACTCTGACCTGTGGTAGATTTTCTCCTCGATGGTCCCTGCAGTCAGCAGTCTGTAGATCGTCACTTGCTGCTTCTGCCCGATCCTCCATGCTCGCTCTCGTGCCTATGAACAACACAATCCAGTCAAATAAATGATTAGGGTAAATTATCTGAAACACACAGTCAAGGGTTTTTTTTAGGCTTAAAATAAACAAGGAAAAAATTTCAAGAAGGAAAAGCTGATGTCCAACTAGAAATGTAGGTCATTTTAAGATGCAAATAACTCAAGTACATAAGTAGAATAATAAAAATCCATGAGAAATAATGCACCTGGTAAATGTTTTATCTGAACTATTGAGTGTGTGTATCTGTCTAACCTGTGTGTCGGTACTGGGGTTCCAGTCTGGGTCATAGATGATGACTCTGTTGGCTCCAGTCAGATTGACTCCCAGACCTCCGACTTTAGTGGTCAACAAGAAGATAAAAATGGATTTGTCCTGTAAGAAAAAAAAGGCACAGGACAAAAATGTCAGTGATTAATGAACATCACGTCCACAGTTTTATACTCCTTTTGATAATCACTTTGGGGTATAATCATATGAATACATTTCATTAATAAATTGTTAACTAATAATTTAATGTAATATCAAAGTAAGTCCTGTTCTCTCAAATTGAACCCTATTTAAGGAGAATCAAACAGCTTAATCTAAAGTTGGTTTTTGGTTACTTGATTCTGGTTGGTTACAGAGAAGAAAAAAAGTCATGAACAACTGCCATAAAAATTTTACATTTTTATCAGACTTGCATTAAATATTAACACATTAAATTCTAAAATACTGATAAGTGTTACCATGCATTTGAACAGAATCAGAAGGTTTGATCACTGTTTACTAATTATAATTTGAAATTCTTTCCAAACATACGTACATTGTTATAATGCATAATGATATTTCCACATATCTGTCTTTAAATACAGAGACAATAAGGTACATCCATTTTGAACAGCAGATTGTCGTCAATTAGTGTATCCACCTCAGGGTGTGCAGGGTTCCAGTGAAGCATTTTGTCCCTCAGGACGGGATTTTCATGGGAAACACTCAGAGCCATTAGGGATGACTAATCCTTACCTCGTTGTAGCGTGCGATGAGGGGCTGTCGGGAAGCTATTGTGGTAGTGCCGTCCATTTTCAGGTACGAGTAGTTATTCTCCCTCACGAATACCTCCAAGATGTCCAACATCTGGAAAGGAGGGAGACGATGAAGACAGCAGAGAGACAGCGAAAGAAGGAAGACGGGAAGAGAAACGGAGAGAGGAGAAGAGCGGCTGAGGTTTGGATTATCTCTAAAAGGATTAGAGCAGATTAATATTACATGGACAGAGATACCGACAGGGAGGGTCTCAGGTTCCCTCTGAGGTATAATCTCATTGGTATTGACTGCAACAGCTGGGGCCTCTCTCACATACACACACTCTCTCTCCCTCTCGCCCACACTCTCACACACAATTGTACAGGCACATGCATTGTAGGTAGCCCGCAGAAAATACAGACACAACATTTACAAGTGACATGACAATTTAAGATATTAATTTGAAGGAGGGGAAAATGACATCTCTTGCCTATGCAAAAATCCATGTGAGTGCATTAATACAAACAATTCAATTATATATATTGACTGCAATTTTAGTGACCGATATGTGAATCAGGAAGCCAGAGCAACGTGTTTCTAACCTGTCTAGACTGAGAGAAGAGCAGGACTCTGTGGCCCTGTTTGAACCAGAGACGCAGCAGTGACTCCACCACGATCAGCTTTCCTGAGCGTTTCCAAAAGCCAAAGTGTTCCTCCTCAGTTAGCTGGTCCTCTGGGATTCCCCTCAACATCCGGGGGCCGCCCGACAAAAGGTCTGGGTGGTTACAGATCTTACGTAGCGCTATCAAACCTGAGAATACCTAAACAGCACGAAAGAGGAACAAAGGTTCATAAATACACGGTTTCTTTCATGAACATGGAACTGGTGACAAAACTGATATAAAAGGTTGGTAGATTTCACTGCATTTTAAAGCTCTGCACCTTTAAACAAATAAACACATTTACTTTAGTCTACAGGAATGAGTTACATAATTTATTTACGGACGATAAAGGCCGCATTTCTTGATGAAGGCCCAACGGTCACTGCATTAGTAATGGTGGTTAATGGACTGAGAGTGACCACTGAATATGTCTATAAGAGCATGTGTGGCTGTGTGTGTGTACAATCTGCTGTGGTCACCCCATGGCTCTCCAACCACGTCCATTTGGTCAGTGGTGATATATGGTTGAGTCTCTCTCTCCAGGGTCTGGCTAATGTGAGAAGACCAACTGCACAGCATCCTTAAAGAGAGTATCTTAAAGAATCTCAGCTATTACGAGTTTAACAAAATTTGCATGGCTAAAAAAATGTAATTCCACTGATGCCACTTCAAGGAGTTGTTCTTTAAGTGTACAAGAGTGCATAAAAACACACACAAGTGCCTGTGAGCGAGAGAGGTGAACTGATATTTATCAGTTAGGAGGTTAAATAATGAATAAGGAAAGTCTCATTCCTGGAAGCCTTCTCCTCGAGTGAGAGTTTTGCCCTCCTTGTCTTTGTAATGCAGCGTGGGCCAACACAGAGAGCCCAAATGGAAGAAGCATAAAACAAACACAGTGAACCTGCTTTGACTGTGAAAGTGAGGCTTACCTGCATGTCCCCGTTTAGTATCTGGTAGACCTCTTTGGAATCTAAGAAGCTCTGATACACCTGCCGCTGTTCCTCTGTTAATCTGCAAAACAGAACCTATACACACACAGACACAGACACACACACACACACACACAGGGCAGTGTAAGAGTGTGTAATGAGCAGTGAACATCCGCTTTAAAGCCCCTTGATGAAGTGCAGTGTGTGAGAAGAGAAATTAGAGGGAAGCAACGTGTTTTTTGGAGCCACTCTCCGTCCTTAGGGACTTACTTAATGAGCTGAAGTGGACTGAGGAGTCAACCAGCGTCAGTCGCGAGGACAGACCAGGGACCGGCCACCTTAATAAATACCTGCTCCTTTTACTTTACTAGGACTTTATTAGCTGGCTTCACCTGACAAGGGCCATGCACATTCATCAAATACTCCTTAGATGTGGCACATACAGTCACATCCAATCAGATAAACACCTCCCCAGTTAAGAGATCCAGGAGTGAGCGGCTGTTCGATACTTAGACAGAACAGGGTCAAACGTCTTAGAGTATGATGAATACCTGTTCATTTTTGTCAGGTAAGGAGAGGTTGGCCTTGACGTCTGCCTTCATTCTTCTGAGCAGGTAAGGATTTATGGTGTCTCTCAGCACGCTTGCACACTTAAATGCCGTCTGGACCTGAAAAACAACAACAGTTAAACCTTTTAGCACAAACAAATTGCTTTGAAACAAAAGCAACATTCAGTTCAGCGTGTCAAACAACCACATCAACACTCACACCTGTCAGTGTGGATGTTTCCTGAGGCATGATCGCCGTTTAGCCCCTCTTCCGCCCTCTCTCATCACCTCCCTCATGTTGCTGTCCCTCTCAGCAGTATGAGCCATTAAACATTGATCAGAGTGCTGCTGGTCTCGGGGGACAGAGCCCTCCTCTTTCATCAGTACTACTGGCCAGCTCCATTGGAAACAGAGGGGGGGCTTGAGAAACACTCTGTCCCACCCCACACTAGGAGCCCCACTGCAAATGTCCTGCTACACCTCATCCAGAGTCAGTGCTAAAGGCCAGTTAGCCTTTTAAACATTAACTCACTGGGGGTCCACAGAGGGATCAAAGACACACTCTGCAAAGCTGCAGGGGACAATAACAGGGTGGGATTTAAGGCTCAATGGAGGTCAGAGTGGAAAAGAAGAAGAGGAGGCCGGTGGATGATCCAGTGATCTCTACACAAGCTGCATGTTTCAGTAATGGATCCCACATCCACATACTCATCCTGCACCACCTCACCCCACCCGCATATGTTTTTACATACATCTGGTTGTACGTACACATGAACATCAGCTGAGGCCCTGCTTTGCTGCTCTGAGAATTTCGAGAAGAGGATAAGGCAGCAGAGCTTAGCCCTCTCTGACCATTTAATAACATTAATAATTAGTAAAGGTTTTTATTATCGACAGCGGAAGAAGCATCAATAGCCAGCTTAAATAATTAAATCCATACAGTCAGTGGGTTATTAACGACTGAACACTAATGACAAAGGGCTACAATTTAGCTCACTGGCTCTCCACTTTAGCCTCTCCCTCTCTCTCTCACACACTGGGGATGTACTGAAGTTCCTTTGCATGGACCTACATTATCCTGCACTGCACTTAATGGCTCTGATGCTCCACCATCTCTCCTTCTGACTTGCTTCCATCTAGCTCTCCAAATTGTGCGTACATGCATGTGTGTGACTAGTGTTGTCAAGTGACACTTCATCCCTTCATCTCTCCCTACCTATGCCACGGGTTGCTGGATTAATTGACTAGTAATTTACTTGGTTACTTTAAAAACTCCAAGTCTCAAATGGGGTGACATTTCTTGATGGAGTTATTGTACCCCTACTCTTTGTACTTCAAAAATGAGTAGAAAGATTAAGGAGCAGAATTTAAACAAATCCTTATTGGGCAATTGTGTGTGTGTTCCAGTACCTGTACAGGTGAGGCATTGCTGTATCCTCCCATGGTGATTGGCACAGAGAACTGCTCCATGAAGACAGGCAATGTCCCCAGTTTGCCAGGGAAGACAAAGTCAAACAGAGACCACAGCTCCTTCAAATTGTTCTGCATGGGAGAGCCTGACAGGATGAACCTGTGGGGAGTGCGAAACTATAGAGAGGGAAGAGAGAATGTAAGTTATATATTCCTAAAGATCGATGTAATGTTACAGCACGATTGACGCCGCTGTACAAGAATGAAAGGAGGTAAATAGCTTCTTCTAAAGGCAGGAATGTAGGCTTAAGTTTAAGTGAATTCATAAGCAACAGTGTGTCTGAAACAATACCTGTTTGCAGGCAGTGGTAACTCCAGCATTTGGATTCCTGATCTTATGGCCCTCATCCAGTATAATGTAGTGCCAATCCCAGCGCTGCAAGGTGTCTTGCATATTCCTCACAGCTGAATATGAGGTTATCAGGATACCATGACATGATGCTATCTCAGGAATAAGCTTTTCCTGCAACAGAGAAAAAAACACATAGACCAATACAGGCTTTCGTCAGTGCAATTCCTAACCATCTCTGGTAGCTTGAGTGTCGAAGTAGGGCATCTCCTTTAATGTGGTTTGAGGAGAGAGGGGAGAAGGTTAGGAGATAATGCTGCATAAACAGACCTCTAGTGCCCCCCAGAGGAAACAAAGACCCTGTAGAACTTTCTAACTGAATTATGGATATGAAAGTCCAACACACACAAACAAACAATTACCTTGTTGCTGGTGAAAGAGCCAGTTTCATGTAGAACGGCCACTCTGAAAGGAGGCCACCAGGTGTGAAACTCCTTTACCCACTGGTGCATGACTGTCGCTGGGCACACGATGACCGTCGGACCCAGACCAACATACCTACAGCCAGACACACAGTGCAGAGATGTTTAATCTCAAACCTGTGATTAAGATGGGTAACAAGGGAACTCGGGGTTCATTTAACTTTGGATAACCTCAGCAAATTTCATTCGCAAATTACAGTCATCATTTCTGTACCAAATTATGGAAAATAAAGCCTTTTTTTAAAGTGAAAATGAAAATGTGCATGTAGAATGTGTGATGCATTCAGGCATAAGGGAATAGAGGAGGCTGAGTGTCCAAGTACAACAATGCAGCAGAATGATCTTACTACAAAGCTCCACTCACTCTCTGCGCCTTACAAATGAATCAAAGAAGGTGCGTGGACACATGTTCAGCTCCTCTGTGAAGATTGACAAGAGTTTTGTCAAACACACACACAGACATGCACAAACATACACTAATGGGCTGGTATGAACCTCTGCCTGGTGGAAGCTATTGATACTTGCCCATAATTGAGTTTGCAAGCAATCAATTTGTGGGCGTCTATAGTAGACAGAGTATTGACCATCAGGGAAGCTCCACCTCCTAAATGCATGAGTGTTGTTTGTGCAGTAAAACCAGATTATCACCACCAGTGTGTCATGTTTTCCATGGTTGATTTGTTGTCCCACACCCACTCCACCCCCACTCATAAGTCCAAAATTCATTTTAAGTGTTCATGAAGACACTCTACTCTAACACACACTCTCTCTCTCTCTCTCTCAAACACACACACACAGAGTGTCAGTGTTTTCTCTGATGTCTGCAGTAAGAAAGTGAAGAGTCTGATAATTGAAACATGTTTAATAATTCAGATGAACACTCTCAAGCAGAAATCCCCCTAATCAAATATTCATACCATACAGACACACAGTCTCTGGCCACAGTTTGTTTGTGTGTGTGTGTGTGTGTGTGTGTGTGTGTGTACCTGTAGTTGGATCCTCTGGTCCTCAGTTTGCTGTAGCTCAGTCCGGCCAGAAAGCTGATGACCTGGATGGTTTTACCCAATCCCATCTCGTCTCCCAGGATGCCGCCTGCCTGCTGACAGTGGAGTTCCCACATCCACCGCACACCTGTCTGCTGGTACCTGACAATAACATACACGTGATATACACCTGTGCATGACAGCAACTATGGACATTCAAGTGCACACACATGACAGGGTGGCCTGGTAATCACACCGTATTTCAACTGAAATTTGGTTCAGTTATGCTTGCCAGTAAGTGTGAGAGCAAACAACATAATCCCTAGCTAGAGGAATGATGTCCTTGTAGTAAGCCAAAAGTCAATTTTCACTGTAAGAAAATTGACTTTTGGCTTACCACAAGTACATTTACATATATTATTATTAAAACCATGCAAAAAAACCCCCCCCATATAATATGTAGTAAATTGTGACAATTGTGAGAAAGACAGGGCTGTAAAACTAGCATAAGAGAAGTTCTGAACAGGAGGATGAACTAAACTCAAAGTGATGCCACAGTTATTCTTACAGGTGTTTTAAAACAACAGACAGACAAATGACACACCAACGAACACTAGTGACCTATAGTAGCAATATATCAAGTTTATGGTGTCATCAAATGACTGATCAAATAAGCTTTGGTTAATCATTATAATTTCAGGACAAAGGTTGTTAGAAGCAGTTGGTGTGTTGTAGACAAAGACACCAGAGAAAGTACACAAAGTACCTATATCTTTAAACACTAATTGTTTTACAGCTTTAGTCAAATGCTATCGCTTTCTTAGTTGACGGTACTTACTTGAAAAGTTTTTTCCAGAGGAAACCAGGCACTTTGAAGCCTTCGTCAAATTCTTCATCACTGTCATCTGTAAGCTCCTCGCCTCTTTCTCTCTTCGCCTCCCTTTCTCGAAGGCGTTGTCGCTTCCATCTCCTAGTTAGAGAATGAGTATCATGAGTAACACACTAATGAAGTTCTAGCACATTTAGTGATAAAAAGCATTTCTCTAGACGTCAAAAATTAAAATATTGTCAAACAACACTGAAGAATTGACAGCTGACACTGTCAGTTTAAACTTTGAGTGTTTGATATTGTGTTACGTTCAAAATTTTAATAATTTAGTGATCCAAGCTCGTAAAGTGTGAGACATTTCAAGTGAATTCTGTTTCATGTTGGATTTCTGTGTCTATTACTATTAGCCTTGTAATAGACCTGTGACCTGTCCAGGATGTACTCTGCCACCCTATGCATACTGGGATAGGTCAAGCTACATGCAACCCTAAACAGGGTAAGCAGGTATAGAGAATGGATGGATGGATGTTCCATTTGCACCACTTGCACTCACTGATTTATTTTAAGACTTGCCTACACAGGTGCATGATAGTAAATGTTTTGAGTTGTGAGTATTTCCCTTGAGCGGTGGAACATCTACAGCAAAAAGGGAAATGTAAAGGAGAATAGTTTTAATGGTGCAGGAGAGAGGGCAGTTAGAGGCACAGTCGTCGCGCAGCAAATGAAGATTGATACAGACAATTAGTAGTGCGAGTTCCCCAGAAAGGTGTGAGGTGGAGAGGATAAGAATCCATCTTCATTTGGGCCTGGTCCTGTCACCCTGCCACAAAACTGGTCCTTTAGCTGGGCCTGGGAGACCACACTCTCTAATTAAGTCAAGACTAAGCATTGGTTCAGTTAATTACACTTTTCTGCCCCCACTCCACCCCCCCACCCAACTACAAATACCGCCCGCTCTAATAATATCATTCCTCATATAAGCTAGCCTCACCATCCATGCCGTGTCTATGCTGTTGAATTGACATTCAATCACTGCAGTGTAGAAAAAGGACACATGCCAACACAATTTATTTGGCAGCTATAAATATGAAATCTCATTAGGGCTGCTCTTCCATTAATTTGAGCATTAGAGTGAGTGAGTGTATAAAACCATGTGCAGGAGGATAATTAGGCCAGTGTGAGAGCAGAGAGAGAAGAAGAGCAGGGAGTGAATTTGCTTAGTCAAGAAACAGCTGCCAATCTCATCTGGGATTAACTCTCCTTCTGCACTATGGAGCCAGCAGAAACCGACTGCTTTTCTCCTTAACTAAATGGAATAACAATAGCACATTTGCACCACTGCCATCGCAAATGTGATGCAAACTTATAGGCTCAATGTGGTGTTTGTTGAGCATGTCATTTACAGGCACGGATGTATGCATTTTCTTTAGAAGAAGACTTGCTGATGAAAACTTTTCGCACCTTTGCATCCAACCATAACTCCAACAAATCTATTGTTTACAAATTGTAAACAAATTACAACACTGGGGGAAAACTAACCAATAATTTATACACGTTTATAGCAGCAAGCATATGGTCATACCTTATTCGCTGTCTGTAATACTCCACATCTCCATCGTCTTTGATTTTTTTGTCTTTACCCTTCTCATCCTCCTCTTCTTCTGAACTCTCAGGGCAGTATTCTTCCTCACTCTCCTCTTTTTTCTTTACTTTCTTCCTCCTTTTCCCATCAGTTTTTCTCTTGTATGGTTTCAACTCATAGTCTTCTTCATTATCCTCCCCAAAGCCCTCCTCCATGGCTTCTCTTTCCTCTTGGTCAGGATCTATGCATTCATCACTAGGCAGGTATTCTGACACCTCGCTGTCTGTCTCCTCTCCCTCAGGGTGACGCTTCCTCTTTGGCTTAGGGAGCTGTGGCTCAGCCTTGGGCCGAGCCTTAGGATGGGCCTTCAGAGCAGTTATCTGGAGCTTTCGCATGCGCTTCCTCATTTTTTTATCCTTGGAAGAGGAAACAATTCTGTTGGTCTTTCCCCTGGCCTCCTCATCAGGGCTGAGTCCAGAGCTCCTCTTCTTCTTTAGAAGAGGGATTTTCTTCCTCTCGGTAGCTAACTTGGCCTGGTCCGCCAAGTACTGGTCAAAGGCTGAGTTCTCAACAAGCATCACTTTTCGAGGCTCCTTCTTTACCTCCTTCTGCGGGATTCGTGTTCCAAAAGGAGTCATGTGACCTGTCCGGATAAGCTCCTCCCATTCAGTCTCCTGGGAGGGCATGAGCATGCTGCCCAGCGTGGACGGCCCGGCTTCTGGTACAACACACACATCAAGCAGGGTTAGATACAGAACTGTCGAGTATGATTAGCAGGTCCCTGTTTGTCTCGTGTATGCACATGAGGACGAAGATGCATGCAAACAAGCAGGTTTCTGTTTGTGTTTTATGAGGAAGGAAATGCACTGAACACAGCTGTTAGGTCTAAAGGATGAAACACTGAGTGTAAACATAACCGTTTTTGTTTACAAGAAAACTACACAGGGTACTTTCAAGTATGCAGCTACAGTATATTGTCATTTGTTTGTTCAAGCTGGTAATAAACAACCGCTGTTGAGTGAAGATTAAGACACCTGAAACACTGCTCTTTTTAGGCTGCAACTTTCAAATATGTTGCCCTAACAGCCACAACCCTCAGTGATGTCGAGGTGGTTCCTATTTGCGTCAGGTTCAGCTCTGCCAAAACAGATTTGTTATGTACTGGGTGGACATCATGCAGCAAAGTGTTAGTATACAATTGTTGTGGTGTTGTACATCACGGTTCTGTTGGACAAACACAATAGATACATTGGTTTTCACTTCAGACACACCCATAAAATAGGAGCAAACAAATTTCTGTTTCTGTTGCAAATCAGTAAACAGTGCAGAGTGCCAACATATGAACCGGAGAAAGATCATTTCAACACCAAATGTAAAACAGCTGTCACAAGGAAAACATCAGGGGAGAGTTCAATGTGAAAATGTTTTGCACAAATTTGAGACATTTTTCGAATTACAGTGAACATCTTTCAACAACCTTTGACATTCATTTTGATGGGTGTGTAAGGGTGAAATCCGCTGAACATGTAGTATATATGATATTATACATGATATATTATACATATTGATATTCCAAACAGCCATCACTACAGCCTGGAGTGTATTTTTTTTTTACCACCCAGTATTTACAATCATCTCTGACTCTGACAATTCCTTACACGAGGAATGCCACAGAATAGCATTCTTGGCCACCATAACTGCGACTGGTATTAATGATTTGCATTGTTTCCATTTCTGCTTTGTTTTGCTACACTTCAGGCAGCGCTGAACATGACCCTGGTTTCACATGATCCATAGAAAGCAGGGAACCAGCACTTTCTTTGGCTTATGTGACTCAGTACTGATTCCACACATTAATGAGTGGACAATACTTTTACTCAATACATTGAAAAGGAATCACAGGTTAAAAATAAAGACACCTCACCTTCCTCTTCATCATCCTCTGCCAGAAGCTCAGCTTCCACCCTTTGGGCGTCCTCTCCTCCAAGAATGGCCTGAAGTCGCTTCTGTTTGGCTCTGACTTTCTTCAGCTGTTTCTCCTGAATGAAAAGGTGTTGCATCATCATCACAGTCACAATCAATATTATGTTAATGTAACATTAACATGTAAATCATATAATTTTCACTTAAGTCAAAATTAGTATTTTACCTTATTTTCTTTCTGCCGTTTGACAGATTCAATCTTCCTACTGATATCTTTGCTGGAGGCAGCATAGGGAGACAGCTGCTCGATAATCTTGTTGATATGTTTCAGAGATGTTGTAACAGACCTGAAACACACACCATTAAAAAACAGAGTAAGATTTATCAGCCACTTTAAGGTTTGTTGTCATTGTAAATTAAAAAAAAAATTTCTATAATGATATTGGAGAAATTGACCGCACCTGTTATAAATTAATTTTCTTCATTTGAGCTTACATAGTGAGAAACTTACAGTCAACTTTTATATATTTAAAATTGTGATGAGAGGTCAAAAACGCTACTGTAAATACATCCTGGAGGAAATGAATGATCATTATACTTTTACTATTGCTGCTAAACAGTATGATCTTCCATTTAAAGGTGACAGAATAAAATGGATCTCACATTTCATCAAACACATACATAAATTAATTTTATGATGCTAATATCAGAACAAATTATGGAGAAACAGATTAAAGGACACAGGAACACTTCAACACAACACAAATGTTGCCAAGAGGAAAACTCAGACCACTTCGGGCCTTCCTTTCGTAGCAGTTATTGTCCTTTACCTGACATCATCGAGCACAGACTGGTATTCCTTCTCAGCCTCAGCTTTAGCCGCAGCCTGACTGGCCTCGTGGATTGCCTCGTCCACTTGCTGCAGGACACCTTGCTCGAGGACGTCCTGGTCATACACAGCCACACCAAGGCCCTGGAGTTCATCAGCTCCAGAACTGGCAGACGCAGCTTGGATGCGCTGACGGTTGATCTGCAGCAAGGCTCCAGACCTCTTACCACCTGTACCACACCACAGATAACAGCACATGGAAGGATGAGATGGCCAGGAGTGACTCTCTGTGTCAGATTGAAGCTTTTCATGATGTTTCTTTTGGTGCAAGAGTTGCATAGCTCACCGCTGGTGCCCTCCTCAGGTCCAGTGTTGGCAGGGTAGGCTGCTGCAGCCTCGGAGCCCTGGCTGTTTTGAGGGAAAGAGCAGACTGCTGAGCCCCCTGTAGCCCCATCATCCTCTGTCCCTCCCGGGGTGAGGGCAGCACTGGCAGGGCTGGAGAGAGAGGAGGGCACCTGGTCCTCTGAACCCTCTACAGGCATGGTGATGCAGCTGCAAACAAGAGTCAAGTCAGTGGGTTGTTCAGATGATGTAGTCCCATGTCTCTTCTAAGCCCTGGCAGTACTTCAATAAAAGATATGTTAACTTAATATAATTGTGAGTTAACTTCATCTTGCATCTAGAGTTAAATTAATTAATTAACGCTAGCTTATTTAACATTAACGGTTAACTGACTGGAAGCTAATTATCCTGTGAACGAGTAAGCGTAGAAAGGGGAAAATAAATATTTTTAATACCTGTTATAACCCAAGAATCTACTACAAGAAGCGGTTAGTTAGGCTGTTATAACATTCACATAAAGTTGAGCGAGAAACACTGAAGTCTCTCACAGCCGTCCATTGTTTACGTGGCTAGGCTAGCCTGCTAAGCTACCAGTTAGCCGAACATCATCAGCTGTCTCGGAGACGAGCAGCACTTCGGCTTCAATTAAACCACCAATAAATACAGATTTATACCGCAGGCAGGTAACGTTACTACCTTATAAATGCTGTCTGGATGAAGTTGGGTACATTAAACCGAGTGTCGAAGCCACAATGATAGAAATTACTTACAAAACGTGCAGTTACACAACATCACTGGCTTGATTTATGTCACACTGCCAGCCAAGCTTCCTGGTTTCCGGCTCTGTGTTCAATGATTAACTAGTTGGACAGCGCCCTCTGCTGGTTCACAGCTGCAGGAGCTCTTGTCCTCTAGATGGCGCAACAAAACCACTTATTTACACTCACTGTAGCACCCCCAGTCCAATGAAAATGTGCTGGACATTTAGGCATGTAAGCCATTGTGTTTGTGTTTTGCATAATCAGCTTGGGAACCAGTTAGATGTATGTGTCAAAGAGGGAACAAGGAAGTTTGGGAGTTTTTGTGGTGCAATCAGGATGCTAGTGCAGCCAGATCTTGCACAATGGCACCGTCCAGTAAGCCACTTCAAATCTCAATACTTCTCTTCTTCTGCAAAGCACCAATCCCTTTTTTAGTGTATTTCCCTTTTCTTTTTCAGCCTGCACTTCATGGATGTCACAAACGTGAGCAATGCCAAGTGCTTGCATCTCAGAGGAAGTTTATTTCCAGTGTCTTGCAACAATAAATGAAGGACTTAATTAAAATAACCTCTCCGCCTTGCACTGCGGTGCCTGAGCAAAGGTCAGCAATCTTTCCAAACAGTGTTATTTGTGTAAACAGACATATCTATATAGGGATAGATATTTCTGTCACCCTTGGCTCAGAGAGTGTAGGAAGATGGAGACACTGGTCTATTTTATTTGCCTAACTTGTAAATGTGGGTCACCTTCAGTGGGACCTCTCCAGAGACACTGGAGGGGATTTGAATTTATAAAGTAGTGAACTAAAAGAAAAGTGTGTCACAGTAAGAAGTATGCCTTTGTTTGTAGTTTAATTAGCAGAAGACCTGCAGTGTGCAGAGCTCTGATCAGGTAGCCAACACACACAATGTTTTCTTTGTTGGTTTTCATCTGGGTAGTTGATATAAAGGCCCACAGACAGGAGTAAGAATTAGTCAAATAAACTACGAAGCTGCTGACGAATCACGTATGGTGGGAAATAAACTGATATATTCACACGATGTTGTGACTGTAAGGTTGAGCTGCAGGGAAGAATGTAAACCTCCTGTCTGTCTTCGCCCTCCATCTTTTGTTTATGTAAGCAATACTTGACAACTTTTATCACAGAGGAGGAGGAGATAATATGTACGTATGTGTGGCTGTGTGCTTTCTGCACATCATAATTTAGGGAAAGTTAGTTGATAGACCACACCAAGCTCACAGGATTTACTGGGTGGCAAAGCTGTCCATTTCAACTTTATGTGTGAGCATGCCTTCATGTGTGAGCGTGAGCGTGTGTGATGAATCCTGCTTACTTGTATGCACAGGGTAAGTAGATTTATAGGGTGTAGGAGGGTAGAGTGCAAATCCCAGAGGGCGCGGTGGTGTGACGTTAACACTGCTGCTCTGTGCTGCTTTGCACCCTGACAGTGGCATAACAAGCAGAGCAAGATTTAAAGAGAGAACATTATGTGTTTAGATTACATGTGCAAAGCATGGCGGGCTTGCTTTTTAGAGACTTTCTGTAGAGTTACGGTTCCACAACATGCTGAGTGTTTATGCGCACAAAGGGGTAAGTGAGGTAACACAAGACATTGTAGCACACTTCCACAGGTGATACATGCTATATACTCTATCTTCTCTGTGTGGTGATGGGGTATTAAGTTGTGTTTCATCTGTTATCTCCTGCACACTATCCTCCTCGCTTCGATAAAGCGTGTTTTCGTCTGTATGGCCTTCATCAGCTGCCTGGAAGCTGACGAATGTCTCGATGATGAAATCATTTTATAAAGAATTTGGTGAGAGAGGGGGTTTTTTCCCACTGATAGTATGATACAGTGTTGTTTTTGCTTCAGATGAACTAGTTACTCATTAGGTCCAGGATCTTACTCAAAGCATGAGTTGTTACTGCATTTGGTTGCGGTAAACTGATCTTCTCTGATAGATCTCGATGTGAACCAGCTCTGCTCTGACCTTGTTAACTGTGTTGTTGAATTTCATCTGTAGCTCACTTTTAAATTTTTAACATTCTAATGAGGACTTTGTTTTACTGAAATGCTTTTGTATTTTGTGGTGTGTGCCCCAGTGAAAAAAATGAAATGTGCGAGTATTTTATGTGGTCACTTTCCCCCTCAAAATTTAGATGAACAATTTAATTATTTTCAGAGTAGCTGTGCTGGATTTGATGTTTTTCTGGCTCTAAACTCCACAGAAATTCTACCGCTGAAGGGCATTTTGTTTCCCTCACACTTCATTTCTCAGATGAATTTAAGAAAAATGTTACTGAGCCTGGGTTTCCTTCTCAAGGAAGGCATTTACACATGCAAAAATGAACTTTTTCCAAGGATGAATTTGCATGAATTTGTAGAAAACAGTGCAGTGCCTGTTCAAAACGTGCCTGTTCAGAACGGGCCGCAGCTTTCTCGAGAACCACTCATCCGAACAACTTCACACTCAACACTGCACTTCCTTGGGTCCTCAGCAATACACCCGCCAAGAGACAGAGACTCCTTCCATTTATAGTTAGATAAGTAAGAGCTGAAACAATTAGTCAATTATTTGATCAATTGATCAACAAAAAATTAATCACCTATTATTCTGATAACTGATTAATTGTTCAGTCATTTTGCTGGTTTCAGCTTATCAAATATGAGAATTTGCTGCTTTTATCAGTTTTATATCATTTAAATAAATTAAATCTCTTTGGGTTTTGGACTGTTGGTCAGATAAAACAAGTAATTTGAAGATGTCACCTTGGACTCTGGGATTAATGATGAAAACAATTGGTAGATTAAGTGATAATGAAATTAATTGTTAGTTGCACCCCTAAAATAAATATTGTCCTACACTAATGTATTACATACATCCAGTGTACATGTATGAATTGAAACTTGATATAATTGTGGGTATACAAACATGCATCCATGTAGGCCACAGAGAGAGAGATACTGTATATGTCACAGTACACACAAACACACACACTGTTAAATTATTGCAATTCTACAGGTGAAGTTTGCAATATTGCACAGTTAAGTGGAACACTTGGTTTTTACTTTCGGGTTGAGTGAACGCCTCAGGATCTAACTGGGAAGAGACGAGAACCATGATGTTTTCTTAAGCCACAGACTGGTTAATAAATCAACATGAGTAAAGCATCATCATGTCTATATTAATGTATATTCAAGCCATATTGTACTTTACATGTGTGTGGCCATGTTGGCAGTGCTAATGTCTCCCATGTGTTCCCCTGACCCTGTTAGTACATGTCTGTGTCTGTGTGTCTGATAGTAATTACAAGGGTGGGCTGGGTTCTCATCATCAGACCTCTGCCAGGCTACAGTAGATGCCTAATGCATCTGCTTGTGATTTCACTCAGCAGCAGGTGTGTGTTTATGTACGTTTGTGGGCAAATAACCGCACGGCAACTGTACACTACTGTGCTCTTATAAACATCTTACGAAAATTAGTTTCGGAGGTGGACTGTCCAAAATGTTGAGCTCAAGGAAATCTTTATCTCCCTATAAAAGGTTTTAAAGTGATTCCTAGAGTGCACAGGAAAACACCTGCATGCAAACTGTTCCTAACCAGGACCAAGCACATTTTCACATATGTCTACCTCTTTAAGGTCAGCTTGTGTCGACACATTAGTGGGAGTTCACACAGAATCGTGTATTTAGCAGACCTCAAACACAGCTGGAACAAACCACACCAGAAAGAATCAGGACGAGGCCTGTGCGGTGCAGTGACGCGTCACATGAAACCGCCAGAACCGGGTTCAGTTTTTTACGTGTGTGTGTGTTTTAGTATGTGAGAGCAGGCTTGGGTATGCATTGCTCTCCAGTGATATATATAGTCTTTTCTTAGATGTGGCTTGGAGTACTCCAGCCAGTGATAGCTGTAAACCACAACAATGGGATCAGGACTGTTTTGGTGATATACAGTGGCAGCAGTGCCCTGACACAGAGCATGGCCTGAAACACGAGCTGACACAAGCAGAGAGAATACAGTGCAACAGATGTAGAAATGGCTACATTGGTGACTTTACATCCTGAACTCAGGCTTATTTAACTTTTCCTGGTGCCTGTTTTCCAATGTTGGTTCACAAATTGTTAAAACATACATACCCAGTTGCCAGGCAGATGATAGATGCACTCTGCATAGGTGCCACCTGTAAAAACAGCAGCTCATGCCTGAAGTCTTGAAGACAGGAGCAGACAGGTGGGTTCCATGGGAGAGACGATGAATATCTAGTTAAATGTGAACTTCCTACAACAGGAAAACTTCCAGTCTACCCGGTTTTGTTTCATCTCCTGGCGGTTTAAACTGAGTGATGACTCTCCCCTGCCTTGCTACCTCACAGACAGGTACTCAGGAATCAAAATAAACCCTAAACACTTCCCCAGTTTTGTGTGTCTGAATGTGTGAGTGTGTGTTTGTGTAATCCCACTCAAAGTGATGTATGACCACCTGTTCTATGCTTTGGTGCCCTCTGACGTTTGTCTGCAAACACAGTGAAGATACCATCACCATCCTCACCACCTCCACCTCTCATTGCACTTCTCTCCAGGCCTCTTTCTGTCATTACACTGTCTGATATCTTTATTCTCGTAATAAATCCCAGTAGTGTGAAAAGGGGTCTTTCTCCAACCACACAAGAATCAAGACTCAACGTAAATTAATACTGACAAAATCTATCACCCGAGTTTGGACCTATAATATTCACTCATTCACTGTCACACTAAAATGTTTCCAAATGTCAAATGCAATACTGCTCAGTTTCTCAGACTTATTTGGCTGTGAGCTGTGATTTTCCATGCCTTTCAACGCTAGCAGTCAGAGTCGGATTCTTCACATTTCTCTGTGCCGCTACCCTGTGGTGCTAGATAGGTTTGATGCTATTTAGCCCACATGGGTTACATCTATAGAGAACATTTGAATTGCTCTATTGTTTGTTGTGTGTTTGTTCTCTCCGTCTAATCAGAAACATGTGCACCATCATCGGAAATGTGCGCTGAACACACAGAACTTTAACTGGGGGACCTCTGCACACCAGGGACCTCGCCCACTGGGCAATTAGCTTCACGGGCATAATAACAGATTTGCAGTAAACTCAAGTGATGGAGCAAATAACAACAGGAATCAGTAGTGATGATGTGCTGAACCAAGTACTGCATTGCTGAAGTAATCATGCTAAGGTTCATAAGAGGACAAACAATAATGCACGGAGATAAACTTGTTATTTAAAATGTTGTGCGTCTAAGCGTATTTCCGGAAAAAGGGTGAAAAGATTAAGACTCATTCTTTAACACTGAATCAAAGTTGGGACAAGAAGGCCAAGAGGATCAGTGAGTGGGACAAAGCTGGATGACAAAGGTTAAGTCAAGCTCCAAGTTCAAAACTCTCTCTTCCTGTCAGCATATTGAGACATACTCTGGATCTTCTGGGAACAGGAAGCAACTCAACACTTCTCGCCAACTCTACACTTACATTATGTACAGTAGATTAAATCCCTGGAGTGTTTAATGATGGTGTCAAGTAAAGTGGGTAAAAAAAAAGGATTTTTCCGATGACATGAATAAATCACTTACGACAGAGAAATTTTTGGCTGTTTCGCAGGAATTTGCTCTTTCACAGCTAATATATTTCAAGAAACCCACCTTAAAAGTATTTGTCTTGTCTTAGGGAACTTTTATACAGTTCAATTCAAAATTGAATTTATCGTTGCTATTGGGTGGAAATATGCACAAATACTAACTTTTCAGGAGCGACAAAAGGTGGCCTGGTCTTGTTTTCTAGTTATACAACAATGAAGACCTTGCAGTTTATTTAATTATGGGGATTTCATAAACTCAAAGGTCATCAAACGATCTCAACCCAAAGAAGACCATGAAATCCTCTAACAGGAGATGTATGTTTAAGCATTAACAGGAACAATATATTGCATTACATTCGTTTGGCAGATGCATTTTGAGATTCAGTGTATTGCTCAAGAACATGTCGACATGTGGACACTAGGAGCCGGAGATTAAACCACCAAGCCTACAATTTATCAACAGTCCAGTATCTGCTGGAAATATCCTTCCATACGCTATCATTGAGACCAAAAGACACAACTGACTGACAGTTATTAAGACATAAAGAATGTCTGATGTCATGATCTTTTCAGTCTAACAGAAACTGGTATTTTAATTATATTGTCCAGTTCTAAGACGGTCTGTGGGCGTGCAGTAAGTTTCTGTCTGCCAGTGTGTCTGCTCAAGAAAACTCAGCTAAAGCCACACATTGATAAGAGGCAGAGAGCTTTGTGTCTCTCAGGACCTTCGCCTCAAGGGAGCCCTTTGTCCATCACTCCCTCCGTCTGCCCCGCCACCTCTCTGACGCCCAGCTGATTTACACCAGGCCTATGGAGTGTATCACAGGGACCATAGGCTGCTCGGGCTCCCAGTTTGTCAGGGTTTTGAGTGGTTGATTTACTCCAGGGTAGGATCACAGGGTGTTGAGCCCAGGCAGGGCGTCCCTCATGACCAAAGAGTTGGGACCAGGCCCCCATCTGCTCTGGGAGTCATAAATTAGCCAGAAGCTTTGTTAGCCGCTCACTCAACTGCTCCTGCCCTTCTGCCACACTTACCCTTTATCCCTACCGACTTGGCCCCTGTCCTCACTCAGCATGATTAGAGGCACGCCTCACACCATGCAGCCAGAAGCAAACAGAGCCGCAGGGTATGTAGCAGTGGCCACACTTACGACGATAACAGGAAGGCCTAACTGGCTTCCTGGCTGTCCCCAGTGGACCGAAAAGCAGAGAAACCGCATCACTCTTCACACTTGCAGCATGCTGCCTGTAGTCGCTGTAGTGTGCTGCGGGTGTAGACGAATGCAATTAATTTTGAATTTAAAATAATCCATTCCAGATACTTTCAATTAAATCTCTAACACATGTAATTTTATATGAGTAACCCCTTTTTTCATCTGCTGTTAGAACGATCTGATGAGAAAAACTGACTAGGGAAACAAAATGCATGAACAAGATTATCTGGTCTCTTTGCTGCACCAAATCAAACATGCTGACGTCTCCTGAGACCCAGTTTTAATCGCAGACTCAGAAGTATTTCCAGCTGCACAAAGATATCATGTGTGGGAGGCAATGACCAATCTTGTAAAGCAACCCAGTACATTAGAGGAATATATGAGGTGCTACACCAAATCCTTTTTACAGAACATCAAATCCCAGTTCAGTGGTGACTAACTCGGGTTGATAATGAGTATTCTCTGTCACTTTCTTATGAAGTCCTTTCTCTGGCTGCATGTTCTGGTTTCTAGACTTTCAACAGAGACTTGGCAAATCTACTGCACATCAGGCTCTGATTACAAATGTTTTGTATCCCATCAGTGCATAAAAAGTACATCGAATTAGCTTTGTAAGCACAAAGTCTACAGCGTCAAGATTGAGAGGAACTGAGGTTGTGACCATCATGTGACCCTTTATTGTAGAGTTTGAGGCAACTGCGCACCTCTTGCCAGGAGTGCACAGGACTCTCGCACAGCAGATTTATGTATATGCACTAAAGACACATCCAGATAAATGAGGAGTATTGCTGGGAAAGTGAAAGGCCAACTCTGGAATAGATAAAGTGCCATGCCTGGGAGCCAAGAGTCTATTAGCCGTATGCAACCCAATCTGATATCAGCTCTGGGCCGAAGAATCAGCAAAGGAGTCATGTCAGTGAGGAAAAATAAATGCTTTCTGTGTATTACAGGTCAGCAGGGACCATTCAGACCAGGGCGAGAGAAAGGGAATGAGCAAATATAGAAACCATAAAATGCCTGCTGTTCTTCTCCATCTTATTGTGTTTTTGTGCGTCCGCTTTCTTCCACCACATCCTCTGTACTGCCAGTTCACACTTTAATACAAACAAGGGATCCAACCATGGAAAATACAGTTCCCTGCTGCTGCCAACCGTGTCCCTTTCCTCTCCTTACCCACAACTGTCCTTCCTTCCTGACTCTCCTCACTCAGCTTCGTTGGCTTCCTGTATCAGGGCTTGTTAATTGAAGAAGTGGAAAGACCCACCTCAGAATAAATGTGAGCAGTAGAGGTGGAAATTACAAAATCTCTTCACTGAATCAGGAAGAAACTGCAAGCCTGGCTCTGCTAAAATTCCAAAAACACCTACCCACCCCTCTAAAACTTACTAATTAAAGTGGCAATAGACACGTTTTTTGCCTTAACTTATCATTATGAAGTAAATCTTGACTGCACAATGTAATGACTATAGAATAATGACACCATCGGCATTTAGATTGGTTCCCTAAAAGCCTTGCTTTCACTATGCAGTTCTGTCTGCCACTGGGTGCGATCTACTGGGAAAATGAAGGCTCAATATAGCGTAGTGGAAATGGCGGATGGTGGAACCTGTGAAAACTCTGCTTGGCAAAAGAAAAAAAACATTGACAGAGGAGGCAAAGGAGGCAAAGAGGGAGAATGATAGAAACTGAGGTACAAAAAGAGTGAACCTCGGACGGGCATTCACTCGATGGAGAGAGCTCCGGGACTTGAGACGGTTCCAAACCGACATTCAGTTGGCATTCTTTCTACTCGATCAGTAAGTAACAAAACCTGCCTCTGAGGAAAACGGAAAACGACAGCGGCACCAACAATAATACCACTTAAGAACACTAGGGAGGGGGGAAGTTGAAAGTTGTCTATTGCCACTTTAACATGTTACATCTTTAATCCATGTAAAATCGACAATTTGTTGTTTTATGGGACGTTATGTGTTATAACGTTTTCTTGGTGAACAACAACTGGGCGCACCTAAGCTAGGATAACCACCACCTGGCTCCAGCTACATACTTAACGCACAAACATGAGAGCGGTATCAATCTTCTCAGTTCTCTAACTCACTGCAAAAAAGCGAAATAAGCTTATTTTTCACAAAATGTTGAGCTATTCCTTTAATGTATTTCACTGCACTGTCGTCAAGAGCCTTACTGTAAGATGAAAGCAGTTTCATCATTCATCATGAGAAGAACCCCCAGCTTGTTTTTTATTGTTGTGTAAGGAATCATTATTATTTTGCCCCTCTTGAGATTAATGATGTTTTTTAGTTGTTTCTGTCATCTCATTTATCTTTAATTTCAGTTTTGCGAGCACTGAACTTTCTCATGTCAGACTTCATGACTCCAGCACCCATCCAGTGTTTGCCTCCAGTCTAAGTTTAGTAGCGAGTGCTTGAGGTCATGCCATTTTTATTGTCACTTTTCAGCACAGGCGATTATGTTTCCTGTGTCAGGGCATTTTTTATTGTCCAGAACGAGTTTTGCCTCGCTCCGCAATATCCTGAGGGGAGCCACGGTCCTGGTTAGTGGGGGTCTTGTTATCTTGCCACATGTTTGTGATGACCTGGGGTCTGTTCAGAGTGGACATGCAGGGGAACTCCTAGCTGAGGACAGCGATACATGGTGTGAGAAAAAACAGGAAAATTGGGACCAACAGAAGAATGCAACACTTCTTCACACGCTGTAAACAAAGTGGTTCTCGGAAGAAGCTGGCCAGATCTCTGCTGCATGTAAAAATACAGCTATGTTTATTTGTTGACCATTATTACAATTCTATTCACATTACTTTCTTCAGATATTAAACTAACATTAAACTAACACTATACGTTGTATATTGGGAGAGTGTTTTGGCTTTATATGGATTGCATTTTTGATGTTTAAGCTAACACATCTTTTGTCATAGCGGCATTTTCTTTCATATTCCTGTCGTGGCAGATATCTGGATGGCCCACACTGATGTACTGTATAGGCCTACTGGACTTAAACAGTAAATTGCAGCTGCTGTGGTTAGTGTGCTAATGTAGCTTTGAAAACAGTGAGGGTGACATTGAGAAGAGGAAATGATCTGGACATTTTCATTCAACAAAGTCAGCATATTTCATTGAAAATTAATGGTCTGCCGTCATCAAAATGCTCCCTTGGCATTACGGCACTGTCAGGTGGTTGGAAATAAGAGTGCAGAGACCTCCACCGAAGGAAACAGAGAGGATCAAGCTCATCAAGGTTAAAGTGAGAGTAAAGCCAAGAAGGAAAAATAGCTTTCAAGCTTAACACAAATTAATCTTAAAATAAGACTTTTGGCTATTGGCAGTAACCTTCCTTAAGTCTTATGAGCTGAGTTTTCACCCAGAAACATTCATACAAATTGTAAAGCTATTATAAAGGCTGGTTAAGACCAGGAAGTACAACGATCCTTAGTCTGAGAATGTCCATCATTATTTAGTTCTTAATGATATTTCTTAATCATAATTTTCAATTAACATCGAGTTTGTTAATGTCATAAAATGTTTGTAATCAAAATAACATAGTGCACTACTCATTTAACAAAATGTTACTCAATATAAATTTAACTAGTTCAATTTATATTTTTTTCAGTTTTCAAGGTTTTTTTTAACAGTTTGTGGGTAATTTTCTGTTATTCATACAAACCCTTTTATGTAAATGATTTATAAAATATAGATAAGAATTGTGTCAGCCAACTCAAGTCAGAGATGATTCCTGGCTGTTTTCAACATATCTTATCCTTTTTGTTAAAAGATCTAAAAAGTCTGTGCTCAGACAGCAGGAGTCACAGGCGCTGCCAACGAAGATTAAAGGGAAAAGCGGTGTTGCTCTGTAGGAAAATAATGTATATTTATTTTTCTTTATCCTCTGGGCCTAATTTTGATGCCATCAAGATCTGAAACCAGGGAATCTTCATCTTTCAGAGATACTCAGAAAGGATGACACAATTAAAAGTATTCTGCCAGAACCATTTTTTGTTACTTTTGATGTCTTTGTAGAAGGCATTGGCTGTCTTAGAAAAAATATAACTATTTATTATCACTGCTCGATCTGTTTTACCCACAGTTGCACTGCATCAACATTACTGTGTGAGGTCTCACCTGCTCATCAGCTCGAATGCTTTACATGGAAATCTGTTTGACGGACAATTATCAGTAAAAAGCAGCTGATTTAACATTACTAACATCTGTTGTTTGGATGCAAAATATTTTTAGTAAAATGGACTACTTTTTGGCTCCCAGAGAAATGAAACACAGATGTTTCTTTCACTTTGCGTTCTTGTCCAGTGTGATCTAATATATCCTTCTCGTTCTGTTTGTCAGTTAATGACAGAAAGTTGAAGTCGTTTTCTATGAATATTGGCGCGGTTTTGTTCTCATTGCTTCAGAGCTGGCACAGTGTTCATGATGTCGTCCAACACACCCTCCCTCAAGGGGACCACTGCCACTGCTCGATGCCCAGTGAACTCACACCCACAGATCTTTTATGAAGAAAAAACACTGATGCTGATTCAGTGACATGTCAAATAAGTTATAATTTGCCATTTGGGTTGGGCTACAATTAAGTCTGGGATTAACTGTGTGGAAAACCTTTTCCCATTTCGTCAGTAAAAAGTAGTTTGAATGAAAAGTTTTAAAAGAATAGTTCAGCATTTTAGAAAATACACTTATTCGCTTTCTGCCGGAGAATTAGATGAGAAGATTAATACCACACTCACCCCTGTCTGTTAAATATATGACTACAGCAGCCGGTTAGCTTAGCTTAGCACAAAGACTGGAAACATGGGGACACTCTTAGTTTGGCTCTGTCCAACAATAAAATCTGCCTAGCAGCACCTCTAAAGCTCAGAAATGAACATGCCATATCCAGTTTCCCACTATTTCAAGTATTTGTGCTCAGCTGCTGGCTGTAGCTTCATATTTAACAGACAGATGTGCAAATTGTATCAATATTCTTATTTAGCTCATTTATTTAGTGCATTTCCCCAAATTTCCAATGTTTCCTTTAATACTAATCTGTGGATTATCCTAACCTTGACATTGTGTAATGAAATATTGCTATTGCTATCTCTCATCTTCATGGCTAAGTATCACTGTGCTTTAGTTCTGGGTGGTTTGCGTGAGCTAACCTTTTACACTGAAGCTCTATTTATGGAAAATGTCAGCACCATTTGGAAAGTTTCAAAAGTCTGAAATGTGGGATACAAAAACTACAACATGATCTGTTAAGTTGAAATATAGCATCACTGACTGTTATATCAACACTAACTTTTATACAGATAAGGATAATGAAACTATATCAGTGACAGTTTCTTCCCATTAATACCTCTCCCATGCACCGTGAATCATTTTCAATAGGACATAAAACACCAAAAGGATCAACGTTATCTATGATGAGAAGGAATTTTCACACTTGTGGAGAAGCAACAACCACCTCCTTTCTCCATCAAGGTATTCAGATTTCCCGTGGAGGTGTTGTTGACTCAGCTGGAGTCAGTCAAGTGCTGCTGTTGGAAAGGACCTCTCATTTGTCCTGCTGTTATCCACCAACAGCTTTTAAACCCTCTTAAGCCCTTCTTTATTATTTTTAACACTTACTGAAGGCCACACTGTGCCTTCCTGTCCTGCTCTCTCTTCCCCTCCACTGCCCTCTCCCTCGGGCTCCTGCTGCCTCTCCTTCTCAGCTTCCCTTCATCTCTCCTTCTCTCGTTAAATGTACAAGTCTATCTTTTTGTTCAAATGCATGAGTGTCCATGTTTTCAGAGCCCCTATGAGAGGTTAGAGGTCAGTAGGGTTTTCAGGGTCCTGCGTTGCCAATTCTCCCTGAAGGGTTTCGGGGTCTTGAGACTAAACATCTAAACATCCTCTCTAATGCAGACAGCTTGTATGAGCCTCAAGGTCCGAGTCGTGCATTTGTGTGCATTTTTAACAATCCTCCTCACGCATAATGCTGCTAAGGTTGCAACGTAGTGTCATGATGCAACACTTTCTTTCCTTCTTTTTGTGATGGGTTTTATTAACAACCCAAATCCCACAATATACAGTACATTGATTCTGCTATTGATTCTTCTAAACACCAGATGTAGCAAGGCACTGCCAATATGACTGAGTCCAAGACCACAGCTAAAAACATTCTCTAAAAACAGCCTCCAAGCCCTGTAATGAAATTTATTTTCAAAGTATCCCTTCCTCTGAATTGGTCAGTCACTCTGCCTGCATGAGCTGTCAACACATCAAGCAAATCTAATTTAGTCTAAGTGGGGCATTTTTGTCTCACATGATCTAAATGTTTCAGGGTTTCTTAGAAGGAGGATGATGCATATTGACTGTAAAAATGTTGCAAATTGGCACAAGTTTACACAATTAAGAAATTGCCATTCAAAACTATTACTGGTCAAACCCTGGTCCCCACTGTGCCCCTAGTGATATCTAGTTATCACTTCACATGAATGTTTGCTTGGTTGTCTTAATGTGATCACAGCTCATATTTGTTGTAGCAGCATCAGCCAGTGTGACTAACCCCCATCTGCAGGTGATGTTTTATTGGATTATGATCAGTGGCGGAAGGCTGCTGGTGATTCCTTCAGACTTAAACTTTAGTGACTGATAACAGCCTCTGTCACTGAGAAAGACAAATAAACATCCACACCAGCACCCCCGCGGTTACATCTGAAAACAGATCCTCTCTCCCTCCCGGAGCTAAAATAACAAACTCAATATCTGTTTTAACAGATAGCCTGCTTCCCCAGAGAGCTCATCCCTCTGGAGCAACGGTGAGTCCAGTTCCTGCGTTCTCCTCAGTCATAACTGCAGATATCATAGACTACATGAGGAGTTAGCACAATACAACACATATGGACATGTGGCTTTGTAATGTGGCTGTAATAGGCGACAGCATGTTACACTTTGAAGTTGTACGGGTCATTTCCAGAGCAGTAATATATATGTTTCAGAAATCTGTCAGTGTTCATTTTGGCACCTGATTTTCATTTAGTTTGAGTCTCACAGTCTGGGTTAAGCTTAAAACATCAGATAACATTAAAGCAGTACTATTCCTTCAGCCAACATCTAGGTGAGGATGGTTAACAGCCTGACATTACATTAATCCTGCACTTACTCACACCAATATCCTATAAACACAAAAGACAGCCAGCTGAACATTACATTCACATCCACAGCACTGACTGAACGTTACATTAGTCTACCTTTTTGTAAATGCTGGTCTGCATGTATTCATGGCTTGTTCCAGCTGTTTTGTCGCTGCTTCAGTGGGATTACAGATGACTTTTGTCCATAAATGTGTAAAAAATCAGTAAAGTTAGCAGAGATTTATTGTTTGATGAATGAAATGAGATTAGCACAGCAGGTCAAGGATCTAAATCAGTTTAAGAGGAGATATATTTTTGGGTGGTGGAGGATCTGTTTGACCAATCAGGAAGTACGATTCCACAGATGCATGCAGGCAGTTGAATTGGTTTGTTTTTCTTTTACTTAATCTGTCCATTTTTTTCTCTTTCATAATTAAGTTTTACTTTTTGTCATAGTTCTTGTTTTCAAAGGTTACTTTTTATTTAGTTTTTGTTTCTTTTTCACTGTGGAACAAAGATTGTCGTTTTACATATATTTTTCATCATAGGGTTTGTAATGAAATAAACACAGGTGTGTGTTGTATGCATTCACAATGTGTCAAATATTCTTGCTTCATATGCATACATGAGGAATGTTGAGCTCAGTGTTAGCCATTGAGCTAACCTAAAGACGTCACTAATGTCATTAAAACTTTCTTTGAATTTGATTTCTATGACTTTGCAGACATTCACTAGTGATTTGGAGAGTCTGTTTCTGTTATGTGTTAGAAAATTCAACTCGAAGTCCACTTACTAGGTTTTTTCAACCCCACCTCACGGACTTCTTCAGTGAATGGAGCTAGCTCAGTAAGGAACTTTGGCCATATAATAAAAATATCTACAGTGTCTCTGTTTGTTCCATAATCATGGTTAATAATTGCTCATCACCAAAAACAAATTGATTGTTCCTCGAATATTCAGCTCCACAAAATAATATGTTTTGTCAACACAGCAACAATATTCGGTTGACAAAACATAATGTGAATCTGTTTGTAGGTTTATGAGATATCCTGCTGATCCATCCAGGCAGACAAAGTAAAAGAAAAACATAACCTTCTTGGTGGAAGTAAAAACATTTTCCCAGAACATGAGAAACCTAGACAGATTCCCATCCTTTGGAGGTCAGTCTCTGCAGTGCAATCTTTCACTGGCACTTCCTCGTTTTTTTATGCTGACTGAAAATTACTTCTTTTCATGAAAAGCAAATGCTTTCCTTTTCTCCAGTGTGGCTTAATCCTCAGTGCCTGTGGTGGCAGGTTAGGGTAGCGGCTGGTGCATCATTGTGAAGCATCATTGCAAGACCAAACTGCGAAACGTTTCCAGATCTCACGGTCTGTGGTTGTCTGTGGAGAGAGAAGCTACTGGCACACTGCTGTGTGTGTGGGTGGATGGGTGCTGGGTATTTCCAGCACAAAATGAAACAAGGACAAGGATTTTGAAAAGTCTGCCAAGGATTCATCCCCAAACACTGTTCTCAATTTCCAAAAACTCTGTCATATTTTTACTCACAAAAACTTTCATCTTCATCAGTTTTTAACATGATCTGCTGGATTTTCTCTGACACAAAGGGCTACATTTCCCTTGTACTGTCATTCAGAAACAACATTTGATGTTGTTAAAAATGAAGGTCAGACTAAAAATGTTTTTCCTCAGGAGGAGGAGACCAAAGAGAGACTAGCTGGAATTCAGTTTGAGCAGCATCACTGACAAAAGAGAGCCAATTAAGCCTTTTTTTGGGGGGTAAACATTTACTCTAACTGTACAGCAGTGTTCTGTGATGAAAGCATCTTAAGCCACAAATACAGTCCTCATTTCTTTTGTTTATGTATACATCATCATCATTTTGTTTCATAGAATGCTAATATTTACACTTAACAATGAGATGGCTGCATCATATTTATGCTAGTGGCGGTTTTAGTGATGTCGTTCCACCTCTTTGGTCCAGACAGTATTGGATGGATTGCCAAGAAATTTGATTCAGACATGTTCATGCTGCCCCGAGGTTACATCCTAATAACGCCTTTTGGTGATCTTCTGACTTTTCCTCTGCCACCACTGTTACGGCCATGGCAGTACCACTTTTATTTCCCAGTGTTTCCTTGTGTTCCCTGTGGTCCCCTGTCTGTCTATGTTTCTGTTCGTGTGTGTGTTGGTGTGGGCGTGGCTCATCCCTCCTGGCTCCCAGCTCGGCCCCTCCTGCTCACCTGTTTGCCATCAGCTCATCACCTCTCCCCAGTCTGCACACCTGCCTCTCATCATGCTCATCACTTGCAGTATATCTACCCCGGCTCCTCAACCATTTTTTGCCAAATTGTTGTTTCAGCTACATGGTAGTCTCACCTTCTTGGCCGCTCTGTGCTAATAACTCAGAGTGTATTCCTTGTGTTGTGTGCTTACCTGAACTTACCACTGTTTCCTGTGCTTCCAGGATCACTGCTCTCCTGGTTCCCTGCCTATTTGCCTGTCCGCCTGCCTGCCTGCCTGCCTGCCATCCCTCTCTTACCCAGCCCCGGGTCTCATCCGCCATCGCCCCTCAGCCCTCTGTCTCCACCACTCCTCCTCATCCCTTCACCATCCTCATTCTGTGCAATAAACCTTTCTTTAAATCTTCACCCTTGTTGTTTGTGTCTGCATTTGGGTTCACCTGTACTGATCGTAATAACCGTGAGGTTCACATCAGTGGTTTTATGTGAAATGTTGGATGGATTGCCATGATATTTAGTAAAGGAACTGTCCACATCAGGATGAATCGTAAAAACTTTGATGATCCCCCGACTTTTCCTCTAGTGCTATCATCTGGTCAAAATTTCCATTTGTCCAACACCTTGGTTTATAAATACCTGCGAAACTAATGACATTCCCATCAGCCTCAGCTGCACTAAAACACTAAATTAAGATGGTGAACATGGTAAGCACTGCACCTGCTAAACATCAGCATGTTAGCATTGTTGTTGTGAGCATGTTAGCATGCTGTAAACTCTTAGTGTTCTCCATTTGTTTCAGGCCTCAACATGCTAATTATTGTGCATTTTTATCACTTGATCAGCAACAAGTGCTTTTAAAATGCGCCAGCCTGAGAACTCTGATGACTTTCTTTAGGCTATGTGGGAAATGCCATGCTTTACTGGACACAGAGTGCTGGGAAAAAACCCGTAACAGTCTTAGTTGGAATATGAATTATATTGGCTTTCACATGAGTGCACTGACATAACTTTTTTTCAGAGCTAAAATGATTTATGAGCAAAAAGGATCCAGAGAAAGTCTGTCTTAGTTGTGCAATCAGACACATGTCCCTGATGATCAGAATTTAGGTAAACTGTTGTAGACTTGTTCTATCTACGCAGTTTCTACTGTTTGTGCAACACCAATTGGATTCACATTCATAAGCACTACACTATATACACTGAGAGCCAAAGTAATAAGTTGGTAAGAAACAGCACTGAGAGCAATTTCCAGGTCCGTCCCAGGGGCTGGGCAGGCAGGATAACGTGAATGTAACCTTAAGCATTTTCTGGACCGCAGTGTAATTACTGAATGGGACTGCAATAACTGCTTCAATCTCTAGAGTCAAATTAACAGGCCTGAGAAGGTGTGAGATGCTCTTTCACCCCAGAGGAAATTACACACAATGCAGCCACTCATCTCACACACTCACACAAATACACACACACACCGTCAGTTACACTGTATTTTTCATATAGTGTGTAACAAAATGAAAGTTGGTTCTTCTGCTGCTCTCTCTTTTATGTTGGTTTATTCCCAATTTCTTCTATTTCTTTTTGCTCTTTTCTCTTATTGCTTAGTCTCCCTCACCTTCAGAGTCTAATTCTGTCTGTCACTGTTGCTGAAAAGGAGAACAGATGCTCTCTCCTTGCCCTCCTCCTCCACATCTCACATCTGTCTGTCCTACATCTTAAATTATTACACAGGTTCTCCCCTCATTTTCATTACCGACGCTAACATCTTTTCTATGTCTTTTAACGTTGACGTTAAAGGAGGCAATATCATCCAAGAATTCAATCTTCTTTTATGTCCATTAAAAAAATGTTGGAGGTGATTTCTGTGTGAAGGACAAGCATGTGAATCGTGTGATCAGCTGCCCTGTTCAGCACTGTCAGCAAACTCAGCTTTTCTGAGCAGCTATAGCCCTTAAACATCACAGGACACGGATGACGACAAAGATGTGCAATACAATCTGTCAGTTCTTTTTTTTTTTTACACATAAAAAGCTTTTTTGTTAGTTTTGTTTCTTTTGTTTTAGCTTTTGTTTTGATAAATATTACCCACGGCTTTCATTTTTGTGTCAGTGTTATTGTGTTTGAAATTTCATTCATGACATGTTGACAACAGCCATTTTCTTATTAACTCTTGATGGTTGGATGCAAGTAATAAAAACCCTGCAGGGGGTCGGTGGCTCAAATGAGCAATTGTGTATCGAGCTAACCATCAAAAGCGAGTGCAGAAATGGATGTCAAAGCAGTGCTTTTCACAAGGCTCACTGGAACTCCAACAGCTAAGAGAGAACAGAGAGATTTGTCCACAACTGTGAAAATTACAGACCCTCTGAAGGTGGGAGGGGCCCTGTTAGCATGCGTGTGTGTGTGAATGTCAGGAAAGGAGGCTGTCAATGTTGATATGATTGTTTCTGTAAGTGGCCTTGAGGAGCTGGCAGTGTGTTTGTAAAAGACGGATATGGCTGGTAGTTTGACAGAGACACGAACCGTTTAGTGAGAATATTGCTTCACTCGGACAGATAAAAAGCTTTTGTCATTTGCGAAATGTATTTAAAGCAATGTCCTGCATTAGTTCATGCCGTCATCTGTTAAAAGAATAGTTCAACATTTTGGGAAATGCACTCATTAGCTTTCTCGCCGAGAGTTAGAAAAGAAGATTGATACCTCTCTCATGTTTGTACGGTAAACATGTAGCTGGAGCCAGAAGCCAGTTAGCTTAGCTTAGCATAAAGGCTCGAAAACAGGAGAAACTGGAAATAGGGCGATCTGTCCAGAGGTAACAAAATCTGCCCATTGCAGCTTTGTGAGTTGTCAGTAGGTTCATAAGTAAAATCTTCTTGTGCTGTTATTACAGTACAGTTATTAGATGTTTCTCCAGAGGATCTTAAGCTGTCCAGATCTCTGGTCCCAAGACTGGTACTCTGCTTTTACTTTACTGTCCTGTTCTTGCTACCAAGTCTCCAAATTAGGCAAGCACTGCAGGCTCTCATCACTTGGAAAAGTACACTCAGCACTGTGGCTTCTCTAGCTGTGGTATGTGAGGAGCAATACACTAAAGAGAGGACAGTGCAGCTCATTTTAAATGCATGTGACAGTTTGAGTTTGAGAAGAAACAGCATCACAGTTCAACCTCATGCTGCAGGTGGAGAGACATCTTCAGTTACACTCAGAGGAGAGCGGGGATTCACATGTTGGCTGCTTTGCCAGCTTTGTTCAAGTTTCAGGCTTGGGAAAGGGAGGGATCTCTGTGTGAGCTCAAGAGAGGGAGTAGATGTAGCAACAACAAGGTACCAAAATCTACAAGAGTTATTTGATGGCAGCATTAAAAAAAAAAACATTCACGTCCTCTGTGGGTTTTGAGTCAAATCAAACAGTGTTCCTTTTGGAAGATGTTTTGTTTCAGTTTTATTGTGCTAAAAAAACATTTTCAATTTTAAAACAATAATAGATTTAATGGGACTTACCTAACCCTCAGTAGAAAGTAGTTCCAATTAAAACTGTTCCTGCTGTGTTTTGTGGATTATCCAGAGTAACAGGGATATTGATTCTGGAAAGGCACGTTGCTGTTGAATTTTTTTTTTTTTACCTTATTTTTCAGTGTTGTTATCACTACAAAATTAATTCCATTCACCTCCATTGTATTGGAACAGCGGTAGAGATCTCAGACACAAATATCTCAAAACTTGGACAAAGAAAACCAGAACTAAAATCACTAGAAGTACTGTGAGAAAATCTGTTGTGTTTTTATTGGGTGAATCAACCCTTTAAATCTGTTTCATCAATGTGTTTGAAGCTGTTACATCGAACCTAATCTATCTAAACACATACCATCCCTTACATCTTTTTTTTCCCCAGTTTTTCCAGCATATTTTCATGCTTAATAAAAGCTGAGTATTTAGAGCTGTGACATTAATCCAAACCATGTGTGAGTAAGAGAAGCAAACACACAAACCAGAAAGTAACCTTCAGACAAATAATCATAGCTTTTGCACATTTAACGTTAAAACAGATGAAATACACATAACCCATTGCTGTTATTTGTATAATAGTCCTGGGTATATCAATATAATTAGTCTCTTCACTGATTATTTATCTTCCAGAGTTTTCCACCTCTAACTGTGTTAAGTGTCTGTACCTTGTTAACAAAGCTCCAGCTGCAGCTGTTAGATGTCACAGATTACGTTTTTTGCTTTTATGGGTTTTGAATTATCTTTCAGCTTGCTTTTCCTTTCCTTTTTTTAATCATTGCATGTATGGTTGTGTTTGGTCTCTGTGCCAATGTACACAGCCTTTATACATGGAAAAATGAATGGAAATATTTATTTTTGAGGAGGCAGTGTTATACTGTACATTTAAGATCCGTCCCGTAGAAACAATGAAAAACTGCATCCTGATTTGTGAGCTCCCATAAAGAGGCCAAAGGAAGAAAAACACTCCTCTGCAGCCTCTTTAAGACGAGAGCCATGTCAGATCTGTCTCTGTCGTGGCCAACTTCTTTTAGCTGGCCTGCACAACAGTGTTGTAACACTGAAGTTCATCGCTCAGACTCTTAACTCAACTTGGACGCAGTTTTCATGAGCTATACAACCTGGACTTGCCACAAGAACACCCACTGGAACACACATGCTGCAATCATTTATTTTTGTGATTGGACTAAATTGAATTTGTGAAGGTTATGAAGGAAATTATTTCATTCCTTAAAATAGTGCCTCCTATTAACAGGTAGTAGCCAAACTCTATTTCTCTGGGCCAGCTATAAACAGCCGACTCACAAGATCTCCTTTATGTATCGCACAATTCATACCAGATTGATAGAGAATTCCTTTCAGTCTGGGTATTAGAAAGCCTTTGTTCTAGTTTCTTTGATGTGTTTTATGTAAACTGCAACAGACAACTGGTTTGTCTGTGAGGTTGTGTTCTCCTATAACAATAGATGTGATTCCAGGAAGGCTTCATTAAGTGGGCCAGATGGATGGAAAGAAATGCACCAGGCCGACTGCAAGGTGGATGGTCTTTAATATTCCTCTGCGCTCACGGCTTCAGCTTCACAACTTTGTTTCACTTCCTTGGTGTGATTGAATTTCCTACAAACTGAGTGTAAGGCACTCAAGAGCAGGTTGTGAAACACCAGAGAGAAGCTGGAGCTGGGATCTGTGTGAGGTGAGGTCATGTTTAGTTTGGTTGTTGCACTTCTGGTCCTTCACAGTGGGCGAGGATTTCGTTGTGTTGGCTCAGCTTTGGATAAGGACAGGTACAGCCCTAGATATGAATGAAAGTGGAAATACTATTCAAGTTTTTTCTTTTTTTAAACATTTGAATACAGTGTTGCCATTGTGTATTGTAAAAACTGTTTGTCCAAAAAATAAATATTATTCTCTTTCTGCTGATCAGTGTTCAAGGTCGGATTAATTCTCTGATCACAACAGTCAAACATTGTCAAACACTGCCTTTCTCACATTACTGATGCTAAATTTAGATTAAAACAGTTACTAAGAGTCTACAGCCAGTGTTTGAGCTAAATGCTAACATCAGCATGCTGATCACAATGACAATGTTAACATGCTGATGTTTAGCACTTGTAATGTTTAACATATTCAGCATATAGCGTGTTAGCATGCTAAGATTTGCTAATTATCACTAAACACAAAATACAGCTGAGGCTGAATGTCATTCATTTTGCAGGTATTTGGTCATAAACCAAAGTACTGGACAAATTAAAACTTGACCTGAAGCTGAACAAAATTTCATGGCAATCCATCCAATAGTTATTGAGATATTTCAGTCTCGACCAAAGTGGTGGACCCACCAACTGACCGACATTGTCATCCATAGAGCCAAGTCGCTAGCAGGACTAATAACCTGTAAACCATTCTTATTGAAATGACCAACCACACTTGTCACAATAATGAATGAATGAATGAATTTTATGACAGATAAAAACTTTATTTAGACCAATCTAGACATACTCCACTGAGTCATGTGTTTTGGGGAACTTATTGTGCTTTCATATGGTTAAGTTATTTTAAAATATACCAAAGATCAAATATTCTTTGTCAAATTTGCAAGACAACCAACTACCTAATGAAATAAAGAATAAATATTTGTGGGGTATCAGTTACATCAAAATGCTATTCAGATGGATTGTGGGTGAAACAACCATTTCATCCCTTATTTTCTAGAAAATCGAATTGTTTGAGGATGAACAATGTTAGTGGATGGCATCAGGCATCAGACCTCCCTGTCTGTCGCATCTGGACAGCGTGCTCAGGCACTGAGTCACACTGCAGCCCAACAGAAGGGTCTCTATAGAGATCGGCCTCACGGTAAAAAAAAACAATCTGTGGTATTGGAGATGAGGGGGGTACAGTATATCAGTTTCATCTCCAGATAATGGCGTAATTGTTTCTTTCTTCTTATGGTTAGTCACATCCTTAATGGTCTTCTTTTTTTCCCTCTCTTTGGGTGTCACATGGCACTCAGAGCTACATACAGGACGACATTCAACACACTACTCTTGGAGGCACCATGGATATATCAACCAATTAGGATGTGGGTTATAATCCTGAAAGGAATGGAGATGAAGGGAAACACAGTGTGTGATATGTGGGTGAGGTTTAAAGTTGGTGGTGTTTCTGCGGCTCTGGGCCCCGCAGACTGAGGCCTCCTACTGTCCCCTGAGTGTGTGACTCCTTTGTGTCTCACCCATACCTAACATCCAGAGTCCACTGTGTTTTTCGTGGGTTGAAAACAGAATCACACCGAAGGAATTTGGACCATAGCCGGCGTTATTGTGTGGAGGGAAAGCCCCGTGTCCACGCAAACATCTGTGTGAAGATGGATGGTGTTGGGACTCATAACCTCGGCAATATTAGCACATGAAAGGTGGAGAGACTGCAGGAGGCCTATTTTAACTGCTCATAGGGGCCCCTATATTAGCCTCCCATTCATTCTCAAACAGACACACACATGCCGCTGTTATTACACACATGCATGTTGGTCACTTTCAACGTCCGTCGCAGGCAGTAACGAACTCTTCGGAGACATTCAGCCGAGTAATTTTGTGATTAATGTTCTGGTGGGTCACTGGCAGTGTTAAAGCAATTAACAACANGCACAATCAACAAGTCATTTACAAATCATTACTTGCGATTTTTCAGAGTCAGAGTGTGCATCTGTGGAAATGTGCTACGGGTCATCTGATATGAGAGCAGCTATGACTCTGCTAATGTTTCCCTTGGGGAGCGTGATTTTGGTCCACATGATGCCCAAGGGCAGTGGCCTGGTCTAGGACGGGGGGGTAAATAACAACACAAGGGGGAAATAGGAGGGGAGCTGTGGTTGAGAGAGAGCAGGAGCTGTGGATGCACACTTCCCAGACACACACACACATGAACCTCTCAGAGAATTAAAGTATTGTTGAATAGACTCTCTATGTAGGAATCATAGAGTCAGAGTAAAGTTAGTGCATCTTATCTGAGAGAGGAGAAACAGCTCTGTATCCAAGATATGCAAATACATAATGCATGATACATTACATCAGGTATGCTTAGTCGAGATCATGTCTGAGCGTCTGTATATTCAGGGAAACATTGTTTTCTTCCACAATATTATAGGGGTTTGTTGAATGATAGTTAATGGAACAATAAGGAATAATTTAAGAGATTATAAGAGGCCCAGTGTGTTTGTTTACATTAAATGTACTGTGGACAGTTGAAATAATAAACATAACTTCACAGTCGCCATTATTTTGGTCTTTCTTAAGCCTAGGTTCAGTTTCTAATCTTTAATCTTAAATAGTGCCGCTCCATCTTTATTTTCTTGTCTGTCTCTGTATTGTACTGTTTCTGTCTAAAGCTGGGTGCCAAAGAATTTTAGCTTTCAACCTTCAACTGGGAAAAACCAAAGATCAGTCCCAAAAGTGTCTGCCCCGCGGTAGCTGGGCTCTGAGCTAATTGTTGATGAAGTGAAACAGAAAATGTAATGCTCTCCTGTGGGAGATCAAATGTGAATGTGAAACTAGTCCATTCTCTCTTATTAACAGAGATACAAAAAGCAACAGAAACAGAAAGATAATCCAGAAAATCCAGGAAGTCCAAGACTTTAACAGAACAACACACGGACATCATTTCATAAATATGTTTTCCTCATGTGTGGATGTAGCACTGCTACACTATAGGGAGGTAAGTTAGTATCGTCCGAAAGATGAGCAAACCAGAGTGCGTTTTCATGGAGCACAGGCAGATATAATCACACCTTTAGTGGACCACAAAGCACTGAAGAACACCAGATCTGCGTGCACTCACATCTTCATCCTGCCAGTTCAAACAATTCGCAAATTTAAGATCACAGCTGCTCGGCCTGATAGTTTTCATTTCTGTCTAAGCGATCAATGTTCTGTTGTAGCACTTTAGTCTTCCATGGTCGAACCACAGATACGAGGCGTTTTGACCACCTAATAAGCTCCGCAGGGCAATTTTCATGATCCCTTGACATTTTGGGTGGTGACAAACTATAAAGGCCTTTAAATTGCTGTGTTCAGCTGCCAGCATGGCTGGAGGTACGGCGCTAAAGCAAAGTTACTGGTCTTGGAGTAGAGTTAGGAAGTGACATCACACGCATACATATACAAACACACTGCTATGCCCACACACACACACACACACACACACACACAAACACACACACACACACAAACATTAAAAACTGACCCCAGGTTAACTTTACCACCTTGTAGTTTTTATTAAAAACTGGTCTGACCGGGGAGAGCAATGTTCACTGGGACCTTCTTGAAGTGGCTTTCTACGACCCCTGTTACCCTCTCATGCACACACGTACACACACATACACGTACACACTAAAATGTTATATTTTCATGCTCAGCTTTTCATGATGAATAACCACTAAGTGGAGTTTCATTGGCTGCACATCTGGGAGCCCTTACAGCTAAGGATGGAGGGAACATGTACTGTAAGCTAAATGAGCACATACACTCCTCTCGTCCCTTATTTCTGTGTCATTCCTTGCATTTCACATGACAAATCTTTGTTCGTCTGTCAAGGTGTCAGTTTTTCGTCTGACATTGTGGTTGAACTCCAAACCCCAACAGAGTTTTGAAGGCAATGCTGAATATGAATTTCATATGTCTTCTCCTGTCTAGTACATTCCTCAGCCTTTGAGTAAATCAGTACAGTGCTGGCTGTACAGCTCATACCAAGGTGCTGAGTAGCCTTCTGGTGTTATTATTTTTCAGAATATTCTCAGACTATTTCACAATGTTAGAAAACACAGACTTTAGTTCACTTTTAAATGGAGCTCTTGATTAGAAAAGTTGATCTTTCCGGGATTTTCTTTGTCTCTAAAGAGGTTTAAGTGGCAGTGAGTCACAGCTGATTAGATCGATGTGCTTGTCTCTCAGGTTTGGTGATTAATAAGTGAAACGCATCGTGGTGAGCAGCAGATCCGTGGTGTGTTTATTTAGGCCCGGTGCCCAGCTAGCCTCAAGTACCAACACGACGGCGAGGAAGATCACTTGTGTAAATCTGCCATTTATTCATTTAATCATGTTGTTCTGTTACACTTCAGTAAACTTGATGTGCAAATGGATTAGTGCTTCGACACGTTTCATTTACCTTCCATGGCCTCCTGTATAAAGGAGACTTTGTTAAAGAAACCTCATTATATGTTTACATTAGCTGTTTTATATGAATGATCTAGTTTTACAAGCAATCTGTGATATTTTCAGACATTTCTTGCATTTTTACATTTTTGCATTTTTCCTTTTACAGGTAAATGTAATGTGCACATAAAATATAAAGTTAAACCTTTTACATCCTCCTTTCACTACATCTCAGGCTCCATGGCACCAGTCGCACCACCTGCATGGTTTAACTGGTGGGTGTTGGCAGTGATCCCAAGAACACAATTAGTTTTGAACTATTACAAACAACTGCTTTTCATTAGAGGACGTGTCATATTTGTATATTTTTGTTCAACCCACACAGGCCAGTGATAATATAGCCACATAGATAATTGCATAGTAATATAGTGATGAAAGGCAAATGACATGTGAGGTATTTGTCTTATAAAGTTTAATTGAAATATTCTCAGTGAACAAATGTTTTAAAAACGTTTTCATCAGAGTACAAATATTTAACACTGGAAGATATAAGGATCTATCCTCTGTATGATTAATAAAAAGTCACATTAGACAAGCTGCCCAATCTTCACATTACTGGAGAGGAAAATACTTGTTGCTACCTGCAGATTCCTGCAGTGATATCAGTTTAACACAATCAGTTCATACAGTGATTATATGTGATTAATTTGCACTCCAAATTGGGACATCAGAGCTAAATCAGTGGCTAAATCAATGGCTTTATCTCCTACAAGAGTGTTGGTGACTCTGCTGCTTTTTTAGACTTCAAAGCTAATCAGTAAACATAGCAGAATGGGTTGTGGACCGCCACTCACAGCCCTTTATCTCTCCCTGATGTTTCAATCAGCGGACCACTCTCTTCTCATATACTACTGTACTCCGCCTCACTTAATGTCCCTAAAGGGAAGTTTAAAGTTCATCCCTTTTAGCTTTAATGTTTTCCTAATGGTCGCTTGTTGAGTTAATAGTTAAATAACAGGCAGGATCATTGTCCCTGCCTCTCATTTGCCCTCATGAGTAAAGCTAAACACATGTTCTCACATCAAAGTCTTTAGATTTACCCTCTAGTACAGTGAGATTACAGCAGCTGTGTGTTGGCCCTAAAGCTTGCTTTACACTGAATTTAAAGATGTAAAGAGTCACTTAACTGAACTGTGTGTATGCATCAGTGGGTATAAGTGTGTGCATTTATGATGAAAAGTCTCGTAACAACATGTATAGGAAAGCATACATTAAAATAGTAACCATAACATTTTAAAGATTTCCTTTTTTTTACTGACCAACTGTATACAAGTTTTACAATAAAACGTTGGCTGGTTGACTCAATTGTGAGAGTGCAGTTCCTTCATTTAAATGTTTAGATTTAATATATAAATGCATAAAAGAGTACAAAAATAAAACATTTGTATAATATTAATTTTACATAGGACAGGAGGAGATTTAAATGAATAGATGAATAGATCTCCCAGGCTTTAACAGTTAAATGCAGTTACACATTCAATGATCACAAAGAGCAGAATGGAAACAGCATGATTAACATAAAAAAAGACAAAAGGTAGAATTTAATGATCAGGCTTAGTGAGTAACAGTAAATTTTGTCGTTAAGACGTGAATACATCAGATATAAAGTGCATTGCTATCTGCATGACAGTTGTAGGTAGTCACATCGATGTACATCTATTCATTGTCAGTAAAGGTACTACTTTCTCTAATGCAGCTCCCAGTATAACATGGTGTTTTAACTACTGATGTGGTAACTGTTATTCAAATTTCTGTACACCCTTCTTTGAAATGGACATTCATACTAAGAGGTTATTTTCGTCAGAATCCAGCTAACATGACTTTATCATTTTGACACCAATTTAGCTGTTTAGTTGACCGCTAACTGTGATTGGTGAGTGTCTCGATTTGTTCTTACCAACTCTTGTTATGCGACACAGCTTTATGATTCCAGTAAATTTCGACTTATTGGTCGCTCAATTAAAACAGTTTGGGATCCAGATGTTCAGCTTTTCTCTAAGAATGAAAAAAGCAGACATGTTGGGTAACACTGGGTCGCGTAATCACAGCCACAGAACAGCTCAGGAAATGCTCCAGCTCTTTTGGCATCCTAACTTCCATCATGAAAACATTGTAATTGCCATTTTTACTAGGATCTTTTATACATCTTATATTCAGTCTGGGGGTAGCTGGCACCCATTGAAATTCCACGGTGCCAATTAACTTGGAGCATGAAATACAACTTGGCAAACTCGGCGGCTCTGCCCATTCCTCCGTGTTTAGAAGAGAAACTATACATTGTTGTTCATCATTTTGTACAATTTAAAATCCGAGACAATAAGGATAAGCAGATCCCATGTTTAGGATTAGTTATAATAAATCTCCTGGCTCAGTGGTCCACAGGACTCTGCTACTTGCTAGTGGGATGTTGACTCATGTTTGTTGAGGAGAAAACCCTCCCGCTGACCTACATCTCTCCCCTTTAAACACTTTGACCCCGGGGTCGATCCTTTTCCCTAAATGACAGAGAGGCCAGAGGGACGAGAAAATCTCCAAAAATAGCTCTTTACTGTTGAAGTCCATTAACAAAAAAGTATATACATTATAGTTAGAAAAACATACACTCACAGATATAATTGCACTTTGCACTAATAAAATCTACGATCTCTATAAGCAGTGAGAGTGGTGATGGTGAAGACGGCGACAGGGCTGGTGGATTGGTGTTCATGGTGAAGAGTTGTAGGTTCATTCCATGCAAAAGGCTGCAGCGTGGCAGCCAAGATAAGTGCTGTACAACATACCAGATGGTCTCATATCACATGTTACGTGGCTGTGGTGGCTCAGGAGGATCTCTGCAGGAGCTTTTAGTTGCCCTGTCTGGATCTCTTCATCCTGGAAGGGAAAAGCAAATTTGATATTAGTTTTATAAGAACGAAACAGACGTGAAGACGCAATGTCAAAATCATATGACATGTTTCGCACCAACTATTTAAACAGGCGGTTGCTGGCTTCCAATTTTGTCAGCGAGAACCTATTATAAAAGATAAATGACTGAGTGACAAACAAAATTGGTATCATATACATTTGGACAAAAACGTGGCTGTGAAAATGTAACTAATAAACACCACATTGAAAATGAATGAGTATTTGTTCAGCCATGACTGGATGCCAGGATTACAAAGAGAATGTGCCAAAATTCACAATATATTCAGTTCCAGCATTCTCAAACAACAACAGCTGCTTCGAGTTTACAGGACTAAAATGTTTGTTGACCTGTAATCAAGAACTTAACATTTTAGCCTATTAAAGCTGGATTTATCCTGCGCTCAGTTTTAGCTGGTTAACCAGTCCGCTTTTAGAACACTTCAAAGTCTTTGGTCAAAATATTTTTTCTTTCCAAGAAGAGCTTTTTGTAAACCTTTACCTAAATGAAAAGACTAATTTTGATAAATCGTATATAAAAAGATGTAATTTTGCAGAACATTAATTTGCAGCAGTTGCAGGGTGATATACGCATACTGCTGCACAAATCGCATATTATCAGTGTAAACACTTGAACATGGGTGGGCGGTTTAATTATTGACTTTGGAACAACATTTCAACAGATAGAACAGGCAATCATGGTCTTGTTTACGAGACTAAAGAGTAGCATAATGCATGACTTACAATCGTGTGCCTTTCTACACATTGTAAATAGGTTTGTCCCTCCTCCCCCTCTGACTGTATGTGTAATTGGAAACACATTAGGTCTGATCCATTGTAAATGACCACCGTCTACTCTCTCCATGGGCTGTTTTGTCATGCAGAGGACTCCTTACACCTCGACAAGTCAAGGGCTCCACAATCATCCTTGAGGCAGACAGTCTGACTGCGGGACTGTGGGCGGAGCAGTCAGAGGGTATTGAGTGTGTATGTCAGAGGCGATATTGACATCCTCATTGGGTCAGTGAATGCAGGAGCGCATTAATCTCTCTGCACGCGGAGAGACAGGAAATCCACTTTTTGCATCCCCAAACTCTTTATCTGTCTCCACACCACAGTGCAGAGTTTGTTTCATCCGACCGCTACAGGGGCGCTCAATCCATGGAAATATATGACTGCACAGAGTTCAGGATGGCAACTTGATCCCTTCTATAAACTTTGTGGTGCCAACGTTTTTCAGAAAAGCATCCTCAGGGCAGGAAGGAGACAGTTGATATTGGCGGTGACTTCTAGCTCTCTCAATCGCAGACAAACTTGAACGCGATTGTAGAATGCAAGTTGTTGCATTAATGTTACATTAAGTGACCAAAACAGAAAGGTGATTCTATCAAGTTACACTATTTTGCTCATATCAAGTTGAAAACTGTTTAGCAAGTATACAGTATTTATTCAAGTGCGTCCAAGTCCATATTCTATTAAACCTTGCATAAACAGTGATGACCAGGGATGAACCCATAACAGCACTGTAGTGTGTGAAAGTCTCTACTCCCACTTGGTCATGTACCAGCATGTCTCAAGTTTAGGCTCCATTATAAATTGGGCAATTAAGAGATGTCACTCCCACAATGGTCTGTTGATAGTTGTCCAAATGTGCATCTGTGCTTTTGCATTCCTTACTTTAAATGTCTATAGAGTGGAAGTGATTGTACAGTGCTCCAGACGTGTTATCTGTTAAAGGCTGACAATAGAACCATGCAAACACTCAATCCATAACCAAAATCAATCAGATTTGTTGCAACTTACTTCTTGACTGCGTTCTTCAGGTACTGTTGCAGCCACCGGATCTCTGGGTTCACACACACCTCTTTGTTTGTCTTCAGCTTGGCACTAATTAGAAAAAGGGAAGGAGTTCAGTATATTTATACAAATATGCTTCAGTTGAAGATGAAAGGGTGAATTATGCAAAGGCAGTGACTTCAGGCGTCGTGACACATTGTTATTAAACAGACTGAATTAACACTGACTTGTCAGTTTGACACACACAGAGAGCTCTTTCACAGTGGTGGCTGATCACTCTTTTACCTTATATGTGATGCTACTAAAGACATGCATGTAGCTAGAGAATATGTGCATTCAGGCAGTTACCTTAACTTACTTAACCCTTAAGTTTGATATCTCACCCTTGATTGAACTATCTAATTAATGTGCTGTAAAAAAAAATTGGGTACATGCAGGTTGAGGAGTCAATCCCTCATCGTGTGGCTACAGGCTACTTTCTAAATCCAGCATAACCCCGTGGTTATTTACAGAATGGGTCAAGACTGGATCATATGTCTTCCTGTGGAAGATCGCGCCTCCTTTGGCGCACATGTCCTGTTTTTGTGTAAGTAAAAATCAGTTTTTCACTCTCCGTGTATTTGTAAGACCTGCCAATTGTATTTCCCACTCATAACATTTTCCTGTCTGTTGTAACCAACCACATTGTGCTTGTGTTGCTGCACACTTTCATCTGTAAATTTGCTCCACACGAGCCGTAACAGTGAATGAGATCAGACCTAAAGGTTGTAAGCACAGTATGAGGAGGAAACGCTGCGTGACAAGCAAATGAGAAGTAAGCCCAATTACAAACCCACAACTATTGCTTTCCTGTTGAAAACAAAACTGCATCCAATTTCCACCTCCCTTTCACGTTCACTCACACTCAAATGGAGCACTTCCTGTGGATGCGTCAGTGCGCCTGTGGTAAATACGACTTGCTTTCTGTGCATGTGTGCGAAAGCGAGTGACAGAGGGGTGCACGCGTGCACAACTCTTTTCTCTGGCCTGTCACCTCTCGGAGATTGATGGTGAGAAATGTCCAGCGAGGAGGAAACCTGTCTGATGTTTTAAGGCCAGAGAAGAAAATGTGCAATTCTGTGTGTTTGTGTGGATGCCATTAAAAACAATACTCACATCACTTGGAAGGGGCAGTTGGGCGTGTGGATGAATCTGAGCTCTCGGATGTAGCCTCGTGGGAGGTTGTTGACTGTCGAACGACAGTAGCATCTCTCCACCAGACTGATGGGCTTTGCTGAAAAAAAAAAGAAGAGATGAGTATCTGTTACACATTTACAGCAAAACATGTTTGGTTTCAAAGAACGCAATAAAACGTAGATTAGATGAAGACAATGGTCTCCAGTGGAAATTGGGATACGACTGGATATATTTTGCTGAATATAAATAAGATTAAATTTGATTACAACAACCAAAAGAGCTAAAAAATGATACAGAAAACAAATAAATCCATATACAACATCCTCTTTGACAAGCTGAAGCATGCATGCAGAGCCTCTACTTAACTAATCTGCTAAAATGTGTCCATATATGCAAACAGCCCATACACTGTACTGTAGCTAGTCTTGTCATGAATTTTTCATCCATCCACTATCTCTAACTGTTTATCTTTTGCAGGGTCATGGGGAATGAACATTGACCAACATTAAATCAAAATTACATATTTCAGCTTTAAACATTTTTTTTGCTTGCCCCACAGAACACACACAGACCCACAAACACTAAGCTCTTTCAGTCATACAACTGTGGACTGTGTGGTCCTTAAACCCCATGATGGATGTGGATACTTTTCCACTACAACCTCAGCTTTCAGGTTTGTACACAGAGGTTTTCACGGTTGATAAATGTGGAAAAATAAATGGGAGTATGTTTTGACAAAACCTACATGACAAAACTCAAGGTTAACCAGGCTGACAGTGTTGAAAAAAATGCAGAATGCATGACATAATTTAGTATCCGTTGGCTGGAAGTGCTTTCAGAATAAACACAAAGGATTAAAAACAAGGAGAAACCTGTTTAATTTTCTTTTCTTGTCACCATTTTTTAAAGTAAAAATTGTAGGAGACTGCAGGTCACACAAGCAGATGGCGAGAAGCACCGCTATAGATTAAACTCTATGCTAATTGTTTTTACACATGATCTCAAGGTATTAACATGATAAAGGGAGCAACACCTTCAAGTTGGGTGACTGATGTCGCCATGTAGACTAGCTGTGACTTTGTCTTATAGCTGCCTCATTTGCGCGTAATTAAATGAAAACAAAGAGCAGAACAAATACACACGTTGATCGGTGATCCGACAGGGAATTTCTTACGGCTTGGAGCCACATGTGCAGCCCGTTGGCGCTTTACGCACGGCGGAAAATGGTTTTTCCCACCCCAGAACAACCTCATACATACATTACATTAACATTTGTGGAGTGAAAGTAATGTTTCAATTAAAACGAAGAGGTTGACATTTAATCCTGGCAACATTTGCACTTTAATTGTATGTAATTTGAATTTGACATCTGAATTAAATTGCGGGTTATTTGAGTAGATTTGTCACTAAAATTGAGACTTTACCGTCACTTCACGTAAATTAGGATTAACATAAAGATGATATAATAATTGCAAAAGTCTACCATGGTTATTTCTATATTTAAGTACAAAAAGACAACTGTTTTTGAATGGAAAGGCTAATCTGTTGGACGCTTATTTAAACATTCTCCGGTGATACATTTTATCTTTTTATTTCTTATTTTCTAAAAAAGATAAAAATAAAAACTCCATATGATCCATCCTGGCACATCATTTAAACAAACTCTAATAACTTGCAGTTAATCATCGCTTTATTTTACACCGACAGCTGCGAAAAAAAGTCTAAATAAACCAGAACCAGCAACACACAGCAAACCAGAAAATAATTTCATACCTTGTGATGGAGGCGCGTACATCACCACCGCGAGCGCAGCCACGACTGCCAGCAGCTTCACATCCATTGTGAGATAATGCCACTGAGATTTGATCCTGCTCGGAGTAAAGTCCAGAGGAGCTGTGACAGACAGGACTGTGGCGGAGTGTTAAATTACGCACCAGTGTTAAGCCAGCCAGAAATCAGATGCTGCTTCCGGTCATGAATTTCAAAATAAAAACGATAAAGAGGACATGCTTTGTTGTAACGAATATTTGTCAAGTAATATCAGGTATCAAATCACAACCAAACGAAAAATATCTACATATTTGCATTTACATTAAAAAAGCATCTTCTTCGCAATATGTGAGTGATTGATTACTCTGTTTTCACAATGTTTGATTTCTATGCTTTTATTTTGTACCAAAAAAAAAAATCCTGTTTCATTGGGGTAACCTCAGGTAGCAGCCAAATTACGCACAGCGCTCAATAGAGACGCATCAAACCATCACGAACCCCCACTCCACACACACACACACACACACACACACACACACACACATGCGTGTAACCTAACATTCAAAAAGTCACATTATGTGCTGTTATTTAGCATTGCTGTGTGTCAAGGAATGTTTTTGGCACCAGCATACTTCACAAGAAGTTAATTTTATTTAATTTTATTTATTTGCTTTTAAAAAAATATGTATTTAAGTCATCTTATAAGAAATACAAAATGTGCCCACCAGGCAAACACTGGATACATTTTCTCTGCTCAACGTGTTCGTTATGGCTGCTGCTGACGCTATGAAAAGAAACAGGAGACATTTTTGCGCATGTGTTTGTTTTTAGTCATGGTTTGTCTTCTCAGGGACTTCATTGGCCCAAATTAATTAAAAGCTAAAAGTGTAACTGGAGAGGACTCACATGAGCATAAAGTGTTCTGTTACATTGATGGCTCAAATAAATAGACAAGAGGGATATAGAAACAACACACACACACAACACACACACACCTCCCAGCTTGTGTTTGGAAAGGAGTAAAACTCTTCTCAGTTTAAATGAATCCCTAAACAATCGCCTTTATACAGCCTGCTGAAAATTTCAAATCCATGTGTGTGTGTGTGTGTGTGTGTGTGCACATGTACATCCTCACTGTGTTTGGGGGTGTTATTAGCGTATTTAACAGGATGCAGATGTGAAGTCAGTTTCCAGACGTTTGGCTTTCATCTTCCAGAGAAAACACTCCGGTGTATATGAGTGTGTGTGTGTGTATTATAAGAGTAAATGTGTCCTTTTTGGTGTGTGTGCGTGTGCATGTCAGAAGTTTATTCCAAGAGATCCGAGATGAAAACATAAATGAGCCTTGTCTTTTGCACTGATCACGCACTTGCTTACTCTAATGCTTTAATACCTCAGATACCTTTACAGACTTGTTTAAGCCGAATACACACAGGTAAACTAAATGCGACGCCACAATATAAATATATCCTCAAATCCTTTGCTCTGCAGATAACAAAAGCTTATGTTTACACAGACGGAGGATGTGTTTTGCTACATTTTTTTACATTTATTTATTCACAACATGAATAATGTGCGTAAGTGGTTGGTTTTGTATTTTCTATTCCTTCTTTTTCCATTTATTGGAGACATATCCTGTGGGAAAGCAAACCACCTGCTGACAGCACACTTTATCATGAAAATGAGTGAAGAATAGAAAAGGGTAGTTCGAGGAGAAACAGTGTTTTACGCTTGTGATTTACTGCATCTAGCTAGTATCATAAGTAAAGTATAAATCCTCCTTTGTGTAAGTTATGTGGGCAATATCTGTCTCAAGGATTGAGTATTAATGTACATATGAGACGCTGATGTGCTTTCACAACCTATAGTTACTTATGTGTAAATCTATGCATGTTTATCAATTTGTGTCTGTCTGAGACATTTTGCTCCTTATGGTGCAAACTGTCTGTGTTCTGGATCTCAAACAGTCGTTATAGATGATGCCATGGAGACGAGACAGACAGGAGGGGACGCACAGAGAAGAATCAGCTGACAGCTCAATGGACACATATTGACTTCTCTCACAGGCCACAAAGGCTAACTTCAAGTGTGTGTGTATCTGTGTGTGTGTGTGTGTGTCTGTGTGTGTGTATGTGTGTGTGTGTGAGACTAAGAAAGAGAAAGATAGAACAAGCAGAGCGGGAAAGAGCGCAGTATGAAAGCCAAAGTATTTGAGTAGGTTTCTCTCAGCTTGGAGTGAAAGGTGACTTCAGAGGGTTTCAGATCAAAGTGCCCCGATCACAACAGCTCTTCAATCTGCTCGCTCTCTCTCTCTCACACACACACACACACACACACACACACACACACACACACACACACACATTCACACACATGCCTGACATGTTATCACAATACACACTCTACATTCACTTCTCTGTACATTTTCAAACTTGTGTGAGCCTGCACAAACAACAAAAGTGTGCAGCGCGGTTTGCGCAAGCACCGACACAAATGGAAGTCATTTGTCTTGAACACACACTTACACCCACACACACACACGCACACACACACACACACACACACACAAAGCTGTGTGAAAGTTGTAAATGGGGGCAATCTGTGACATGTCATGGGAGAGAAGTCAGAGAACATCCAAGTATTTCAACATTTCTGCCATAATCAGCAAGATTTACTTTCTTCTGTTGAGGTGAATGGACTGTACTATTGTGGTTACATAAGCTGATCTGGCAGCACATCTTCTTGCCCAACTGTTTCATTCTTTCTTGTATCAACAAGTACGCAGTCTGCATCTTCCCGAAAATAAAACACACAGTTTTTTTCTCACCAGGAATCGCTTACATAAATGTTTTGTTTTTGTTTTTTTTACCAAAAGTATCTTCTGTAAAACAGAAAGTGAAAGAAAGTGTTGACACACACTCACATTTTAGGGTGTTTTGGGGTCACATAGTGGCAGTTTTGAATGAATGTGTGTGTCGGCATGGTGCGTTTCCAGTGATGAAAGGTGAGTCGGGTGCACACACTGAACATATATGCTACCTGTTACTCACACCTGTGCAGTGTCCAGTGTATTTGTCTGAGCTGACAAGGGTTGTGGTGTAGTGTTCTGTGGCCCATCTGTCTGTCTGTCTGTTTTGGGAGGTCTCACTCCATGGGTCCATCTCCTGCTCTCTCCATGGGTCATTTCTTACTGTACTCTCAAAGAACACGGTAAGTACTTTTTTTGACTGCATGTGTAAATCAGGTTTTTCTCTGAAGCTCCGAAGACATAACAGGTGTCCTCAAGGTTTTTTTCCCTCTTACACATGCAATAACACAGTTTAAATCTCTCACCTACTGTACCAAATCTTATATTTTGAGACAGATCCTAACAGCCAATACAACATCTGAATTTCAAATCTACACACATTAAGTTGCCTCGTCATAATAACACTTCCACAGAGCTGTTTTTTAATAGTTCCCTATCTAAATATTTAAAAAGCTCACATTACACCATGCTGTTCAATAACAGTAAATTAATCTGCAAGCTGTCGATGATGAGTTGGAAAAAAACATGAATCTGTCACATGCCAATAGATTGTAAAACATTCCTTAACTACTATTCACCTTTATAGAGATACCACGTGACCCAGGAGGCAGGAGTATGGATGGCTGACTTTCCATAGACCAGACTTTGGTTTGAGAACGTACAGGCAACTGGCCCCAGTGGGGGATCTGCCACAGCTCCATTGAGGCTCTGTGAGGCTGAGGGCCTGCTGGCTGAGCCTTTGTCTGGTTTCCTCTGCATCCTCCAGAGAGTCACGAGCCCTGTGCCTTCACACCGCCATATGGACCACCTCAATGGCCTGTCAACAAAGTCTTTAGCTATAGATGTTGAATCAAAGGAGAAACAATGCGTCAGACAATGGCTTTATAATCACTTCTAGGTTTCAAGATCCTCCAAATATAACAGCAAAAGAAAATACATTTTATGCCTCATTTTATCTCTTCTAATAAAACCTCCAGGTCAAATTAACATGGCACATTTCCTTATTTTTTCTGAGTCCCCATATTGCTTTTTTTCTGAGCTGGCACTGTCTCCAGATTTCTCTCTCTGCCCTTTCTAATAACTGCTCTCTCTTTTCATATATTAAATAAGTTATAATCAGTGATCTTCTGCATTGTCCTTAAAAAGGGTTTGTGAAACATACAAACTTGCGTCACAGTGCTGTCGTCCCATAAATACTTTAATCAAATCTTAAATTTCTGCAACAAATTGCACATGACTCGATCCTGCTTCTTGCTGTGCACAAAAACATGCAAGCAAGAAGCTAGAGCTTAAGTCATATTAATAACAAACAGCACAGTGAGTTTTTGCAATCTGGTAATCCTGGAGATACGGTGAATAAAAAATGTGTTTTCTCCAAAAAAAGAACTTCACATTAAAACATAAAGTCAGATTTAAAGACAGTTGTGCTAGTTTTTATGGTTTCAGCTGTGAGTTTATGCCAGAATGAGCCACATGAGCTACAGCTGGTGTTGAGCTAGCCGGTGAGGTCGATGGTGGACCCATAGAGTTTGACACCTGGTGCTCTCCGGCTACGGGAACAAAAACCCTTCAGCTGCTCCTGTGATGTTGCCCAGGAGGAGCCGAGGAGAAACTCAGAGACGCATTAAGGTTCATGGTAACACTGCTGAATCTGTTTTTTTGAAGTCAAGACTGATGATATACTGATGTCATGCAGTTATGGGTTTTGTAAATCGAAGGAATGCTATTGCGGTATATCATCTTGATTCTTTCCCCAAAGCTCTCTGGAGTAGGTTTTGCAATGGGTCATAGAGGTCTGTGATTCACTCTCACAATAGTTAGGAAAGATAAGTCATTAAATAGAAGATTGGAGCATACGTTTGCAGAAAATGTCCTGGATTTAGCATGATCTGTAAAGCACAGTGGTTTCGTTCTGTTCCTTTATTGTACTTTCTCAATTCTGCATAAGCTGGAAGCAGTGGACCGTGAACCTGTCTATATATACATGTTTCTCCACGTGTATGGAATACTATTTTGCAACTGTGCATAAACACACAGTAAATACCAGGACAGATACACATATGCAAACACACTTTTTCTCACAAGCAAAAACTCCTGCAGTTTATTTTGTCACTGAAACTGAAAACCACAACACAAACAATATGCCCCATGCTTTAGTCCCAGCCACATGTTTAATCTTTGACAAAGGCACTGACACACAATCCCTCTCTCCATTTATCCCACTTTTCTTTTTCCTATTTCTTTCAGCCCTCTCTGGCTTTTACATTAGTCAAAGCATCCTCACACAGTTGATGTTTTTGGCTTGTCCTTAAAACCTGATCCATTTGTGTGATAAAAAGCCTTAAAGACACATGGAGCCTGTTAATATTTCATTATTCATTCGTTCCTGTGTGTCAAACAGCACAAGTGTTATCCACTGCATTGATCCTGTCTGTCATCAAGCTGGTATGTGGCCACATAAAGTTTCTGAGAGATGCTGAAACAGGTGAGTGAGTGCCAGAAACAGCTGAAAGCCACTCAGACATAAATCACCACATAGTGTTTTATAGTTTAGGTTAAAGCAAAGTGAATAACAACTTGCTGCTTGATATAAATACCATTCAACATGGTTTGATTAGTTTTGGAGATATAAGAAACTGTCTTTCAGTGCAAGTGCTTTCTAGTAATTGCGGTATCAGAGAGATGCCATCTACAGCTGTGCCTTTTGTTTTTACACCTGATAACAATATAATTTAATTACCATACTAATAGTTCTGCATTTGAAAGTGAACCCATAAGGTATCAGTTCTCTAACCACTGCTTTTCCCATTTTTTCTGTACATTTAGCAAAAAAGAGCTCTTAAGCTCTTATTTCTGGCAGAGGGGACCAACAGTAAATATTCAGTAGTACTACAAAAATAATACACAAACTGTCCCAGACCATAAAACTTAAGCAGTATTTCTATTTTACTGTGACAGCATGAGGCCATCTAGCTATCCTCGTCCTCAGGCTCCCAGAGAGATGTGTTTACATTTTGGATTTCACATCAGAAACTCATCAAAGGCTAATGGGAAGGTGGAGAAAAATCACATTTGCTGAAAAAAGAACACACAATTCTGCTTTTGTGTGTTGTAAATCCAGCCAAACCTGCAGATTGTCCATCCTGAAAAGACTTACAGCTTAACATGGAGCAATCATTACAGCATCCAGTCTCTGGTGCATGAATTTGCTAAGTGCACTGGACATATCATGTTTCCTAGACTGATCAATTATGTCGGAATCATGGCGGAATTGTAGAGAAAGCACTTTCCCCCAGTTTAGCCACATCTTTCCCCTTTCCCTTTGCAACCCCCCTTTTTGGGCAACCCCCCAGGTCTTTCTATTCTCAGTCCTCCGCTGAGCCGTAACACCACAGCTGCTGTCTCTTTACTGCTTTTCCATGCCCAGGTCATTACATAAAACACTTAAAGAGCATTTAAAGAGGGAGTTAAAGCTACAGCTGTCAATCAGAATGATAGAGCAGCTTAATGTGACTGTCACCGTTATGTGCTGTCTTTGTAACTTAACAGGCTATAATAGTAGGCAGCCATGCAGCTCTGTGTGCTTGGGCACAGGTCTGTAGCTGCAATCAAAGGCCTATTAATCAGAGCGAGGAAACGGCACCAGCGGAGAGGCGAAGACAGAGTATCTTGTCCTCTTTCACATGGACAAATACGAGATATTGTTACATGCTATTCATCCTGCGTGCCGCCTTTGAAGTAATTCCCCAGCTGGGAAACAGAGGGTGATTTTTCATGAAGGCATAAATGAACACGAGGGGGATTATGTGCACAGATCCGCTTGCATGTGCACTGACACACAATCACACATGTACACAAAGACACAAAAACAAACACGGATGTATGCAATGATATAAAAATGGATTTCATGTGGAAAACATACTGTAGTTGTAGCATGGAAACTGAACTGTGGAGTTGTGAATGTGTGTGTGCGATATGTGTTGACATGGTGGTTTGTTGGCCAGGAGTTATTTGCCTCTCCTCCTCTGTTCTTAATGGGCCGTGTGATCCCTGAGGCCTCCCGTAGGCTCGCTATCAGCAACATACGTTCGTCACCAATGTTCTCTGACGAGGAGAGCGGATGACGAATGAGTACGGGACGTGAAGGAAAAGCCTGGCAGAGAAGGGAGAAAACAGGAAGCAGAGTCACTGACAGGTGAGGAGAGAGGACAGGAGAGGAGGAGAGGAGAGGTATAGACGATGTAGAGGAAAGACAAAGTAACAAGAGGTGAGGGAGAGAAATGAGCAGCCAGCTAAAGGTCTGTTTCCAGAGCTGGCTTTGATTAGTGACTGTAACCACGCTCTGTTCCTCATTAACTCACCATGGCGTGGAGGTGTACCAGGGAGAGAGAGAGAGAGAGAGAGAGAGAGAGACTCTTTCTGGGAGGTTAGACTATGTAGAGTGAATTAGAGACCTGTCCCGCTCTAAATTCATCCTCCGCACTTTCCCTCTTCAAACTAAGGTTACCATAATTCAACGACAGCTTCTGATCTTATTGGTGTTTCCACTCTGGGATTCATGCCCTTTACTGGTGTAAAATATGTGTGTTAGAATAAAGTGATCTTCACTGGGGAGCAAAAGGCCTCACCTGCTATAAAATGTGTTGGTATCTTCATCAAAGCTGCAGGAACGAAGAGTGGAGAAGTCTTCATTTACTCTGCTCAGCTCTCAGTTGTGAGCTTTTCTGTACGGAAACATATAAAGCGTACTACATATTGTATTTTGCCATACTAGCTGCATGCACATGCAGATGGCAATGTTGCTTTGGCCCTGACTGAAATATCTCTACAACTCTTTGATGATTGCCAGAAAATAATGTACAGACATTCATGGTCCAGAGGATGAATATCCCCTGACTGCCTGTAGCGCCACCATGAGGTTGACATTTCTGGTTCTGAGTGAAATGTCTCAACAACTATCAGACTGACTGTCATTAAATTTGAGTTTTCCACCAACGCCATCATCAGGTCAAACTTTTTGTCCAATGCTTTCATTTATGAGCAAATACCCGCAAAACTAATGACAATCCCATCATCCTCAGCTGTTTGTAAATTGGCAAATGTTATCATGCTAGCGCACTTAACATTGCCATTGTGATGTTAGCGTGCTGATGTCAGCGTTTAGCTCAAAGCACTGCGGTGTCTAAGTACACCCTCACTGAGCCGCTAGCATGCGGACGCACAGCAACCTTACTGGATTGGATTATTTAGAAAGTGTGATTATATTGTTGAATATAGTAGATTTTTATTTCAAAATATTACCAAAGCCAAATAGAGATAAGGCACTGATATTAGCTGGGTAGTTCACAGAAATGTAATGCTCAACAGATGCATGATGTTTTGTCCCCCAACACACACACACACACACACACACACACTTGGATACATACACACCGTATTGGCCAAAATACATATTATATATATATATTTTTTGTTTTGTTTTGTTTTTTTGTTTTTTCTTGCTAGAAATAGGTTTGAATAAGTGGGCTTTTTTATTATTTGAGCACTAGAAAATTTGATATTCACAACATTACATATTCTTTTTGAATAGAGAGAGTACCACTGTACCACCAGCTCCAACAGAGAACGTTGCATTCTGGGATATTTGTAGTCTTATTGCTGCTTGGCTAGCAAGTTTCTTCAAGCACATTTATAGTGTGTCTGTTAGAGTCAGTCTGCCTTAAAAGACTTTCTGGCAGCTCGTGTAGAGTCTTTTGCTGCCACTGAGAAAATAAATTTAATCAATTTCCACCATTTCACAGACAAACTGTGTTGGAAAAGGGGGTTAATCTTATAATCAGGGTCATCTTATATTCAGGTCAATACATACATGAAGTCCAATTATGGGTGGTCTTTGAAGCAGCCACATCAACCACTACAAGTGCTCTTTTCAACTTTCTCCACATGTGGCCTGCACCACTTGAGCGAGCCTGACCAACGTTTTATGCTTTAAAGGTCATAAACCGCTAACATGTCGCACACACACACACACACACACACACGCACACACACACACACAGACGCACACACACACAGACGCACACACACATATTCTCTGCCCTGGCTAACACACCAAGGAGTTAGTGTTCTGCTCGTATAGGCAGGTGTTGCCAAACACTGTGATGAAGTGCAACAGAAACCATTAAACTTTCATTGGGAGCTAATTTGTTTCTGTTGTAACAGGAGGATTAAGAGCACACTTCAAGGATCATACACCACTCTTGAATGAAAACAGAAATAAATTGGCTCTCGTTCTGGTGGTGAAATGAAATCTGTTCGTCCCATACTTCAGAGCACAAAATGACAGATGAAAAATAGTCAAATTTCTGCTTGTGTCTTCCCAAACCCACAACGGGCCAATGTCCAATGTCTTTGGTGTTCTGCTCTCTCTTTGCCAAACTTATAGTGATGGGCTGTTTTTCACAGGGGGAAGAAACAAGACCAATATGGTGAGGTTTACGGGGTTTAGCAGCTCATTCACAAGTTAACCTCCTCTCCTCTCCTCTCTTCTCTCCTCCTCATCCATCTTCTCTACTGTTCTCCTGCGACAATGACTTCACACTCCTGTCATGTCCTTTTGACTGCACAGAATTGAGCAACGGTTGTGCTCATTGCAATTAGATTCACAAAAATTCCCATCTGTAAAAAGGTACATGCTCTTTGTTTCTGTGTGTTGTTATTGTGTTTTCTGTCCTGATGAGGACCATGTGAGTATGAAAATGAAATGATCTAATAATTTAATTCAGATTTATGATTTGGATTTGGAGTTAAAGTTAAAATTAGAATGTGTTTTAGACCATGTCAGTATCAATGTAGATAAATGTTTTTCGCTGTTTTGGCCTTCTATCTACATTTTCATCTTCTATTTTGCCTCAGGGTCTCTCTGTGAAGAGTTATTTCTCTTGACATATTTTTCTGCTTCTGTTGAACGACAACTACGCAAATATAAAACAATTTGTTCAAGCGTCTAAATGTAGCATGTAGCCAAAATTATTGTTAGCTTTGAGGTACAGGTACTTTTTAATCAATCAGTATTTTATACTTGTGCAGACAGAAAGGGAGAGAACAGAGCTTTACCCTGGCAAAGTTTGTACGTGCAGAGTATGTGCATGTTTTTCACAACGTCCAATCCATTTAGCCGTGGTTCTTACCATTTGTTAGTGATAATGCCCCATCCCAGCGTTTTCCAACCACAAATTAACTAAAAGAAGAGGGGAAAAAACTACAGACTTCAGCATTTCTTATGTACATTTGAGTGTGTATGGATGGCAAACATTTAGAAAACAATCTGAAAAGGCTAGTGCTACTTTTTATCCACATTAGTGTAGAGATGGCCTATAGTTCAACAGTTTAAGAGATGGGTACTGATGAAGGTTAAAGTTGGCCTGTGAAAGTTTAATGTAACCAAACAACATTTATATTAAAGGTACAGGAAAAATTGTGTTTTACGTCACAGTTAGTTAATATCTTTTTAATGAGACCTATTTTTACAATAGTTTATACATTTAATATAAACTTGTCTTTGTAAGCATTTGTATCAGTGTGTGTGTGTGTGTGTGTGTGTGTGTGTGTGAGAAGGCATGGAGGTTCCCAGTGGCCTTGTCTCTGGACCTTAGCAGGACTCTGTTAACCCCAGACTCCCCAGACAAAAGCAGCTTTGTGTCTGAGAGCTGTGTGTGCAGTGAAAAGATTTCGGGAGGTGAATGTGAAATAAGGTTGTCTCTTTTCTTCTTTTGCAACCCTGTCTTTCACTTCCTCGCTTTACAAATGCATGGATGCCATTAATAGGGAATCAAGACCATTCAAGAGGTGTATAATGGTCAAGAAGCTGTGATAATCCGCTGTTCAGATGTTGGCTGGCCGTTGAAATCTGAGCTGGCTTTGACTGGAACTGTATGTCTGTCTGATGGTTCTGTGTGGCAGCTATTCAGCTACTGTGGCTTTCACTTGAATCCCATTAAAGACGACGCACAGAATAAAAGTACAGAGGCCAATCAGTGCAGCAAACCTCTGCTTCTGCCTCCACCGCTCCCTCTGTCAGAAAGCTCAGGCTCTTTGTTTTTTGGTCATGACACTTAATAACAGTCAAACAGGCAACAGCCATTTCTGCATTTATTATGTGACAACGGTAGAGAACTGGAGAACGGCATATTTTCTGGATTTACATGACTCACTCACACACACTCAGGCACAAAATCTGAGGCGCGGAGCTACATGGACATCATTCTAATAGGGTTTTTGTGTAAATCTTAACTGGGCTGTAATAGTGTGGGCCAGTGATGATGTTGAAAGTTTACTCAAGGAACCCTGCGGTGAACATGCACACATTAAAACTGTCTGCCTTCCAGACATCCCTAACAACCACAGCAGGCCTCCATATGCCATATTTGCCCAGGATGAGGAAGAAAAGCTGTATTTAGTTTGTTTCACTGGACAAGCTGTGGTGACACAAGAGTTAGTCGAAAGCCTGTACTTGCATCGTTAACACCTGGTAATTTATGAGATTGTGGGTTAGAATTTAGTACCCAGATAAAACCCTCTATGTTAATCTCCCTCTTTGATGCATCTCTTCCTTTCCATATTTTACTGTTCCTTGCAACTTCTTTCTATACCCCCTTCTCTTCCTCTGCTCGTTCTGAATCACTGTTATCAGGTGAGGTTGGTTAGCAGGTCTGTGTCGCGCTGTGATTTTGATAAGGGATGTCTTGTTCCCAGGCCTGCACAAGGCAGAGTCAGGTGACCCTGTATTGGCTGCCTGCTGTCAATCTGCCTGACCAGACCTAAGCACCCACAGGGGGCTTCTGGGAAGCGTCTCAGCTTTAAGGCGCTATCTCGGGACCTTATAAAACCTGATAACATGAGGGAAAGGGCAGAGGAAGAGAGGGTAGGAACAGCTTTTTTTTCAGTTACATTTCAACACTTACAGTAGCTATAAAAGGGTTAAAAGGAGATAAAAGGAACTGATTTTGCATTGTGGAGCAGGGCTGACTCTATGACCCTCTGTGTGACTGGTAATGAGAGGATACAGAGGAACCAGGGCTGCATGGCTGAACGGTTGGTTGGTTATACTGGGCTTTTTAAAACAGAGCAAGAAACAGAACCATTAAGGGATCTCTGCTGTTTGTCTGTGATGATTATGCATCTTAATCAGACTTGAATTTTGACTGAGTAAAAGTTGATTGATACCACAAGCTACAGCTAGCAGCTAGTTAGCTTAGCTTAGCATAAAGACTGGAAACCAGGGGAAACAGCTAGCTTGGCTCTGTCCAAAGGTAACAAAATCCCCCTACCAGCACCTCTAAATCGTACTTATTACCACGTTATATCTTGTTTGTTTAACCCGTACAAAAAAGTGTAAAAACGACAATTTGTCATTTTGTGAGGGGTCATGGGCTAAACCATTTCTTGACCTGGTGCAACTGCTGGCTGCAGCTTTAACAGACAGATATGATCATCTTCTCATCGAAGTTACTTAGAGTTAGTCCTTTAAGGTTTTTCAGTGAAGCATCAAACAGCGGTAATCCTCCAGTCCTCAGGACATTCAATAAAGAAATGCAGTTATCTTTACATGCTAAATCTTGAAGACATACAAGCTTCATTACCATATCTACATCTCTCTCATCTCACTCCAAAATAAGCAAAAAATGTCATTCTGATTATATGTGAAGGCATGACAGCAGCCTCTGGAACAGATTAGAGAGCTTCCCTTCTACTGGTTCCATATCTGTGGTAAAGGCTCTACTTGGCAGTTTCTATTGTCCTGATATATTAGGTGTCCCCTCTACACATTTTATTTCCAAGGTTTGAACTCCATGTGCATTGGCTTGTCAGTCGACGTCTGCCACAGGGCTCTTGTATGAAATGAAAGTTATACTCCCTGTGGGTGAATCGTTCATATTTGCGCAGCTGGCCGGGGCTGCGTGGAAAGACTTAGAAGTATTTGGACAACTAAACAATGTTAATTTGAAACCTATTAACATTCTGCTTCAGTTCAGGTTGAAGGAAGATATTTTCAACACTTAACAAGCGCAGAGAGCGGCATTTGTTTTCTGTTGAGGAGACTTGCCTTACATTTTCCTCCGTGAAATCACAATCGCCATGCGGGACCCTACCGCAGGTTTTCAGGAAGAAATGTGGGATGAAAAAACAGTCAAACTCCAGTTTGTTCTCTCATGTTTAAATATTTGCCTGCATGTCAAGCTGTGAGTGGTTAAGTGTCTGAGACAGTATTGTTTTTTTGCTGTGTTGTGTTATTGAGGCAGAGGTAATTATTTTTTCCTTTAATTGAATCTGTCTGGGGCTTAATGGACTGATCCTGGTGGATTAGGCTGGTTTCCTGTCCCCCCCTGCCCCTCAAACACATACACTGGTAAGCACTCCACTCAAGCAGTTATGACTTGTAAAGACAGCCCAAGGCCATTTCATCCAACATGTCCTTTAGGACAAACACTGTCAAATGCAGCTTCACACACGTGCAGCAGTTCGGGGCTACTGGGATCACACTCCGGCCTCACGACCACAGCTCAGGGGCTGGATGGTGGTTAAATGGGCTTTCCAGCAGGCCCACAGCTCAGTCCCCTGATGTATGATTCATGATGAGCTTCCTGAAACAAACATAGGAGTCTCCTCATGTAACCAGTGTTAGTTTACAGCAAACGCTCGTGGCACCTCGATCCTTTGGATGTAGCATTTCAGGGAATGAACGTAGCGGCACGTGGTGGTCTGAAAAATACAGATAAACATTGGTTTTATAGACAGTTAAATAGTTTTTTCTAAAAGGGCTGAAAAACAGCTCCACTCAGAGATAAATGCCGTAACATCAGTGATGTTATGATGGTGTTGCAATCAGTGTTATTATTTATTAATGAGTATTATTTATTTGCATCCATTGATGCTGTTTAGAAATAAAATGTCTACTGAGATTAAGATTTAAAACAAATGAAATATTGGAAATACAAATACAATATGGTTTTGATAAATGAAAGCCTTTTAAAGTGAGAACAAAAGGAGGATTTATTGTTTCTTTAATTCTTAATGATGCCTCTATTATTCAACATTTGGTCTGTTTTAATTAATTCTATGATCAATTAGACGACAGCCAATAACTGATTAATAATATAGTTTCATTTTGTTCGTTGTGTTATTTACTTGTATTATTGTGTATTTCAGTGTCTCTTTGTGTAGCCTATTTGTATTTATTCATTATATCTCTTTTGTGTGCAGTGTGTGTGTGTGTGTGTGTCTGTGTGTTGTTGTGTCAGTGAGAGATGTTCACTGCAGGTTTATCTGTCTGGCATTTGTTTAGGCTGTGGTCAGGCTTGTTTCACAGGGTCCTCCGGGAAACATCTCAAACACAGACTCAATTTGTGAAGCAAATCGGCTCTTTTTCACATTAAAGAGAACTGTTTGCCTCTCTGTGTATTTAGTCTTTGCCAAGCATGGGTGATGGTATGCATCAAGCGTGCCTTATAAAGGCTTATAAAGACAACAAGGGTGTAAACAGTTGCTCAACGTATGAATGAACCAGCAGCATATTTGAAGTTAAGTAGGTGTTTCTCATAAACTCTCATGCAGTTCACTATGTGATGACGTGTCTTTGACTTATCAGTCTACATGCCTGGTTATCTTCAGGCGTATATTCAAGAGAAAAGAAACATCAATTTTACCAAAAACCCATTACAGCTATTACTAACCAGTGTTTTGATTTGTTCCACAGAAAACACTCATACATTACCATTAACAACGTGACGTAAAAAAAAACAGCGAGCTCGGTCGATCGTTTTCTATCGAGCTTGCATCATTTGTTTGTGTTACGATGCAGATAACGCAGTTGGTTTTTCTCTTAGTACCAAAAATAGCTCAGAACACTTAAACCTAACTTAAAACCTCAGTTTACTATAATCATTACTGTTGTTTTTTTCCTCACATGTGACAAATGGTATGATGCATATACCAATTAGCACATGTGTTTTTACAAGAGAAATCATGACCCCTGCATCAGGTCTGGCACATGTTGATGTGTATGAGGAGTGTGTGTGTTCATGTGTATAGATGAAATAAGTGAAACCTGTCACGTGTTTACCCATGATTAAATGTAACGTACAAGTATACTGTGATGTTTGTATTGCAATTTTAAATGTATCAGGTATAGTATATAATACATTACTCCAAATTAAAGTCAGGCCCCCTGTAGTGCTGCACAGAGGAGTGACAGCGTTGAGTCAAGATGTGAAGGCTTATGACTGCCGACAGCAAACCTCCTGCTGTAATCCCACATCATGTTTGGATCGCTCATTCACAGATTGTGTGCGGTCGCCAGAGGCCACAGCGCTAAAGGTCAGGACTGTAAGGATATATCATAGTGCGACCTCCATCAAATAAAGTGACCGTGAAATTTGGACAAGGTGCGGTGTCAGGCATCACTGGCCAGCTAATGGACAAATTTTTTCTCAGAGTGCGGTATGTGGAGATTGAATGAAAAGCATGCTGGATTTCCCTGAGGTCATGGGAAGTATTCTCCTGAGCATGTCAAGGAAATCTTTGGCTTGGAGAGTTAAGTTATATTTATGCTGCAAACTCAGAGTTTGATTTGATCATATTTATGCAGTTTGCAGAATGAAATACCAGCTCATTTTTTGTCACATCCTGAAAAGTAGCTGGATGCAGTGTTGGAAGAAGTATTCAAATCTTTTTCTTAATTAAAAGTAGCAATAAAATACTATAAAAATCCTCCATTATAAGTAAAAGTCCTGCATTAAAAATGTACTTAAAACCATTCATTATGCTGAGGTACTGTGGTGATAGAGAATTTAACCAATCCATGTTTCATTTTGTTAAACACACTGACGTGGCCTCAGGTCACATCTCACTCCTGAAGGCAGCTGAAACATGGGCTGTAAGTAGAATTTCAGGCTTTATATACCTGTTGGCCTTAAGGCATGTTTATTGCCCTTAGCTTTGAGTCAGGTTGACGTGTACTGGAGCAGATGCAAGGGTTAACAGCCGCCACCTGACCCTAACCCTGGTAAGAGCAGGTTGGGAAGAGGGCAAACTATAAAGTCATCGAGTGTTCGTGCCGCTTGAAAAAAAACTGCTTTTCGATTTCTAGGAACGAGGATGATTATTTTCAGTGCAGGTGGATTCCAGAGGTGATGAAATGTGTAATTATGCTTTACAAGGGAAATCATAACTCTCTGTCTGGATGAAAACCAGAGCTGCTCTAATCAGAAACTGACATTTCAGCATTGAAGACATCAGGGTTAGGAGTTGCGCCACAGGTTCATATTATGGCAGAACAAATAATAATCATTTTATTGTTCTTTCTAACTGAAACCACTCTTGCTTTCACTTAATATCACCCACCCCCAGTGAATCTCCCAGGGATAAACTGAAACAATTATAGTCATTACTACTCATGTTATTACAGTAACAGAATCGTGTTCCTTTATATTTATATAAGAATTTGCATGGAGGACGTGTTAAACTCTTGTGTTATGTTGCTGTGTCTTGTTAAGTATAAACACACACTTCATGCGTGACTTATTACAGTGCTGAGTTTCTCCATTTAGACAAATGACCCTGGCTGAAAAGTGACTCTTGGGATCTTGCACCTCATTTTCACCACTTCAGCTAAAACCTAGAAATGAGAGCTTTGCATTTTCACACTTTGCAAGCCCTCGGCTTTATAACATCCCCCGACCTCGCTGTTAACCTTCCACCAATCACTTAAATTGATCTTTTCCTCTTCCACTTTTCTCCTTCTTCGATTTTTCGCCTCACATCACGTCCTCCCACTTCTGCGCTTTTACATTAAAGTATCCAATATTCTGTTTAAATCATTGACCCCTTCCATGAACTCCTGTTGCCATAGCAACCGGCCCAAGCAAGGGTGACCCATAATGTCGGGGTCACGAGGAGACTGTTGAGTGTTAAAGACGTCCTTGCACTTCCACGCATGTCTCACAACACTGAAGCAGGCAGAGAGGGTTAAAGTGCGGCCATGACCCTGCTGATGGAGCTCTCCTGTGTGTGGTCAAACAGGGTCACAGGTTCACAGACGAGCAGCGAGAGGTCAAGCAGGAGTGACAGGAGACCAGCATGCAGGCAGCACATCTATCCAATGCCAGAGCAAAACACGTCACTCTGACAGTGGTCACCTTCTCATCCATCTTGTCTCAATGGCCCACTTACTCTCTTCTCTTTATGCTTCCCCTTATTCACCACTTCCTTCACTTCTGTATTTGATGCTGTTTCAGCTCAGCAGCCACATCAAGACACATCAAATATTTCAAGAAGCATATATGCATTTTTGCTTGGTCTTGCAGAGTTGGATCTTTGAAAAGGCAAAAACAGTTTGTGGATAGATTATACATAGATAGAAGATACATAATGTTCACCTCTTTTCTGTTATTTAGAACATAGAGCACAACGTTCTTTCACTTTTAGAGCCCATCTGTTGTCACTCACAGCTTGTTAGCATATCCAACTATGGAAACACAGTAATTAGAGAGCATTCTTCCTGTGTGTCCTCTCATGAGTCTGATGTGATTTATGTATGTGACAGGTGTTCGCACAAGTACTCACATGCTGTAGCTGTTATTACCATAAAGTCATATTCTTACCAAAGAAAACCTTTACTCCGCTCTCATTAGGTCAACACATTTGTGGATGCCAGAATTAACGATTTCTGAATTTCTGTTATCAATTCTCATAACACTGCAGATAATTACTTTTGTTATGAAGTTATTTAAATTCATATTTCAGTAACCAAAGTATTGGCCAACATTCAGAGTACACTGAGAGGACTCAGTTGAACTGAATAAACACATGATGTTTATTCAGTTTTTTTAACCGATCTAATAATAAAGTTAACAAATCTGTCTCACTATGATGTTTGACTCCGCTCTCGCTGCCACACAAATTGAACAAAAACATTCAGTTTGCTCTTTGGACTCTAATTATATTCTTCAAAAACTCAATCTATTTCCACGACATGCACCCATGTGTGCATGGATGCCTCCATTTGCACGTACACATGCAAACTTGCAAACTATCAGCCGAAGCAATCTTCCTGGCAGGCTGTCCTTGATCAGGGCCTCCTCTCATTGGTACAATTGGTACAACCAGCTGTGGTTTGCAAAACTCGGCTGCATGGAACCATTTAACCAGGCTGAAGGATGGCCCTCACCCTGACCACCGCACACACTCATAAAACGCAGCCATATGTAAAGGATTGGGAGGATGATGACTTGTCTTTTGATATTCAGTATGAGGGCAATAGGCCTGACTAATGACATGGTGTTTATAATGTGGCATCTAATAAGACATGATTCCACTCTCTTAACCTGGATCTTGAACTTAATCATCCAATTTATTAGCTGTCTTTAGACCGAGCTGGCAATTGTAAAAGTCAGCCACAGAATTAGGAACTGTGTTTTTTGTAAAATACTGTACACAGCCTCAAGGACAAAGAACACATCTAGACACAGACCAATTTCTTCCAATTAATGTCATTTTATTTTCTGGAATCTTTAACTTTCCCTAACGTGTCCATCCAAATCCATGATGATGACCAGTCAAACAGGAGCTGCACTTTCTCTCGTCTAGTTTCCAGTGGCCCCGAAATACAGAAACACAAAACGGATCACCATCTGTTTGGGCCTCAGAGGAAATTCACTCCTGGTTTGTGGCCTTGACACACACACAGGGAATGGACAAACTTACATAAATACCTCATTATAAAGTAACAGTCGATGGGTTGCATGCCAGTTGGCTGTATTTGTACTGTGTATGTGTATTATTGTATCCCTGTTGGTTAAGTTTAACATGATTGTTTTTCCTCTCTGCTGGAACAATTTTGTTGTTATAACTTTCAAGGTTTCCTTCACATGCTGGATATTTATGTTTATTTGCTTGCTTTTTATTTAATTTTTATTTTTTTGACCAATGCACCTGCAACTTGGACCTGTGGTTGTGTCCTTATGTTGCACTGAAAAGATCTGAGAAATGTTGTTAATTGCAACCTGATAACACCCAAATCTGTGATAGAATTTGTAAGTTACTTACAGTTGAAGTCCCTCTCACTGAGGTTGTTAAATTATTTGGTCTATGCCCTGAAAATCACTATATCTGTGAGGACCTTCAGTAATAACAAACCCAAAAATCACTTTTTCATGTCTAACCACAACCCTAAACCCTGAACTCTAAACTGACCAAAGGCGAGGCAAGGAGAGGTCCTCAATTTGTATTCTTTGTATCTTACATACCCATGCGCACACACACACACACACACACACACACGCACACACACACACACACACTAACAAACAGACAGACACACACTAAACAAAAAGTGTATGTGTGTAGCTAAAGGTGTTGTGTGTGACTCGCCTCCAAAAATATTAAAATTTGATGTAAAAAAAACATGCATATACAACCAGTTATATATTGGGATATTCAAGACACTTTTTATAGTGTGTCTGTGTAACCTTTGCCTGTATTATTTCACCAAATTGATCTTGTTTGGTAGTGATATATGTGGGCCATGACTGTATTTTACTGCTCCCAAATGGACAATACAGTAACAGATTTTCCACTTAATTCCAAACAGACCCTCAATGTGTCCTGCAGGTTAGCTTTGTCCATCAACCTATGCACACACTACATTATGATATACAACAGCATTTCCTCAGGAAGGAAAAACCTCCCATATCCACTGTCGTGCTCTTGTAGTCTATTGCACTCAGCGGTGTATTCTGGACTGTTGTTTTGAGCTTCTCTTCTCTTCTTCTCTCTTCTGAAACTTCTGCGTTCTTTAAAGTAGGACTTCTGTCTCTGAGGACCTCGTCAGAAAATCTTTACAGCCAGGCTTAGATTACCGTGAAAGCTTTTCTTCTACTCCTGAGTTGGAGCAAGGAAGAAATGAAGAGCAGATTTTTATGACCAAGGTTTGGATGTCATTAAAAGAATGCTGAACTATGTTATGAAACGCTTTTTTTTCTGTTTACAATGAAATACTGTACCATCTCAGATATTATCATGGGGGAGATGATGCTACACAGCTATATGTTTTGAAGGAAGAATACTGCGGGTTTTGTTGAATCTTTTATTCATATTTTAAAATCATTTTAGATCCACTTTCCTTCTGTTGGATTTGAATTGCTGAAGAAGGCATGTGTAGCGAAGCCAACAAGGGCTAACCGGGCCCCATGGGAGGCTGCCATCAGTCTACAGGGAACAGTGGGGCCTGGGTTTGTGCTGCAACCTCTTGGTTACAGGGCAAATACTCCATCTTTAAAGACTTTGCACTCTAACCACAGAATAACTACTCATGGAACAGAAATGTTGTTTCATACAGAAAGAATATCAGAACCCCTCAGTACCAAGGCCAAACTCTGAATTGCTTACAGTTCTCTTCTTTGTTGACTATCAGTGTGTGAATCTAATTGTGTGCGCACATGTGTGTGTGTTTATGTGACCCTCCTCGTTGCCCTCTCACTTCATACTGCATTCCTTAACCTTTCCTCTGCTAGACGATGTGTAAGGACAGTGCGGCCCTGTAACTGCTCAAGATAACGGCCTGGTATAAAAACATCAGACTGGTCTGACAGGACGCCTTTTGTCGTCCTCTCATTGGCCGAAAAAGAAATTCTTCACTCATCTGGACAGCTCATCTGATGGCATTTGTCAGAATCAAAAGAGTTCAGTTGTTTCTGTTAACTGGGCCGGTCTGTGAGCTGGTGAGAAGACAAGGACAGATGAAAGACAGCAGACTAAAAAGCTTTGCATCAAGGAGGAGACAGGTTATGACACACAGGATGATGGGAAAATGAGGAAACACTATTTTGGCTCGTCATAATATGCTGTCATTTAAAGTGCAGGGACGGAGAGTGATCCGCCAACACAATCACCACAAAAACAACCGATGACCTCAGTGGCATGTGCTGAATACACACAACAGATCAAAGTCACATTCTCTTATTGCAGAAGATGTAAACTTCCTGACTCAGCACTGCTCAAATCAAAACCTGAAACAGAAAAGACATGACAGCTTAACATTAGCTTTGGAACAGAAACTGGGGATAATTACTTATTTGACTATGCATCAGCGAAGCTGGCCTCAAATTCACAATTGAGATGCCAAAGATTAACACTCACAGTAGTACATGCACACATATATACTGGTACAGTATGTGAGAACCTGGTTTGATGGATGTAAACTGGACATTTCCATGTTGTCTTCAGCCAGCTCATTTACATCCTGTGTGAACGGGATTCAAGACTTCTCACACCTCTCAGCCAAGTCACGCTCTGCCAGTCAAAATTAAGCACATGTGAGCACATCGTAATACCTTACCATATATGCTGTTCACCTTCTCCTCACTGTGTCTACACATGCAGTCTGAGGAATACAGAATATCAATGTTTTATATCAACAATGATTCATTTTACTACATGTGTAGTGATGAACCAACAGAGAATTATCACACGACTCTCCAGATGCACTCAGCTGTACGGAGCATTTTAGCGTCTTTCAGCTCAGTGTTTTGGTTTTCTGACCCGCAACTGAACTGTTTTGGTTCACTCTCATCAGCGTCATTTTCAGCCACAACAGGCAGCTGTTTTCAGTGAATAAGCTCTGATAAACTCACTGAACACTACCTGCTCAGCAGGAAACAACAGAAAGACAAAGTTGGCATGTAGCTGGTGACCACAGTGGAGCATTTAGCAGTTGAAGAGAAACATATCTTTCTGAGGAGATGGTGGAGACCAAAACAGAGCTAAAAGGAGAGTGAATATTGGACTTACATTCATCAGGTGGACACAAGCAGGACTCCAAATTAATACTAATGTTGCTCCATGTCTGCTAGATGTGCAAGGGCCAGGTTATGCTCAATCAAAAGTGTTTATAATTGTTCCGGCTACACTCGAAGGCAGTATGAAAAGCTGGCCATCACAGAGACACAATATCTTTTAAATATGGGGATAATGGTGAACATTTTCAGATAGTCCCTCCTGGAAGACATTCATAGTGTTTCACTCTGTTGTACATGTGAGAAATGAAAGAAATAGTTGTGTAAAGATGAAAAAGGAGAGCTAGAGACGATTTGCTAATAGGTTTGTCATGTTAACTTAAAAGATGAGCGTTGTGCTTACTGCTTGTTTCTGCTGCCCCCAAGTGGCCCAAAAATCAGTTATTGCAATTTTTACAGTAAATTGTGTTCAAACTGTTCATAAATGTTTGACTGCATGCCTCAGTCCTGCACCAGGTTGTTGCTACGGAGACTTTAAAGCATAGCAGAAATCTGATCTGATCCCGTAAACCTGATTTGATTTATACAGTGCCCTACAAACACTACAACTTTTCTTTAAACTGTGGGGGGTCTGAACACTGTGAAATACATATCACCAACTAGTAACAATTTATATAATCTGTGTTCACTATAAGACACTAAACAGGCAGGCATTACACATCCTCTGTGTCACCCCAAAACCTTCTCAATGATTCATATCTGTTTCACAACCACATATTTTCCTGCTCTTTCCCATGTCTGTGCTTCATCTCCCTGGGTGATGGTTCTGACCTTTCAGTATTGTTATAAATGGTATCAGAGAAAAAAAGAGCTTAGAAACAAGCTACTTTTTGTCTTGATCAGTGTCAGCATGTAAATGTCTCATTCAGTTCATAAATCAGCTGGATAATGACCATGAAGTCACTTCAGGGCTGCAATGTACCGACACCTCTCAACCACTAGGTGTCTCCCTGCATTTGTAAATCTAGTAATTAGGCTCCACCAAGGGGGTACCTGGTGATAAAGACTGCAGTGAGGTTTAATAGTCACGGTGTGTCCAGTTGGGTTTATGTCTTCATGTTTTACAAAATATTCAACTAATCTTTCAGGTATCTTTCACAGCCCTCCCTCTGCCAGGGCAATGGAACAGGGTAATAAAGCTGCTGGTGTAATTAAGATTAGAGCTGTTTTCACTGGTTCTGACAGGCACCAGACACCCACGCCGGATTGAGGGAGGCTGGGTGGGGAGGAAGGGAAGGAGAAAGTTGAGAGAGAGAGGCATGGCTAATCTTTAGCCAGATGCTCATGGGCACAGTGGAGCGAGGGGGGAGAATGGTGTGAAGCTGTGATGAGGAGGAGGGTGAGAGAACATGCGAGTGAAAGTTTGGGAAGAGGGTAAGAGGTTGTAGGTCAGGCTGGGTGAAGCTGAGCAATGAGAGGAGATGTGGACGTGTCTGCATAGCTGCACAGACCAAATGAAAACATGAGACTGTATTTATACTGTAACGTTAGATTTACAGCCTCACTAGTTGGCAATCAGTCACAATTACTTAAACTACTCCACCCTCTGGCATATCCTGACAATTGCCATAAAACTCACAATGTACTGTAAATGTCAGCAATGATCCCCTCACAATACACAGTGACTTATTACCATAAATTATGTTTTTATAAGGCTGTTATTCATGTCATCATGAGGGCCAAGCATGTCAAACAAACACAAACACACAGCCCGCTGTGGCCATCATGGCAAGGTTCAGCTAACATACAGAGTACACATTCCTAGCTCATGTATGTCTGGTTCATGTGCAATAATGCAGTCTAAGCATACATGTGATTTAATTAAGATTTCTTCTGACTCCTTTTCTCTTTTATCAATCAAATCAAGTGGGTGGTCAAACAGTTGTGTTGTTCTATGGATTTTTTACAGTATGTGACAATGATTGTGTGTAGAGAAAGACATCTCTGGCTCAGGAGGTACAGCCTTGTCGGAGTGTCCTTGAGCAAGACACTGAACTCCAGTTGCTCCTGATGATTAGGCCAGTGCCTTGCATGGTACCTCTGCACCCATCGGTGTGTGAGTGCGTGTGTGTGGGTTAATAAGAGGAAAGCACTTTGGGTAAAATAACTCTATAAATGCAGTCCATTTACCAAATTAAGTGAAGCAATCAAAAGCCATCAAAATAAAACATCAAGACATCAGTTGCACATTTCATCTGCATGCTGTGCAGCTCATTGTTAGAAGTGGTCAAACTGTCCTTTAGAGGGTCTTCTTGATGAGTGAAAGAGGTAGATAAAAAGACAAAGCATGCTAGAGAAGAATGTTCACCAGCCAAGGGGATTTTTCACAACCTGGCAACACTACCAGATGTTTTTACAAACAGCTTACTACTGATCTATTAAGCATTAATACATTTAACTATTCAGCATTTAATGCTACAAAGACCTTATTAACAAGGCTACAAGTCTACAACCATGCCAGATTGTACTCAGCTATAAATGCTATTGTCAGCATGCTAACCTGCTCACAGTGATAACACTAACACGCTGATGTTGAGCAGTTATGATGTTTATTATGTTCACCATCTTAGTTTAGCATGTTAGCAAGCTAACAATTGTACAGCAATCAAAATTTCGACCTGATGAACTTGCAAAAAAAAAGAGAGCACCCAAGTTATTATAATTCACCCTGAGGGGAGCATGAATGTGTGAACCAAATGTCATGGCAATCTTTTCAGTAGTTGTTGAGACGTTTCACTTAAAACAAATGTCAAACAAATGTCAAACTCACAGTGACACAAGATAAAAAGTCAGGGGTCACCAAAGTCAACATCGACCAAAATAATGGACATTGACAGGCCGACATTGCCATCCCTGGAAAAGTAGTACCAATTAAATAATAGTATTACATTTGTCATTACACATCTAACATCTGCAGTTTTTGCAGCACTGCTCATACACACTCACTTACACTATACTATAAATGCCACAAATAACCTGGATGCTAAGCCGGAAACAAATGGAACCAGTACACAAAAAGTGTCTTTGTTAGAGATTTAAGGAGATTTATGTAGCTTACTTTGGCCTCTACCAGGAGTCAGGGTGTGTGTGTGTGTGTGCGTGTGTGTGTGTGTGAGCTCTGTGACTCTGACTGCTCGTTCCAGTAGGCCTCTGCTGTGCCTGAACAAGCTTACACCTCAGCTAAACCTGCGTCAACCGATTATGCGGGCTTGCATTTACGCATGTGTAAGTGTGTCAAAGGGTCTCCGTTGGCTCTCGTGGCATTTTATCCCATATCCATTGCAGTGTTGCACCATTCACAAAGTGCAGACAGCCAGTGTTCCATTAAAGTAAACTGGACACTAAGTGGAAGTTGTTTATAATATTTCTAAGCGTGAAAAACATTTCTATTTGTTTACTGACGCAAGCTGCTGCCTATTTCCTCAACCCCTGCCGAATCAGTGTTCCAATAAATGGATGCAAAACTGGAAGCTGCATGTATGACAGCGGCCTTGAAAAATAAAATGTTTCTGATGATTTGAATCACTCAAATCCTCACAACAATTACACAGGAAAACAAGAGGAAGTTGAAGGGAGGGGACAAGAAATTCTTTGGAAGGGAATTACTGCTAATTCTGAATATGTGTGTATACAGTATATGCATACGCATGTGTGCGTGTGTGTGTGAGTTAGTTTTATATGAATTCTTCACAGATAATGTTTAACCAGCTCTAATGACAACTGTGATACGGAACACAAATGACCCCGAACTGAACAGTTTCACCTTGACGGACAAGGTGGAATGCTAAACCAGCTGAAAGTGGTATTGTTGTTGTGTGTGAGTGTGTGTGTGAGAGAGAGAGACTGATTAGGAGTTAATGGAGCAACAGTGGCATTGAGTCACAAACCTTTCTGAGGTAAACTCGTTGAGGCTAAGAGGCTCCACATCATGGCACTCATGGATTACCCAACGTTGGTTTTTTTTACAACCGTCCATCTAGCAAACAGTCAACTACGCGTCTAGAATGCCACTTTAGTACCTTCTAGGTCACCGACCATTTCAGAAAGTGTTCGAGAAGCGTGAGGGTTGGTTACATTTTTAAACAGTGAAGAGGGAAAGCATTTGAGGTCATGGGGAGCTCAGAGAGCATTTGGTGGATTGTAGTGGAGTGCGCCTGCAGGATCCTTGGTGTTTCTACAGCAACAGGTAAGATATAAATATAAACACAAGCAGAAAAATATAACAGGATTAAATTCAGAGTCATGTGTATCTCTTATTGTTTCAGCATGGGCATGATTTAGTTCTTTGGATACACTGGCAGATGCACAACACACTCCAGATCCTCTCTCTGATAAGTTCTACAGCCATAGTGTTGTAAAAATACAATTAAGGACTTAAAATTCAACATTAAATTTTGGTAGTAGTAGTAGCAGTAGTAGTAGTAATAGTAGTTATACATTTTATTGGCTATGAAGTGTTGCATCCTGTTGTTTAAAGCTGATATCTGAATCTCCGTCTGTGCTGAAAATATTTCAGGGAAGGGTTATCCAGCTGGGCTTTTTAAGGATTTCATAAACCCTAAATGTTAGACAGTCAGATGGTGATTTTGGCCAACTGTATTCTTGACCTCCAACAACACCAAACCATCTCTTGGCTGATATATAGAGCACGTAAAAACATACTTGATCATACATAACCTGGCTATTACTGTCTCTCGTCCTCTGTTTTCCTCAGGCACACAGGGACAGATTGCACGCAGCTCTCTTAGCCACATTAAATCATCATGGGGGAAATAGCTCTCTGGTTGCTGCCTCCTTCAAAAAATATGGGACCCCCTCCACTTAAATTCAAACAGCTGCAGACACTGAACATTTACTGAGAGACATGTGCCTCACATCACACCACAACCAAGTCTCTGCATCCAGCTGGGTTACTGGGCTTGTGCGATCGCAAGCTGTTATACGTTCACAGCTACAGGAGCTTTCAGTGCATTGTTTCTATACGTGTGTGTGTATGTTTATGGTATGTCTACGTGTGCCTCTGTCTCTCTGTCTGTGTGTTCACATGTCTGCATGTCTGTGTCGGCCTGTCTGCCTCTGTGTGTGTTCTATAGACAGACATACACGCAGGGAGTACATATATGTTAATATCCAGCTGGTCTATATGCAGCGTTAATTCCTCTCACACTCTATAAACTACCAGAAACCATTCAGCTATGCTCCCCTGATTTCCCTCTGGTGCAGATTCTATCTCTGAATTTCTGGTAAGCAGGCCAGAGAAATTGCTTCCATGTGTTTAGTGGTGATCAGGTCTTAACTGAGCTTACCTCTTTTATACCTCACAGGGACAAGATTGGTTAATAAAACAGGCTTTTCTTTGTAGTTTCTATGACTTTGCTGTTGTCTAATTTCATATCGTTTCATATGTGTTCAAATGTCTTTTGCTGTCGGCACTCAGATTTGGGAATCTTCACAATAAAGGGAAAGTTTGATATTTTGAGTTTCTTGCAGAGAGTTAGATGAGAGGATTTATACTCATATCTGTCCGTTAAATATACTGCCAGTAGCTGGTTAGCTTAGCTTAGCATAAAGACTGGAAACAGAGGGAAACAGCTCTCCTGGCTCTGTCCAAAGGTGGCAAACTTACCAGCCTACCAGCACCTCTATTAACAAATTAACAAGTTATACTGTATCTGGCTTTTTTAATCATTACAACCAAAGCATAAAAGTAATATGTTGTGATTTTAGGGGGTGGGGTTATGAACTGGTCGATTTCTTGGCAAGGAGCAGTAACTTCCTGAAGTATCAGCTGGTTGTCTGGCAACCTCACAATGACGACAAGACGTCAGGAAGTTACTGTGCCTGGTAAAGAAATAGTCTGGCACATAACCTCTTGTAAAACGACAACTTGTCGTCGACAAGGTGTAGACAAGATATGATGAGATATAATGTGTGGATTAGTGAGCTTTAGGTGCTGGTGCTGATAGGGGGATTTTGTTACCTTTGGACAGGGCCAGGCTAGCTGTTTCCCCCTGTTTCCACCCTTTGTGCTAAGCTAAGCTAACTGACTGCTGGTGGTAGCTACATATTTGCCGTACAGACATGAGAGTGGTAGCACTCTTCTTATCTAACTCTCAAGAAGAAGGCAAATAAGCGCTTTCCCCAAAATGTCAAACTATACTAAGTGATTACAAGCATGTGTAAGTTATTATCAAATTTTTGTGACCATGGCGGAAACAATTATAACAATTACCAACATAAAGTGTTCTTTAAACATACTTGTATAACATATATCGTCAGTTCAATACTACCCCCTGTAGTGCAAACTGTGAATTCAAGTTGGGTCACTTCAGGTCAACTCAAGTCAAATTGCTCGACGAGGGAAGAAATAGTTTTCAGCGAAGACTTAAGTTAGTTAGTCACATCTGCCTCAAACATCACAGCTGTAAGAACACAGCAAAGAGTACAATGAAAGCAACATGACAAAGACATAAAAAAGAACAATAAAAGCAGCACAGCACAAAGTTGGATCACAGCGGAAACATTAACTGTATTTATACAAGTTTTAGAGGTTAGATTTAGTTTCAGTTAATCCGCTGCTGAAACGCTGCCTGCAACTAACAAGAAAATCATGAACTAAGTCTGACATCTGGTGGACAGATTCTGCTCAGTGACTCTCATTTTTCTGTCTCTTTTTCAGTGTTGTGTGCTGTAGGCGTGGAGACCCTACAACAGGGGGAATTCAACAGCCTCGGCATCTACCTACTGTAAGTGCTTAGGTTTTGTGGTCTGCCCCATATGAATTTAAACCTACCAAAGCACTCCTGACTCTGGCCTACTTGAGACTAAACTGGTGGCATTCCTGAGTTACAAATAGACCACCTGGATTTTAATATGGTAAAGAATGTGTGGCCTGAAGGCTTTTAGAAAACAATTACAATACTGTACCTGCCTTCATAGTCCCTCACACAGTATACACACATACTTGGAAGGAGATGTTGGGAGGGAGTCAGAGGGATGAAGGGAGGTGCAGAGGGCAGAAAGGAGACCAGTGCTTCACTTCTTATTATCTCTGTGGCTCACAGCCAAACTCCCACAGAGCCACGGGAAAACATCTCCCAAAGGAGACCAGAAATGCACAACTGTTTATTTTGTCAGTACACATAAGTGCAGATGAACGCTGCACTCACACACACAAACAGAAGCACACAACTTAGCGATAAGTCTTTAGAGAGAGGGCAATGTACGATGATGGTTAGTCTGGGGGCATTTTTCTGGTTCATTGGATTAGATGGTTATGAGACTATTTAAACAGAAAATAGAGAAGGGGGTCTTTACTGTTGCACCAAACACAACTCCTAAATGAAATGAAGTCTTTCACACCATATGAAGGCAATATCTCTTCTTTTTATTGTGCTTGTCATAGGGTCCTTGAAGCCCCCCCTTTGCTACCCACATTTTGCACAATTTAGGAAATGCAATCTTCACGTACAGCCCGAGAAAAAATACACAGAAACTGACATGTTTAGATCTAGTTTACACAGTTTAGAAATAGTTTACTGATTTTATCAGTGACACTCTATCAGTTTCATCTGGATCTAAAATTTTTTCTCCTCCCAGAGTGTCATCTGTTTGCATCATGATGTTTGAGCTGGCCTACTTCCTCGATGCTCTTCTGTCAATATGTCTGCCGTGAGTGAACAACACTTATCTGCAACATCTGAAGCATAAATACACAGAGGGGAAAAACACAGCCAGTACAGTTTTCTGAGGTCATTTTTTAGCCAACTAATAAACTTTGTCCACCAAACCTAAATCTAAACATGGATTCTCGATTATGTTAGATGTCTGCCATGTCAGCATTCAGCCCTAACAGGTATAATCATATTGGTAGAATTGGTTGTTAAGTGAACCTGGCTGGCTGTGTGCATGAGAGAAAGCCTCTTTGTCTTTGTTACTTCCTCAGTCCGTCTCTTCTTCTGATCTGTCTCTATAGCTGTCCCCCAGACTGGCAGGTGTTTCTGTTGTGGGGGAAGATGGCTCGCATTGGAGGCTTCCATAAGTTCCTTTATTACTCCATAATGTCAGTGGTCTGCTTCTTGCACCCTGTGTTGGTGTGGCATGCAATTATCCCAGGTAAAATTGTGTCAGCAGGTACAATACTTTCACTGATAATTACAGTACTGTTAATGTCATAATAGACTTTTTCAGCAGCAAGCATTTGAACTTGTCACATAGTAGGAAAAGCGCAGGTAGATAATAACATTAAAGATGTCTCTGTTCTATTTAAGTGTCCCAGTAAGCCATGACAGTGTGACGGTAAGCCAGCATGAACAATATCAGGACCCTGAAACTGAAGCAGCCAAATGTAATTCGGCTGTCATTAATTTCACCATTTATGTGCTTTTCCTACTGGAACGTGTCAAAATGTCTTCTATGAATAAAGCCTGTAGAAATAGAATATATTTTGTGATTGCAGGGGCAATGCTTCTGGTGACAGCCTTTTTCAACTTCATACTCAGCAAGAAAACAAAGATCAAGTCACCCAAAAGGCCACAGGAGAGCCTCGGCGACCAAGGCCCGACCACCGTCTGTGTGACAGAGGGAGCGGCCCCGGACAGCGCTTTCTCATTCCTCCACATGGTGACAGGAAGGAGAGGGGGGCCACTGACTCTCGCAACCAGAGACCGCTGCCTCGGCCTGGGAGAGAGAGGAGAGAGCGTCCGGGCCATGCTGGAGCTGGAGCAGACAGCAGCACCTAAAGACACAGACAGGGAGAGGAGGAGGTGGCAAGAGAGGAGACTGATATGCTTCAGAAGTGGGGAGGAGCCAGTGGAGAGAGAGATGGAGGAGATGGACTGCTACTGTGAGCCAGACACCACCTCAGACACTGCACCTATGATTACTGACTGAGCGTCCCTGTGCGCTCAGACTGAGCTCCTCACTGAGATCACACAAAGAAACCCATGTGCAGTGTATTCATACTGCATACATACTGTATACATACAGCTGGTGCTACGCTGTGGTGGACTTTTAGCTGAAAATAACATTATATAATGTCTGAGCAGCCAAAATAAGAGCATTTTTGAGTGTTCAGTTATAAGGTACTATGTATTTTATGTAATTACACAGCAAAGATATGAAGATTATTAGATTTTTTTATTAAATGTTCTACTGATTTGTACATTTTTTACTTCAAAAAGATCTATCTATTCGTACAAAATGAAGATTTTACACGTGAAATCTATTATTAGGTATTTTTATTATTAACAATTTGATCTTCAAATGTATAAATTCAAAGAAATTAAACCATTTGCGCCTACATGTGCACGTGGGTGGCTTTTAGTCTGTTTGACTGATTGAAGAGCAGACATTAACGCAGAGCAATCCAATCCAGTTACTGCAGCATACATTATTCATGAGGCAATAAATTAGATCAACTGTTTTCATTCATTCAACGTCAGAGAAAATACGCGCGAATGTGACTGAGAGTAGCGGGCGTTAGAGCTTGTGCAGGTGCATGTGTTAGTCGCATTCAAGTCTCCTCATTGTGTGTTTGTCGTGTGTGTGAGCGGTGACCATGGAGACGGAGCTCTGGGAGGAGTGCTCGCGTTATTATGGTGATGAGAAAAACATCAGATCACCCACCATAGGCCTGTGTTTCACCCAAACACATCTTATATGTGCCAACACCAAACATAATTACAAGTATTATTCATGCATTAATGATATGTCATAGGCTGTGCATTGATAGTATTAATAGGGTGTGTGGATGAGATCCAAGCTCTATAAATCACCCTGAAATTAGCATGTTTGTGATACAAAAGCGAATATGAAAAGCCTGTTTCATTTGTTTTTCTTTTGTTTTATCACGCTACAAAGGATACAATACTCAATACAAATATTCCTCTTTTGTTCAGGTCATAAATCAATACTGTTTTGTTCTGTCAAAACACACACACACACACACACTGTATTCCTCAGTCCTTTGTTCACTGAGCTGCAGATATATAACCGTATGTAGCCTTAAGAGGCAATCTCTCTGCAGCATCAAAGCTAAGGAGAGAATCAATAAAAGCAGAGAGTCTCATTCATCAGAAAGCACCTCACTGAGAACTGGGGTCAGACATGTGAAAACACACTCACACATAAATAGCCTGTAGGTTAAACAGCTAGGTTATTCTCCATGTCTGACACAAATTACACCCCCAGCAGCAGCCACGTGGTGTCATATATTCTTTCAACCTTTTAAACATGTTTTTTTGCACAATACAACAAAGCCGGGACCATGTGAACGCAGTCATGAGGTGTGAGATGTTCTGGTGTTTTATGGGGAGAACAGAGAGTCTTTGTCCAGAGTGTGCTGAGGCCGCTCACTGGCCCATAATCAGGGCTGTATTATCATCTTCACTATGATCTCTGGTCAATTAGCAGCTGAGTGACCCAGTAAGAAACAGAGGAGAGGACAAGAACGTCAGTATTTCCAGCCCGCTTCCATAAATGTTCCACCAACTTTGTCATACCCATATCCTTCAGAATGAGCTGTTCTCTGTGGGGGAAGTTATTCAGCTGCTGGAACAACTTACTTCCTCTGTGCATGTTAAATCATAAATCCTATTCAGACAGACAGAGAGAGAGAGAGAGAGAGAGAGAGAGAGAGAGAGAGAGAGAGAGAGACTTCCTACAGTTTGTGTTTCCACCCTACAATAGTTTCCTAGATGGCAGATCCAGGCTCAAAAACAGGATGAGTGAAATAAATCTTAACAGGTCACAGGGACTTCTTCCTTTACTGCTGAGATGGAAAAAAACAGGATAGGTGTATCGCTGCAAATGTAAAGGCACACAAAAAATGTAGAGATTTTGTTCTTTGCATTGTTTGTTTATGCCATTCATTTGATTTGATTCTGTCAAATGACATACACAGAACACACTTGTCCAGATATTCACAAAAAAATGAAATAAAACAGAGCAAACGATAAAAAGCATGTAATGCAAAAGGCATAATAGAGGATAAAAACACTAAAAGTAAACACTAAAATATAACTTATATCAGCACTTATACAAACTTAGGTCATTCAGATCCTTCACCTATTTGTCCATGATGAAAAAAACAATTTAACATCTAATAACTAGAATCATGTTATTACACAGGACTATAGCTGGACTCAGATTGTCCAGTTATTTGTGGTCAACAGTGCACAGGAAGGAAATCCATTTCCAGGATCCAAAACATACATTATATCAAATGAACATGTGTATTTTTGCATGAAACACATCAATGAACACATTCTGAAGTCACCTTTAAACCTGAGTTTTCCAGTAGATTCTAGGTCAAACTAACACAATTAGTAAAGACGAGTTTAATGTGGTCCTCTGAGCTGATTTTCGTCCTTCTTTGAGCGGTGAAGAGCAGAATTTAAAACCCTGCTGCTGTGACTGATGAGACGAAGGCAAAGAGGCACCTTGATCAAGAGGAGAGAGGTATGCGACCCTGACTCTGTTCGCCCCGCCTACGCTCAACGCTGATTGGCTGAGGCGTGTCGGCGCGGCCTTCTATTGGCTCATCCTGTTGCCAGTTTTATCTTCCAGCACTGAATACCGCACCGCCGGGGAGGCATGAAGACTGATAACGAACTATAAGCGGGATACATCGCTGGTGGATATACGGAAGAGGACGCAGGACGCACTCTGCTATGGTAAGACCCAAACTGAGCAGATTTACTGAAGGATGTTTTTATACTTAAAGACCGAGAGGCAATTAACTTTACGGATGCAGCCATGCGGTTAAACCCTTAAAGCAACATAACGCCATGAAGATGTTCAGAAGTTGGATGCAGGTTACAATGGTATAGCCTATACTCAGGTTTTTGCATTTAGGAGTATTAATGCAGTCGTGACTGGTATGAAAAACTTTCCTTTTAGTCACCTTTAATCTGCATTACTCCTATAAAACTACACGTTCATTACAGTGATCGCTTCAATAGAAATGCATAATTCTTCATCCTAACTGTCTCTCTCCAGTCAGGGTTCGTCTTTAAACGTAGACGTCTGTGGAAAGGTGTTTGGCATTGTGTGCGTTATTTGGAGCTCTCCTGGACATTTTACGCGTGGGAATGGATTGTCTTCGGGCGCAGCTGCCAGAGTAGGTGCGATAATTGGATACGAATCTCGCGATGATCAAACCAATTAGCGGACCTGCGATGAAGGTTCTTTGTCCGCCGAGGGAGCTCACACACAGGGGTAATGCGCAATTTAGTCACAAGAGAAGAGACAGATTATGTAAATTCACCCAAATCTGAGCACCACCCAGAAGACTGACCCCTATTTTCTTTGCACAGCTCTAACCCTTTGGTCCTGTGCAGCCATGTGCAGTGGATGAATAATTCATAGTAATGATGACAGACTGGAATCCTTTAAGTTATGGAATATTTATACACCCATTATTATGTATGAATATGTATGAGAGATAGACTGACCATCCCATTATGCACCTACTTTGTCAGCAGTTTCCCTGGATGAAAGTGGAGGTGGGCAGAGGTCGTTAAAGGGAGGGAGGAGGGCTGACAGGTACTGCTACTGCCCCAGTTATCAACATGAACATGTTGTGGATTTTAATGTAGATGAGGAACAAGTCCATTAGAGGAGTTTGGATGTTAATATTTGGCTGTATGAAGATAATAAGAGCAGCAGTGTGACAGAAATCTGAAAGACTAAGCATTAAATCTAAGGGACTAAAAGTCTCCATCTTTCGTGCTCAGTGTTCATTGTTTAGCTGAATTTGCGCCTCACCTCCCAGAGATCACTTCCCAGTCAGACAGTGGTGTGGTCAGTACTGGGCAGTCTGTTTCCTGGTTTTTGTGGTGACAATCACTGCTCATGCAAGCACTTTTTTTCTTCTGTTTCTTTCCTAAGTAACTTCTGTTTCAGCTGCAGGAAATGCAAAAGAATCACTTCCTGTGTGCCACAGCTTATTGTTGGGAAAGATCTACCTTATTTGCTTAAAAAACAACTAATAAGGGATTGACGAGCCAGTTAAATTCTTGTGAATGGGTTAGTAATAGATGTGTATCAAAGTGGAACTACATTAACAAGTAACTGATTAACCTCCCTTCTGTCATGTGACCAAATGATGCACTGCAACTAAATGGGTCATCTCAGAAAGTACTGAGAGTCCCAACAAATAGCTCAACCACTAGTACTTTGGAGTAAATACAACATATAGAGCTCCGTCTGTCCACTATCCTGCTGGCTCCATCCCTGCAGGTGGTGTCAGAGATCAAAGTTAAACCAAACAGTGTCTCCAGACGGAGCAATGCTGCCACACTTCCCAGATCAGCATGAAGTTGAGTGTAGATAATGCTTTAGACACTAGGTGGCAGCATCACAGCACCAACATCATTGATGGTGGATAAAGTGATCCAGAATCCAGTGTTCAAATGTAAACGTTCAGTGTCAGTTCGTAGCAAGCAGTCAGATATAGTTAGAAAAGATAGAAGACAAGATGTTCTGGCATTTTTAATGAGACATTTTCTTTCCCTTTCTTGTCATATAATCTGCTGACTCTTTATGTAGGTTTTAATAGCTAATATAGCTAGTTTTTCCCAATTCTGTCAACAGAACACCAAAAAGTTGTCAAACCAAAACTCAGACTTATAAAGTAAATATAAATACTCAAAAGTCATATTACCTTGAATACGTTAAACTTTTACTTCAGATACCAGAAACACAATATATTGCTACTGAATACAGTACCATTACACAGTGATGAGAGAAATAAAAAACACACTACTATAAAAGTTTGTAATCAATCATTTGCCACTGCATATTTAATGATTTGTACTGTCAGTCATGTTGCTACCTTTGCATAGCAGTAAGATGTGTGAAAAGGTTAAGCAAATCTGCAGCTTGTGTGAAAGTGTTGATGAGTTTTGTAAACTTTAATGTTTCTTAGCTGGAAGCTAATATTCAGATTTGGGATGTTTTGCTTGTGAAAGCAGTAGTGTGTAACAATGAAAAACTAATGAGGAATGTAAAAATATGAATGATCAGAAGTAAAAGTATTAATTCGGCAGTATTTTAATGTTGTGTTTGATTGAGATGAAGTTAATTATTAATTACTGGTAAACTGTTGAGCAGTTTATTATCTCAATCTGCAAAGTAACTATGGCGGTCACATAAATGTAGTGGTGTGAAAAGTACATGTCTGTATGGATTATAAAGAACTACTTAGTTACACTGGATTTAAAGAGGTATCTGTTGGTCACATGCCATCTGCTGACAGCTGTTTAACAAATCCTCTCAATCCTGTCCAACCCCATCAGAAATGAATAATATTTGACCTCCCAGCTGTTTTCTTTGTATTCTTCGACCTCATAATAGATTATGATGAAAAGTCCCTTAAAATTCCCTGCCGGCCTGTGACAAAGGGACCCTTGTTGAGCAGTTTACTTTCACTTTCCATTTTACTACAATGTGCAGTCAAGCATTGAGCAATAACAGGATCACATAGCAATGCAAATAGGTGTTTTAGGTGAAAAACAAAGCAGGTTAGCACACGTCTTGGTATTGGTTACTTTCCATTACCCACATTGATGTGGGTGCATGGTAAAAGTAGGCAAAAGTGTGTGTGTGTTTTCTCTTGAGGCTCCATTTGGGTCTATCGTGTCACATGCTTTACAAGAACTCTCAGAGCTGGCGTGGCGCTCGTTTACTAGCCATGATAAAACACTCGCTTTAAACACTCCACGCCCTGATCACCTGGACGTCTCAGTTGTGCAACACTAACAATAGTCCATAAAAGTATTAAAGTATAACCTGTGATGTGCACAATTAATGGTGTTGTGTTTCACCAAAACACCTCCAGCAAATGCTCTACTTCAAGCTGTCACCTCTGTAGATTTTCCAGTATCGTGCTTTGGAAAAAGATATTTATACATTCACATTATAATACAACACACAGTTAGCTTCTGTTATAGCTTTGAGATGTTTTTACAGATGTTTTGAGTGAGACATGTTTGCTCTGTGCCAGCTGCTGACTCACATCCTGTAGTTTATTAACTAAAGCTGAGGCTGTGGGTTAAGTGACCTCTTATATCCTGCCAAGGAAGTAATTGTCTTTCCCATCGTTCATTCTAAAGAATCAGGAGTTTTAACAATGAATAGCACACACAGTCACACTATGTTCAGATATATTTATTTTAAAAAACAATGTCTCAAAAATGCCCATAATCATATAAAAATAAATAACTAAGTTAGTGTCTTCAGTTAGCTTTTCCAGCTGCACACACAGAACTACACATAAACAATACATTGACCATTTAACAGTGTTTTAAAGCTAAAACTGTTAACATTTACGACAAGCCTCCGGGGCTCAGTTTTCGACATCACATCAGTCATTTGCACAGAAAAAATAAAGTCCCCTGCTGCTGGTCTTGAAAGAGAGTTTGATGTACAGCCCGGACAACAGTTTAGGGGAGCTTGTGTCTGAGCAGCGTGACGTTTATAGAAAGGAAAGTGGTAGCGTGCTGTTTTTTTTTAACGGCCTCTGGTGGCCCAGAGTCCACAGTGTGGCAAGAATCAGCATGTACACACTTCTCTCCATGCAGTAGCTTTCTATCATTTGTCAGACTGGTTGACTATTGGGAGTTAGAGGACCGGGCTTTCCTGTTGTGGCCCCGGCTCCTCTGTAGGGACCGCGGGCGCTGTCCTCCTCTCCCCCTCCTCCTCCTCCTCAGGCACAGCTTCACATCACGACCCAACGTATGAGCTCTAGAAAACACACACACAGAGAAGTGCACACTTTAGTCTGGAGGAAGGACTTGAATTAATACTCCTGTAGTAAGAATCAGACAACTTGTTGATTAAAATGATGATGATGACGACGCACTTTTAAGTGAGGCTGATATTTGGATACGATATTTTTGTAGTGGCATGGATAGCTTTTATGGAAGAATTCATCAAATACACTGAAAAAAGAATGCATGAAATGCTTTTATTGGTTACCTTAATTAGTTTATTAGTTGATTACCACTATGTTAGAGGCACTAATTGGTATTTTTTTCTGTCTCACAAGTAGCAAAACATGTGGAGGAAAGCTCAAGAAACTGCTCAATTGGGTGCTTTGTTGGGACAAGAACTGGCTTGGCAACAAATAAGATACTGCTGGCTGTGATTTACGGGAAATATGAAGACGGGTGGAACCCCACTATAACCAATTAGGACGCTCGGCTCAATTATTCTGTGACAGGAATATTGCATATTATTGTTTTTTAACCTAAATTGAAATATTACATGATACTCCGGGGGTTGACAAAGACTGTAGTATCCCTTTGTGTTATGAAACCCTTACAGAGGCAAGGTTTTAAGTTTCACTGATCAATGCTCTCACCTTTTCCAGCAGCGAAACAGCTGTTTGCCCATTGGTGCCTCTGGACTCAGACACACTGGCACGTTATCCATCAGCGTCACTCTGAAAAACACACATAAACCCACACATTTAGTCACACTCATCTGGATGGGTTTGAGTGCGTGAATGTGTGTGCGCGTCTGCAGGAGCTGGTACTCACATTACTGTGACTTTGTCACAGCTGGGGCTCTTCGGGTAGACCGTGAGCTCTTTCATTTGCCCCCTGACACCTGGTTGCGTCTTTGGACACAAACATCTTCCCGGGACAAACGTGCTGTCTGACTCTCTCACTGCACAGACACAGTAACAGGATTACAGGTTAATTCAATACAACATGAGCAGAGATTAAGTTACTGCAAGTCCTCATGCTCAGACAGCTTTGTCCAAACAAAACAACACCTTTACTGTTTATCTGTATTTTATGAAAGAAAAAATATAAGCCTAGATGAATCTGTAGCTTCTTACCTGTGATCAGCACACAGCAGAGGGCCAGGAAGCCGAGCTGATAGACTGACTGGAGATAAAGCTTCATGCTGGAGACAAGCGGAGCGCTGACTGAGCCCCTGAGCCACATGTTGCTGTTTTATATCCTTGCTCCTCCCCCTGCTCACTCAGAGCTGGGCTTTCCAAACCAGGAAATTCCCCATGGCACTTTCCCTCTAAAATATCAGGACGCAGGAATCAGGATGCAGGGATCAGGGACGCCATTCCTCTGGCTTTGTCAGAAAAGACTTGACACCCTGAAGGACACAGTGATTAATGACTTTCCTTTCCCCAGCTGTGCATTGCAGTTGATTGCACTTAAAAGAAACTGGTGTTGCAGACTTGTTGTTTTCTTTAGTAACTGTGCCAGAGATATGACTGAGGAATGTTTCTTATCATTATTATGATGCAAATTGTTTATAAGAAGCTCGCCACATGAACAGGAGTCATCCTTGAAAGAGACAGAGTGTTTTTCCGGGCTTTGTTGAGCATTGCGATGACATGTTACTCCGATCCGTCCGTTGGCACAGTGTCAACAACACCATGTGATTTCTCCTAATTCCCTGTCCCTACTTTTAGAGCCATGTGTTTAACAGCGTTTGATTTAAGAAAAATATTATCCTCAAATTGAATCAAGAATGAAACATGACAGCATATTAAACTAATGTGCATATTTTATATTCACCAATAGCTGTTTTTGTTATATATTTCTATGTGGTAGTCCATGGTCAAAGGACTTTTCTCTCTGTGCATGTTATCTGTACATGCACATCATCATTTATGTAGACTGAGTTATTAGTTAAGATAATGTACAGTGTTATAGAGGTAATACAATCTCACTGTTATGTTTTTCTGCCACAGCTGGGCTCTAGTCAGAATGAGTGAGCGTCAGACCTATGTGAAGCTCAGTGAAGAGAAACTTATACCAAAGTAAGTGCTTTTAGTTCACTCACTGCACAGTAATTATGTACAATAAAGTAAAATCGCAGTGGTGATTACATGTATTACATTTCATCATTGCTTGCACTGTGTGAGAGCTATGAGCGCTAATCTACCCTTTGTGGTGTTGTGTTTACAGGTCTGACATCTTGTCACTGCTTAGGACCTATAACTGCTACCACGAAGGGAAAAACTTCCAGCTGAGGACTCGGGAGGTAAGAGAGGCTCAGCCGCAGACAGATCACCTGACAGGAGACGGTGCTAGTGGAAACAACAAGATAAACAGGGAGAGTTATTGCTGATTGCTCAGCGGTGTGTGTGTGGGCGTGCTGGATTGCAGGACACACGGCATTGTAAAAATGGGTCACACACATACCAAAACTGGAACCAGTTAAACCAGCGCTTTGATTGTCAGGCAGATGATGAGGGCAAAGAAAGCTTCCACATAAGCTTACAATGTGGCTGCAGTCCTGAGCTCAAACCTGCGATTCATGGGTTCTTGTCCAACATGCCAAACAGCTGAGAGGCCACAAAAATCCCCCTTTTCCCTCAAAATGAAAATGGAAGGAGGGAGGGATCTCAGATTTTAATCGTATACACTTACTGCTTAGCAAAGTATTTCCACAGTAGATGTTTTGCTGCTGTGGTGTCTGTAAAGCTGTTTGCAGGAATTTGGTTATTTGTTTGATAATCATCCTATGGGTTTTATGGTCGGGAGTTCCCCTTTGTGTTCACCAGCAGGTTTTCGACATTGTGTGTGTGTGTGTGTGTGTGTGTGTGTGTGTGTCTGTGTGTGTGTGTGTGTGTGTGTGTGTGTGTGTGTGTGTGTGTGTGTGTGTGTGTGTGCGTGTGTGTGCAGGGCAGGGTGGTCATGATCCGTCCTTCCCTTTTTTGTACCCCCAACCAGACCCAGTCAAATTGTCTCACTCTGGGAAAATCCCCCACAGTCACAGACATAATATGGACATCGTACATACACATGTATAATAGAGAGACCAATGATATATAATATAATATTCACATAATATTAACCAAAAGTAAGGACACAATACCTCTTAAAAGGGTAATTTTACTGAACATTAGTGTTTGATGAGGAGATATTAAACAGAACTCTGCCCATTATAATGCCATATTTTAGAGAATGACTCAACACATCGCATTACACCACTGTATCTTGTAGTCGGTCATCTGAAGCTGTAATGTGGGATTTTAACAGTGTGTCATCTTTTAACTTTGCTAAAAACACAAGTGACTAATTTAAGCATGTTGCTTCACCAATAGCTAAATAGATTCAGTCCAGACTCGCAGAATAATAATAAATATATTTAATAATAATAAGTATGATAGCTGTAAAAGAGACTTCTGCAGTGGAAACCAGCAATTTTGAAGTATATGTTGCTTTCTGTGTTGTTACTCAGACTGTCCAAGGCTCCAGTTTGGTGAGAAATGGGAAACAGACAAAAAAGGGTCTCAGAACAGAACAATGACTCACTTTGATCTGACAGTGACTCACTTTCTGCATTTACTGTTATCTGTATTATGTCTAGAACAATGTATTTCCTTTATTGGTAATTGAATATTAAATGTAGAACAGTTTCATAGCAGCCTTTTAGCCACATTGTTTTGATAATGTTGTCTGAATTTAACCAATTCCTTACATTAAAAAACAGTTCAGTGTAGTTGTAACTAAAATATTGTTAATGAAAAATGTTAACAGTAAGCATAAATTGGCATAAATTTGCCACCATACTCACAGACAGAGGAACACTTGATGGGAACAGTGGGCTAGTGGGGCATTACTCAATCCTAAATCATACTGTGCCAAATGTGGTGATTTCTATTTCTGTTTGTATTGGGCAAAGACAGCATTGCTAGCTCAGTCTAGTGTGACTGAAATGCTGCATTTGCTGGAAAAAAATCCATTTTTACTGCAGCTGCAAAGCTATACCAACACAATCTGATCATCTGAGTGATGATCTGAAATTTGATCCTGATAAACATTCTGCTGTAGGAACAAAAAATCACAAGTTTATTCTTGTTCCACTCTTCAGTTTGTACTGTGAAAATGTCCTCTACTCTTTGTAAAGATTATGCATAAACAACTTATGACCAGTTTGTAGTCAACAAGAATGACTGGCATAAATTCTGCTGGTAGTAGCTTTAAAGAACCACTTTGCTGATGTTAAATCTTATATACTAAGTGAGAATCTACAGATACATACATCACCTTTTGTTGTTTTAGTGTCTTGTTTGAAGGCTCTGTTCATCTCTTCGGTTCTCTTCCTAGAATCATTGTCTTTACTAAAAAGATACTATGAGAAATAAAACTAGGACATAAAATCGTGAAAGCTAGAATCATGGTTTTTTTTAGATTGAAAGTTCATTTTTGACCTTGGAAACAGCAGCTGACAAAACAACTTCACCACAAAGTCCAGTAAGCAGCTGTTCTGGAGCTTTCGATCATTCAAAATTCAATTTTAAGATGGTGTGACACAGACAGGAGCTCCAGAACTGCTACTAAATGGACCTTTTGAGGAAATTGGTTTGTCAACTGCTTTTTCCGATGTCAACAACTTTTAAACCAACATGGATGAGGGGTCCTTAAAGTGCTCTGAAAAATGGAAATTTGAACATCGACCGTTCCGTGACATCTGGGCAACATCCTCTGCTGAGGAAGATCATGTGATACGATTGGTGTCACACTATGACACATGTTCGGGTTGAAATGGGTGGAGTGCTCCTTTCTTGCTCTAATAATTTATGCTTGACATGATCTAGTGACATTGTTAGAGCAGAAAGGTTACTCAAGGCTGACTCAGTAGATATTTTGTGGAGTTGAGGGTCAAAGCATTATTCAGCAGTGACATTTTTGTGTTGGAGGCTGGCCTAAGACCAAATATTTGGAACCCACTAATGAGAATTTCTCAAGAGTGCAGTGACTTTGTAAATGAGTTTACATGAAAACCAGCCGTGCCTGCATCATCATTTCCAGACAGAGCTTCACTGTGGTCGTATATATCCGACACGTCTGAGTATTTGTTTTCACTGTTGAATGATTAGCGTTCTGTGTGAAAAAGCAAAAGTGGGAAGAGGCGGTTGGTGAGGGTACGAGGATTTGTAAGTGTTGATCTAAGATTACATCGTTATCATGCTCTGCAGGTGTAGTCAGGTGATGTGTGTTAGTCATGTTATGGGTGGACATGTCAGGTGTTTTGACTTAGAGGTTCAACACCATCCACAGTAAACTGACTCAGAATTTTTGAGGAGAAAACAAGCTCTGACACGTATGCCTACTAAGAGTGCAACTGTATTAGCTGTAATAATGTAGATGACGCTGATTGCTGGAGGTATTTTCTCCTTTCACTGCTCAGACCGGTACTGAGCCGGTACTGATTCACCGACTTGCTGAAAAGCACTTCAGCATTGTGGATCTGTGCTAACAGGGCTCTAAACCTTGCTCTTCTGATTAAAGGAATGTCATTTTAACCTCTAAATCCCCCCTGCTACTAAAATAATCTTTTTGGGTTATAATGTGGTTTAGTCAAAAGGTTTCAGTCTGATCCGGGCTCAGTAAAACACAGGAGAGGTTGACTGTATTTGGCCGTGCTTGTCCGCTGTAATAACCTCAAATATCAATCTATGTTCATGCAGCTCCCTCTTGTGGCTGTATAGGGACTCTTTAGTTTAAAAGGCCAACATTGTAGCACCATTGATTTCCACTAGATGACAGTGAGATGCTGTTTTCTTTTTAGATTTGAGGCTCAGTGCAAAAAATCACTGGTGTGGTTGGTCTGTAGCAGTGGTGGAAGAAGTATTCAGATCCTTTACTTAAGTAGAAGTAGAAAAACAACTAAAAGTACTCTAATAATAATCTCACTTAAGTGAAAGTATGGAAGTATTATCAGCAAAATGTACATATATTATTGGATTATTATCACTGATTCTTTAATATTTTATAATTTTATTGTAGCATTCTGTTGTAGCAGGTCAAAGGAGGTCTTTTTAACTACTTTCCGTATAATACTGCATAAGATAATAACGGGGTAGAGGAAGTACTCAGATCTCTTACTTAAATAAAAGTAGCAATACCACAATGTAGGTTACATTCCAGATTTTGCTTAATTTAACTGTACTTTATGTAGAAGTACATAAGTATTTGTATCAAAATATACCAAAAGTTCTAAAAGTAAAAGAATTCATTATGCAGAATTGTTCAGAATAATATGTATTATTATTGGATTATAATTATCAATGTATTAATATGTTAATCACTTTAATGTTGCCGCTGGTAAAGATGGGGCTAATTTTGAATACTTTATATACTGCTTGGAAGTTTGTGAATTTCCCCTGGCAATCAACAAAGACTAATCTGTCTATAAAAATGTGTCATTTAATTGTTGATTTTGTATTGTTATTGAATCTGTAAAATAACTAGTAACTAAAGTTATCAAATAAATGTAGTGGAGTAAAAAGTACAATATTTCCCTCTGAACGGTGATGGCGTAGTATAAAGTAGCAGAAAATGGAAATACTCAGGTAAAGTACAAGTACCTGTAAAATATGGACTTGTGATTGAAACTGTCAAATAAATGTCGTGGAGTAAAAAGTCAAACTTATCCCTCTGAAATAGTTGAAGTACTATGTAGTAGCATAAAATGGAAAAACTCAAGTAAAGTACGAGTACCTCAAAATTGTACTTGAGTACAGTATTTGAGTAAATGTACTTAGTTACATTCCACTTCTGGCCTGGAGACACAACCTCTCACAGTCTTTTATACATCCATGGATGCAGCCCTGGCAGCCCTGGCAGTAGCTAAAAACGATTAGTTTTACCAACAGTTGAAAATCAAAAGAGACTCAGTTTATGATAGAAAACAGAAAAAGAGTCCTCACATTTGAAAAGCTGGAACCAGAAAATATTTGGCATTTTTGCTTTGCTTGATAAATGACTTGAAGGATTAAACAATGATTGAAATTGTTGCGAATAATGTTCTGTCTGATAAATTACTACTCTTTTCTTCTTTCTTTTCAACTGAGATGTAATGATCTTCAAAACAACAAAAAATAAACATTTTCATGATTATTTTAGTATTTTATTAGAAACTATATCCTTTACATCTTCACAAAATATTAAACAATGTAAACATGTAGACCCGAGTCCTCAATGCGTAGAAATAAATAGATCTTCACTTTTCTCACGAGCCATCATAATAAGTCCCATCATACACTGCGCTCTTCTCATCTTCATAAACAAAGCAGGTTCTTCCAACCTTGTTTGATTATGAGATACTCCACCAAAGTGCTTTCAGGGCTTCCCACAACAACAGCGTCTCTCCTCAAGTCCTCATCTGTCCAAACAGCCAGTCCACGGGGTCTTTGCCCCTGCAGTCTTTTTCTCTGCCCATCTTGAGAGAGAAATCCTCTGTGCTGTTTAGACTCAGACTGTAAGGCCTGGATGTCCTTAGTGTGCGGGGAGACCCGCGAGGAAGTGAGGCTGAGACGGAGAGCTTCATCTGAGCCTTTGAGAAGTGCCGCGGCCTGGGGGACCTCTGGAGTCTGACGGGGCCGCAGCTCGGGGCCTCAACAGGGCAGGCAAGGGCCTGGATACTGCTCATGTAGTCCTCTAGAGACTGGGAGCTCTGGGTAGATTGGGAGGATGAGGGATGGACAGGCAAGTCCTCGAGCGTCTCAGTAATGGTGGGTAAGAGAGGCAGGGAGAGCAACAACCGCCTGCGTTTCATGCTGCAGCGGGAGAGGAAAAATAAAATAGTTAGACATTGTGTGTTTGCATTTGCTGCTTTGCCTGCTGTCTAATTGCTGTTTAATTGTTATAAAACAGTAGATAAACTGAGAACTGTACACACCCTTTACTTATTTGATGGTGTGAATTACAATTGAGAAACAATGTTGTAATTGCTGTCAAAACATTTCATCTTCAGTCTGTTTTCTAATGAGTAAAATGTGTGAAGTTCCTACAATTCCTCTAAAATAAACTTGTAGAAATGGCTAAAATGTGAGCCCTCTTTAATAAAGAATATCTGATAACGAAGGACAAAAAGAAGAAGAAGTGCTCTCACCTTTGATGCTTGAGTTGTAGGTTTTTACACGCAGAGTGAAACAGAGTGATGTCTTGTGCGCTCAGTTCAGTATGACTGGAGTGGAGCACGTATCCAGGCTTTATAGAGGCACGTTGAAGCAGAGGGATTAACCGCTACTTCCAAAAATAGCTCTGCTGACCTTACTCACATCACTGTGAATTTGTGTGCGTGTGTGTGTGAGGGTGTGTCCATGCCTGTTCAGGAAACTCAGGAGTGGCAGGTTAGGGAGGTTCAGTGGTGCAGCTGCTCTGAATGTTTATATTCCAGAAACAATGCAGCTCTGGGAGCAATCTGTCTCACCTTCTGCTTCTTCTCTTTCTGACATTTCAGAATTAAAATGATTGTTATCCCTCTAAAAATGCTACTAAAAACTGACTGTGTTTATCTCCAGTGTTATTATTCTTTCAGCAATTTGCACATTTCTCAGTGGAAAGCCTCCTTTTGCCGCTGTACAACTATGACATAACGATTAGTAAAGTAAAATATGTCAGCCACAAGTTATCCATGCAAATTAAACCACTGACAGTCTAGAGACATGAAAGGCATATATTTAGAGGGCCAGGCAGCATGAATAATTAGTTTAACTCCATAAGCTGTTTGTGTGTAAACACCAACAAATCATGTGTCTCTTACAGCAATCTGAGATCCTCATGCCTGTCCTCATGCGACAGGAACACTTCACAGCCTTTCTGCCTAAATCTCAATTTGTACAGTTTTACCTACAACCCCAATTTATTTTTATCAGTTTTCCTCAGTTGCTAGATGCCTTTGGACTGTTTAAGTCAAGTTTCTCTGTCAGACAAATTGTTCAAAATTACAGAAAAAAGGCTTCACACATCAACCTTTTTTGTACTTTGGACTCGCATCTCTCTTTCTCTTCTGTTATTTTACCTTCAGACAAATTATTCATGAACAATTCACCATCTGTCATGAGCGGAGTGAGACCAAATGTTTATATTTATGGATTTCTTAACTGGCAAACGCTTACTACCTAATAGGACTTTTATTGAAGGACTGGTGCAAGATCAACCATTAAATCCTATATACTGTACAGTATGTATATATATGCACCTATATACACTTATATATATACAGACGGGTGACAAATTAAAGTAAAAATCTGAATGCTTGACCCCTACAGTGAGGTGATCCGGTGGCTCTGTTATGCTGTGGGGGGGCATTTTGCTGGCATGGTTTGGGTCCACTTGTCCCCTTAGAGGGAAGGGTCACTGCAAATCAATACAAAGTTGTTCTGAGTGATCATCTTTGTCCTGTGATGACACATTTCTATCCTGATGGGAGTGGTCTCTTTCAGGATGGCAATGCCCCCATCCACAGGGCACGAGGGGTCACTGAATGGTTTGATGAGTATGAAAATGATGTGAATCATATGCTATGGCCTTC